>OY293305.1:28470777-28943412 GCA_958502075.1 Orchestes rusci
TGAACCTTTCTGAGATCATTTCCGACAATCTCCGTTTGATATAATCAAACAAAAATCAGTGATATACAATAAATTGCCACCGTCTTCAAACAAAATCTATACCCTTCTTTTTTGCGGCGTAATGTTTACTTAGTTTGTTTGCCGGCGTGAAGAATACCTACTGTCTGTTGTAGGCCCGCGGACTGACGTGATGACAACTTATTTTGCTAGTAGTGCTTTTACGAGCGAACGAATGCCTTAAATCGGATTCTGGACAAATATTCCACTCATGTACAAAAAATCCCATATGAGCAGTTGAATTTTGGAGGCCTAAAGCGAATATTCCACAGATGTACAAAAAATCCCCTGAGAGCGTTTGAACTTTTGGAGGCTTACAGCGAATATTCCACTCATGTACAAAAAATCCCATGAGAGCAGTGGAATTTTCGGAGACTTACAGCGGATATTCCACTCATGTACAAAAAATCCCATGAGAGCAGTTGAATTTTCGGAGGCTTGCAGCGGATATTCCACTCATGAACAAAAAATCCAATAAGAGCAGTTCAATTTTCAGAGGCTTACAGCGAATATTCCACTCTTGTACAAAAAATCCCATAAGAGCAGTTGAATTTTCGGAGGCTTACAGCGAATATTCCACTCATGTACAAAAAATCCCATAAGAGCAGTTGAATTTTCGGAGGCTTACAGCGATAACACCAAATCGAAAATACCACTCTGTCATGGCAACACAAATAACCAGGTTGTCAGGGCAATCGATATGGCAACGACCATTTTTTGACACAAATAACCACGTTGTCAGGGCAATCAACATGGCAACGCAAATTTAGTGAAGTTATATTCTAGAATTCTTGAAATATTCTTCTAAATACCATTCGTGCTTCAAAATTAACCGGATAAATTTTTGCTCATGCGTGTTTTCTCTACAAATTTCACTCGACCTTCGGTCTCGTGAAATTTTGAGAAAACACGCATTCGTGAAAATTTATCGGTAATTTTTAAGCACTCGTGGTATTACCTTCGAATATTCCACTCATGTACAAAAAATCCCATAAGAGCAGTTGAATTTTCGGAGGCTTACAGCGATAACACCAAATCAAAAATACCACTCTGTCATGGCAACACAAATAAACACGTTGTCAGAGCAATCGATATGGCAACGACAATTTTTTGACACAAATAACCACTTTGTCAGGGCAATCAACATGGCAACGCAAATTTAGTGTAGTTATATTCTAGAATTCGTAAAATATTTTTCTAAATACTATTCGTGCTTTAAAATTAACCGGATAAATTTTCGCTCATGCGTGTTTTCTCTACAAATTTCACTCGACCTCCGGTCTCGTGAAATTTTGAGAAAACACGCATTCGTGAAAATTTATCGGTAATTTTCAAGCACTCGTGGTATTACCTTCGATAACACCAAATCGAAAATACCACTCTGTCATGGCAACACAAATAAACACGTTGTCAGAGCAATCGATATGGCAACGACAATTTTTTGACACAAATAACCACGTTGTCAGGGCAATCAACATGGCAACGCAAATTTTGTGAAGTTATATTTTAGAATTCGGGAGATATTCTTCTAAATACCATTCGTGCTTTAAAATTAACCGGTCAAATTTTCGCTCATGCGTGTTTTCTCCACAAATTTCACTCGACCTTCTTTCTTGTGAAATTTCGAGAAAACACGCATTCGTGAAAATTTATCGGTAATTTTTAAGCACTCGTGGTATAAGCCCCGATAACACAAAATCGATAATACCACTCTGTCATGGCAACACAAATAAACACGTTGTTAGAGAAATCGATATGGCAACGACAATTCTTTGACACAAATAACCACGTTGTCAGGGCAATCAACATGGCAAGGCAAATTTAGTGAAGTTAAATTCTAGAATTCGTGGAATATTCTTCTAAATACCATTCGTGCTTCAAAATTAACCGTTGAAATTTTCGCTCATGAGTGTTTTCTCAACAAATATCACTCGACTTTCGACCTCGTGAAATTTTGAGAAAACACGCATTCGTGATTTTATCGGTAATTTTTAAGCACTCGTGGTATTACCCCCGATAACACCAAATCGATAATACCACTTTGTCATGGCAACACAAATTTGTGTATTATGTATTGTAAATGACAATTTTTTGACACAAATAACAAGGTTGTCAGGGCAATCAATATGGCAACGCAATTTTATTGAAGTTATACTCTAGAATTCGTGAAATATTCATCTAAATACCATTCGTGCTTTAAAATTAACCGGATAAATTTTCGCTCATGCGTGTTTGCTTTAAAAATCTCACTCGTCCTTTGGTCTCGTGAAATTTTAAGAAAACACGCATTCGAGAAAATGTATCGGTAATTTTTAAGCACTCGTGGTATCACCCCCGATAACATCAAATCGATAATATTCATGGGATATTATACTGTGACAAAGAGAATGAAGGGTAAGTATTCAATTGGGCCTATGCAGGAACAATCTTGACAATAGTCAACATTGAAAACTTGACGTAAAATTGAAATTTGACAGACGTATCAATATTTTCAGCGTTCTGTATTATGGTATCATGAGACCATTCCAGTTTGGTCTGTCATTAACGTCCCATTCAGCCAATCGGCGAGCTGCAAGTGACGTTAATGACAGACCAAACTGGAATGGTCTCATGATACCATACTCCAGAACGCTGAAAATATTGATACGTCTGTCAAATTTCAATTTTACGTCAAGTTTTCAATGTTGACTATTGTCAAGAGTGTTCCTGCATCTGCCCAATTAGGTAAGTAACAAAAATTTTAAAAAAAATGACACGCTGTCATATCAACAGGAACAATATCAGAGGCTTGAAACTTGGCAGTTGTAATCAGGGTCAAAGGACCATCAAAATAAGGTTCCACTCGACCCCCCCGTTCCATTTAATTTTTTCACTCAGGCGCTCAGCTGTCATCTTGACATTCTCAGCTGTCACTACTAATATACAGAGCGTCTTCACATGCTGTTTCCAAATTTTGTTCTCAAAAATCAAACGGTCCAAAAGTCAGAGGTTATCAGACCATTCATTTTGTAGACAAATACATTGATTGTGGATGATGAATGAAATTATCTCAACATTACCAAACATCTCAGGTTTACTGATCCTAATGAAAGTGTTGACACCTGTGCACTCTGTGAGCACACTGTTTTCAAAATAATCGCAAAAGAAAAAGTCTTGGAGTCCCCAGTAGAGCGTGATATTTTTGAAGTGATACATACAGGGTCCTTCATTAGTGCGTCGGGCAATCCTAGCGTGGTTATTTACAGAAGTAGAAAAAAAAGTTTTATACAAAAATTGTAGAATGTGACTTTATGCATATTTTGAAAATATTTTCAAACATACAGGATGCGTCACAAAAGTATGGCACGAAAAAGTATGATTTTTTTAAATGGAACCCCCTGCAATTCTTTCTTCAATTTGGAACAAAAATTGTGCTACATTTAATGTTCCTAAATTCAACCGTTATCGAGATATCGCGTTTTGAAAATGGCATTTTTGCAACTTCGGCATGCTATAAAACTCAAACTATTCAAGTTAGAGGAAAATGGTTTGCACTTTCCTATCTTAACTTTTCAAGAGCTCTTCTGTCATTTGGATAGAAGGTAACGTCAACTGTCAACTTTTTTCGGCACATTTTGACATTTTTTCACAATAATGGATTTAATCTCCTTGAATAGCTCTTGAAAAGTTAAGATAGGAATGTGCAATCCATTTTTCTCTAACTTGAATAGTTTGAGTTTTATAGCATGTCAAAGTTGCAAAAATGCCATTTTTAAAACGCGATATCTCGATAACGGTTGAATTTAGGAACATTAGTTGTATCACAATTTTTGTTCCAAATTGAAGAAAGAATTGAAATATCAATCAATATACAGGGGGTTCCATTTAAAAAAATCATACTTTTTCGTGCCATACTTTTGTGACGCACCCTGTATGTTTGAAAATATTTTTAAAATATGCATAAAGTCACATTCTACAACTTTTGTATAAAACTTTTTTTTCTACTTTTGTAAATAACCACGCTAGGATTGCCCGACGCACTAATGAAGGACCCTGTATAGTCGATAGTCGTGAAACTCTGTGAATTGCTTTCTTTGAGGGTGGCCATGTCTTCGCACACGCAACCTCGTAATTTTCATCAACTGACAGTATTCTTGCAAAAATAATAATATAATAAATCATTTTTGAGGAAAATATATTTGGCCACCAAAAATAACGCATGGTTTGATGACTACTAAAACCTCAATATGTTAAGGGGGTTAAAAAATTACATACATATTAATTCTAATTTTTTCAAACATTATTCTCTACATTGTTTCTAAAAGGATGCTATACTTGGCTATCAAAATTCTCATCGCCTCGTGATACTGTCAAAGGTGATGAAAATTAAGAGGTTGCGTGTGGGAAGACATGGCCACCCCCAAAGTTTCTATTTTCAGGAGTTGGTACACTTGACATAAGGAAGCAATTCACAAAGTTTCAAGACAAAAATCACTTCGAAAATACCGCATTGTACAGGATGTCCCAAATTCGAGCAGCATCATGCCCAAATATCAAAATTAGCTTGAAACTTGCAAAAAAGCACTCAGCTTGAGTGGAGGTCCGTAACAAAAATAGCATTTTATAAAAAGCACTTTAAATAAGTGCCGTCTACGCACTTCGGATATGTGCTCACTCTTCGCTTCAGAGAAATGCGTATTTCACGCTCAAGAATTCTGCTCGTCGTATTCTCAAATATAGTTCGCAAAATAATTGTCCATTATTACGATTATTCTCGAAAATACTATTATCGAGAACTTATTCACATCACTACTTAAAAGGCCTAACTATTCGTTGTCCTCGTCCGCGATGTTGGTCCACAAACACAAAAAACCAAAGCCGGTCCAGAGGATCACACAATCACTTATGTGGTTTACCAAAGCCAAAACTTGTCAGTTAACTACTTTCTGAAGCAGAGCACTACTCGAAACTTGCTTGCAAATAGCTAATTGAGTTGAAAAGCTGATGTGCTTGCGTCTTGTTTGGCTTGTCCCTGACTCTGCCCTGGGGCAAATGCAAAATGCAAATAACATAGATCAACGCTGGTGTCAACCAATCAGGAAACTGGGTAATACGAAGATGTCTGAGATTGTTGGGAAAAATGAAATAACAAGAAGTACTTAAAAAACGATTACAGGGCATGTAAGAATCGCATAAGAGCATATGTATTTTGAATGCGCGTATCATTTACTTTTTTAGTAATGTTGCAGAAAAGAAGCATTCAATAACCGCTTATTGAACGAATGATGATATAAAATACTATCTTTTTGTTTGTCGGACGCAAAAAAATCAGCACGCTGCAATCGGCGTGCTATCTATGAAGCATTTATTCGGCAGTCCCGAGGCACTTTCGGGTGACGCTTTTTACGACCTATGAGCTGCTCTACAGTGTCTATAAGCTGGTCTGAGTAGCTCAAGAGCACTCGGGCTTCACTGGAACACATAAAATTATTCGCCTTGGTGTTCTGGAGTTGCTCCTGAGCTCGTGAGAAGCGTCACCCGAAAGCGCCTCTGATGGGCTTCACATTTTAACAAAATTAGAAATTGTTTAGGAAGCGCTGGCAAAGTATGTATCATTCGCATAAAAGTGGATGCATATTGTAGGCACATATATTTCGCTTTTGATGTAGTCTTGCCAAAAACAAGTATTTGATAATCGCCTAGTAAGTAAATTGTATAAAGGGCTCCCTTTTTGATTGCCGGCCGTAGGAAATTAAGCACCTGTTGAGATCAAGGAAACGGTAAGACATACGAGGAAGGTCAAATCATGGCAAAGCTGTCCATTTTGATGCCTAACAAACTGCCGTTAAGAAATCTTTGAAATTTCCATTTATAACGGAGAAATCCAATAAAAAAATCGAAATTTGTCATTTTGAATTTTATTTTTTTTGACTTTATTTGAGGAGATATTGATAGGCAAAAATACTTTTTTGTGACAGTTTTTTCTTCTCTATAAGATGCCGTCATCGAAATTTCAATCCGACGTTTCGTCATTCGAGGACCATTATCAATTTGGATTGTTCAAATACGAACCTGGATTTTCTTTCACTTTTTGGAGAGCATTTATTTTGAGAAATTCAATAAAATATCTCACTTTGATCTTCAAAAACGATTTGAACTGAAACAAAAAACATTTTCAACTTTACGTCCAACTGCGAGCCGTCCCTGCATAAATTGACGAGACACCATTTGCGTTAAAAAAGGCGTTTCAATCATGAATATTTAAACGAAAAATTTTTTTCTTTAAAAACTAACTTGATTAAATTAAAACTAGAGATTTTTTTTGTAGAAACAAGAACTAACATCCAAACACAAAATCTATCCTGAGAAAAACATGTTATCCATAATCTGAACTGTTCTCGCTCGAATTTTAGACACCCGGTTCTGGGGACTATTGGTAAAATAAAGCAGGTATCAAAAACTGTCATGAAAGATAATAATGGAAAAACAGGCCTTGGCTTTCTGTCTAATCGTGAGGTTTATGAAACTCTGATAAAAGGCCGATCCACACTATAGGTAGTCTGAAGGTATCTGACTCAGTCAGATACCTTTTCTTGGCTAAATACAATGGACAATTTCCACATTTTTTGGAAATATGAAAAATATAAGGATTAGTAAGTTATGATGCCATTGATGTTTATAGCATCTGCGACCTCTATTAATGTAGTAATCACCGATTAAAGAGCGCCAATCAACATCCACTACGTCACATCATACATTATCTTCCTCCGTCTGGCGTATTGACTGTGATATGGCTCTCTCTCGAGAGAGTGAGGGTAATTTAGCTCCACCCCGTCTTTGATCATATAGTAAAATTTGCGTTTTCTTTTTTATTTATTCGGTATATTTTTGGGTATTTCCGAAAAATGTTTTCGCTGATGACTTTTCAAGTCATTTGAAAATGAATGCAACTTGTCCATCATTATTCGCCTCTTTGTCCGTGAAACATTATTTTCCACACGTTGCTTGAAGAACTTTGATGCTTGCCGCGGTAATGTGAATAGTCCGTCAAAAATCAGTCCTTGTCCAAGATTTGACTAGATTGGTACATGACCTGAAGCACATACCTCCCCAGATTAACTCCCTCGAACGATTATCATGATCATGTAAAAATAGATGACAATCATAACAGTAGCTTGCTCTAAGGAATGTGATCTACAGGTGTGTTTGCGTTTATAGGTTGCCGGAGGTGGAGAAAAACTTCTGGGCCAATCTGTTCTGAAATATTTCAGATTGCGAAGACCAAAAGGAATAACTTTTACTTGGAAAAACGTGAGTATCGATTACAGCATGAAAGAAGGTAAGAACTAACAAGAGGCTCCTCGACTACTGAATTAAATTTGCGCGGATGGAAAGTTAACGGAGTGTTTGTCGAATAATAAAATCCAATTCCCTGAAGATAATTTACAAAAGCAATCCAATTTCATTAGCCATATTGCGTAAGAATCAGAATAAAACCTAGTTTTCCAATAAGCCAAAATGCCTAGCCACCTAATAGGTTTCGTATGGTGCTGAGACTATGGATAAATATACATTTTTAATTATTAAAAATGTCTGTATGCTTCTCTCTACCATATTATGTATACAACTTTTTCATTTGTATTTGTACTACATTTTTGAGTAAAAAAAAGTCTTTATGTGGATAAAGCAGGTTGACCTGGATTTGAAATGATCTACACATGTGATTTTAAAATTATGGAAAAGATAAACTGCTAGAAGACATAGAATTGTCCTGTCATTTCAAGTTGAGGCAGCCCGATATCTAACAAACAGGTATTTTAGAAAAGGTGAAATTAAAATTATTGGGTTGTGAGACAAAAAGAAAAGGTTTATTTCTCCATCCCTCGTTTTATCTTGACATGACTTTTTTCATTGCAGATTCTTTTTACATTAAAGTTATTCGCGTATTTTTCGAAGAATCAGTTTCTACATATAAAAAGATACATTTTCATTTGAAAAAAAAAAAGTATATTGGTACATAGTATTATGTAGTTCACAATAAAACCTGTATACAAGGTTTTTCAATGATGATGCAAGAATATTTAGAATAAGTTTTCATGCCTCAAAATAAAAAGGAAAGTTCTCATAAACTGATGGTGTTCCGAAATGGTTCGTTACGGAGGTCACCAGTGATTCAATTTAATTTTTGTTTTTTCTAAATAATATTTCAAATAATGCAGAGGGAGCCATTGGCACTCATGTTTACTGTTATATTATGTATACAACTTTTTCATTCGTATTTGTACTACATTTTTGAGTGAAAAAAAGTCTTCATGTGGATAAAGCAGGTTGACCTGGAGTTGAAATGATCTACACATGTGATTTTAAAATTATGGGAAAGATAAACTGCTAGAAGACATAGAATTGTCCTGTCAAAGCTCCACAACTTTTAGTAAGAAGTAATAATATTCGCTTATTGAGTAATGTGAACAACTCTCATTCAAATATTATTCAGAAAAAACAAAAACAAAAAATTTACACTATAGCTCTGCAATGGAGCATTGTCTGACATATTATCATGTTTATGAAAACTTTATTTCTCACTATTTATTGAGCTGGATATGTGCAATTTGAGCTCAAAAGTTTAACCTGAGGATTTTTGAATGCGATATTTTTGTTGTTGATATTATGATATTTTATGATTACTTTCTCTTGATAATTTACTAAATGCACATGTTAAAATATATCTTTGCAGTGCTTCTATCTTAAATCTGTGATGTTCGAAATAGAGGTCCTGAGAACAGAGTTGGTTAAATCCCATTGTGAAGGCAAAAAGCTACTACTAGAAATGGCAGAAAATCTCAACGACTCAATAGAAATAGATGGGAAAAGTATTTCTCCTTATGCTTCAAGACGAGATAGTCAACCTGGATTAAGAAATATTCTACTGAAAGGGCAGATGCATTATTTGGTTGATGTGATTGGTATAATATTTCTCTGCTGTCCTGTGTAAGTGATTTGAACTGTTTAATGATATGTGATTCATGACTTGATTTTATTGTTCTATCGTTAGGTGAACTCGTGCTTGGAATAGGTTCACTTAGAATTTCGGAAAATACGCAAAAATGTATTTTTAACATGTTTGAGGAGTTCGTCGGCTTGCTGCAAAAACTCACCAAGTCCAAAAAGTAGTTTTCTAGTATAATACAAAATAGAGAATTATGTACAAAACAAGTGATGATTTTCAAAGTGATTGCGCAGTTTATGAATTCAAAAGAATTTAATATGATTCCATGAATCAATGAATTTTATAAAAATGCGACTTTTTCAAATTTTTAAAAAACCTTAAACGCTTTTTATTTCGTGGGAATGTTACAAAACTTTTCCGAAAAACATAATCAATCGCGCGAAACCCTCTTCATATGCGCCGTCTGAGTCAGAATGACTGGGTTCAGGAAAATTCCATGTTGATACTGTCTTAAGAGTGCGTTTTCTGCCGACTCGCCAGGTAGTATTGCCGGCGGGGGTGAGCAGGGAAAACATTATGCGTTACCAAGGGGCGGGGTTCAGCAAATCCCTTCCACTTTTAAAACAGCCGCTTGACCATAGCCATTGCAAAGATCAATTGTCAATTATTATTAGATGTACCGATTTTCGAGCTCTTTCACAGAAAAGTACCTATGTGTTTGTACTCAGATAGGTAGGTATTACGGTAACGTTTTGAATACAAAAATGTTTGGTTTTCCGTGTTTATATTATGTTTTTGCGAAACTGAGGGAATTTTGCCAAGTTTCAAATTTAGTGACATCCTGCTTTTAATCAATGATCACGGGTCAAAAAAACCTCCCTGACTATTATTATAAAATGATTTCATGAACGCTGTGGAAAAAAGAATCCAACTTATTTATAAAAACTGGATTAAAGATCAGTGAGTTGTTATGCAATACTGATTTTGAGATATCATGAAAAAAATGGAGTTCAAATATTTGGGGAAGTGGGTGGCAAGGCTTTGTCACTTGTGCCTTGTGGGATATGATGAAAAAGTCCCAAGTACAGGGTTATTCATTATACTTTGACCCTCACCTACAGCTCTTATTATGAGTGGTGAAAAAAAACTTTAACTACAAAAGTTTTAGTTTTTTTTACGTGGTAGGTATCTTTTGATGATAGCGGAAATGAAAGATCGACTCCACTACATGGAAAACATTGTTTAGAAAAAAAAAAATTAAATGGAACAATCTGTATAATATTGGCTAAAATGATAGATCTTTTTCCTCTGATTCCAAAAATAAATAATATACAATATGTCCACGGATAGGGTTTACAAGAGGATAAATGGACTAAAAATTGAAAGATACGACAAAAAGTAATTCTTGATAAAAGTTCGTCTCAAAATAGGAGCTATACAGGGCGTCTGGAAAATGTAAGAACATAAAATTAAACAAGAGCAAACAGTCATTTTTTGACCTGTTAAAGTGACATGATAAATAACAAACTTTTTGAATCTATGGAAATTTTTAAAGATTGATTAATTTTGCAAGTCCGCATTTTACCATTCGCATTATATTTATTTTATACCTGAACATGATAACCTGTTGTTGTTGTAGGTATAAAAGTCTTAATGGAAGTAGTAAAATACTGACTTGCAAAATTGTTCAATTTTTTAGAATTTTCATAAATTCAAATTTCCTTCATTGAGTTTGGATTTTGAATTCAGGGTCAGGACTAAATTCAAAGCAAGTTTTTTATTCACCATTTCACGTTAACAGGTCAAAAAATGACTGTTTGCTCTTGTTTAATTTTATGTTTTTCACATTTTTGAGACGCCCTGTATAATAAAAATTAATTTTCTCATCGTAGCTCCCATTTCTAGACCAAGCAAAAACTTTTATCCTGGATTAATTTTTGTCGTATCTTTAATTTTTTGATCCGTTTCACCTCTTGTAAACCCCATCCGTGGACATACTCTATGTTGGTATTTAATTCTACCGATTTTGCGCTATTCAAGTTGAAAGTCACATTGAACCCATCCAGAAATTTCAGTCAGACTTGATTTTTGTCACTAAAAGAACAGATTCATTCAAATACAGCGACTGGGAAAATAAGTCGAAATAAATTTCACTGCCCTCGACTAATACGGTAGAATCCAGATCAATGGAATGTAATTTTCATGAGATTTTGAACTTGAATAGCGCAAAATCGACCAAATCAAATGCCAACATAATATATTATTTGCAATCAGGAAAAAAAGATCTATCATTTTGGCCACTCCATTTTAAAAAAAATAAACTTTATCAATTTTTCCAATGTTGTAAAATCGATTTTTCATTTCCCCTATTACCAAAAAATACTACGTGAAAAAACATAAAACTTTTGTTTTAAAAGTTTCTTTCTACCAGTCATAATAAGTGATGTACGCGAGAGTCAAAATATAATGGATAACCCTGTTCACCAGTTGTGAATGAGTGGAGAGACTTCACAGTTTATTCGAAAAATACTAGTACCTGTAGGTATTTTTGGTAGAGCAAAGAAGACACAATAACATATTACCAAGAAAACATTAATAGTCATGGAATAAAACTAGGATCTACCAAAAATTCACACAATAATATTTTTTCTAAAACTTCATTCGATTTTTAACAAAAAGGTCTTTTGACTTTTTTCTCTCCGACACACCGTTCTCGAGTAAAAAAATAAAAACTAATAAATATAAATCACTACTTGTTGATAACCGATCATTTTCAGTTTCGGGATCAGTAGGAAATCCTACTGTTCTACTCGTCGGAGAGAAAAACTCACGAGACCTTTTTCATTGGAAATTGAATGAGTATTTTGGAAAAAAAATCAAAAAACAAAGGCGTGTATTTTTTTTCGTAAAAAATGCACCCTGTATTTTGGAAAAGACGCATTTGCGGCCATCAGTGTTATATATCAAATCACAAATCTATGGTTTCTCAATATGCTCTAGTCTTGACCATTTGAGGGGCACCCTGTATACAGTATCTCCCAGGATCAACGAATCAATAGGTGAAAATGGGTTCTTGCATAGAAACTCATATGTGTTTTAAATTCAGTTTCGAGAAACTAATTATGTCTTGGAAATTAAACTAGAATCTATTTTTCTAACTAGTAAAGTGCTTCTTCTTTAGGAGATACGACAAAATGTTAGTAAGTGGTTCAGAATGAAAAACTGAGTGAGAATGCAACATTTAAAAACCCTCCGCCTACTTGGGTATTTTATATTGTTCCATTGTAGGTTATTAGATCCGCATGGAAATATATGTTATCCTAATATTTCAAGCGTTTGCTTGTGTTTTCAATTTTGAAATACTTTTTCATTTTGCAGAATTGCGTAGTTTGTCATTTGTTCATTGAGAGTCCACAATTTTTAATGGCACTTTCAATAGACTCTCTAATTTTTCATTGGATCTATCCTCATTCTGTTTATTCCAATAACTTGCTTTTGATTCAAAGTTCTGATATAAAACCGTCTTTACAGTGGAAGCGCAGTGTTAGTGGATGGCTTCATTTTGCACACTTGCCTAAATAGCGAAGCTCTCACTAGCTTTTCGCGGAATTGTTTCCCCTGATGATCCACTGAGATCCACCTGAAGCCTGGTATCTTCTTCAATGTGTTTTCTTCTCCGGATAATGTTATTTTTTTTGGCCAAGAAAAATTGTTAGTAGTCGTAGTCTCCTCCAACCTCTTCACCATACCTACCAACCAGATATTCATGAAGACCAGTCAAAAATGATCACAAACAAATATATTGTTCTTAGCAAAATAAGTCGCAAATATGAATGAAGAATGAATAATTATAATCCAAATTATCCACCAAACTTAGAACGCACCTGTACCACTAACAATCAAACGCTTGCAAGTGATTGGTTTCTTGGCAGAAATGAAAGTCCAATTCTTCACAAAAGTATAATCAAATTAGTGCACTCGACGCGTTTCGGTCAATAAACCATTATCAAGAGTGACTTGAAATTGTCTGAAAGAGTGTCAAGTCAGAAAGTCAGGAGAGAGCATAATAAAGTGAATCGTACTTACATAACTATTCGAATTGAAAGATTAAGACAAACTTGGACATGATGGCTAACAAACAAACAATCTGGAACAAGTAAACAATCTAAAATCCTTACTTCAACCAACAAATAAAATTACTTACATTATCAAGCACATACGGAAAATGAAAATGAACACATAGTGAGGACACTCGAAAAGAAAAAACCAAAACAAACACCCATCGATACCTAAGGCGACTGAATTGCCTGCAACAATTCGAGCGCTTCGCTTCAATCCCACTATTTAAACAAATTTATCACGCATGCTGCTTCGATAAAATGATTTTTGACTGGATCGTTTAGGGTAATGTCTTTTGTATTCAGGGCACACTGCGCTATCTCTAAGTTTTCCAATACGTCCAGCTTCTTACCATTGGAAATATGATGTAACATTTGAATTCAAACACCTTCAAAACATCTTATAGATAAACCAATCAACAAAACATATAATAAAGTCAAAAGGGATCTATTGAACACCCCACAACAGGATATATCCATACTACCTCAACAACCCCCAAGATACATAAAAGTAACGTTTTTAGGTCCGATTTCATACAAAATCTGTAATTTACTCAGGAACTCTTCGGAAAATGCTAAAATAATATTCAAGTCAAGTTATAACGATCCAGTCAAAAATCATTTTATCGAAGCAGCATGCGTGATAGATTTGTTTACATGGTGGGATTGAAGCGAAGCGCTCGAATTGTTGCAGGCAATTCAGTTGCCTTAGGTATCGATGGGTTTTTGTTTTGGTTTTTTCTTTTCGAGTGTCCCCACTATGTGTTCATTTTCATTTTCCGTTTGTGCTTGATAATGTAAGTAATTTTATTTGTTAGTTGAAGTAAGGATTTTAGATTGTTTACTTGTTCCAGATTGTTTGTTTGTTAGCCATCATGTCCAAGTTTGTCTTAATCTTTCAATTTGAATAGTTATGTAAGTACGATTCACTTTATTATGCTCTCTCCTGACTTTCTGACTTGACACTCTTTCAGACAATTTTAAGTCACTCTTGATAATGGTTTATTGACCGAAACGCGTCGAGTGCACTTATTTGATTATACTTTTGTGAAGAATTGGACTTTCATTTCTGCCAAGAAACCAATCACTTGCATTATGAAACTTCACCCTGGAGAAGATATCGAAAAATTGAATCAAACGCTTGCCAGAGAATCCTTGCACTGGTAAAATAAGGAGAACGACCAAATCTTATCATTATTATCTCCGTTTTTTTTTTTTTTTTTTTTCAGGGGTTTTGGCTCAGAGGAGGGGAATCTGAAACCAGACACCCTATGGTCCGAGAAAATAGGGTGTCTGATTTCAGGGTGTGGGGTTCTATCCACTAAACCTCTCCTCCGCATTAGGACGTCAGAGATAAGCCCTTAAGTGTTCCAATCTTTCACTTAAGTTTAGCACTTTGGTACCGGGTTACCTTCCGAAGGCCTCTTGGTCACAGGGTAGGATCGCGGCAAAACTCGTCCTACCCGTGTGTGTCCGCACAAGTGGTTACGGAAAAGAAAAGAGAATAAAATAAAAAGGGGTTCAAATCTGGAGTCACTACCAGAGGTGAATACACGGTTGTGACGTGTTTGTCCTATCTCCGCTCTCGCTGCGGTGGACTCTAGACCGTTGTCTAGTTGTTTTGTGCAGCCTGAAAGGCATGCACTCTTTTCTTGACTTCTGCATCGACATGAGACTCAAACGCAGCCTGGGCTCTCTTTGACCAGAAAGCGTATGCTTTTGTCTTCCCTACCCCTTTTTTGGTGTTCGTTCTGCCCATGTACGATGAGCAGCCACGCCAGCTTGCGGGGTGGCCTTTTCCCCGCAAACCACAAAGCTCGCGTTGCGTTCACCGCCAGCGAGTCTCTCGAGCGTGCAGTCTCTGCTGCTGTGTGAACCAGCACACTTGACGCAGCGATGTGCACGGTGACACCTGCTTTGGGTGTAACTCCATCGCTGGCACCGGAAACACTGCCGTGATTCCGGTGACTTCTTTCTGGGTTTCGCCTTGACATCGACGTCAAGCAGCTCATTGATCTTAAAGATCCGCCTAGCGTCGGTTTTCACCAACATTAGGGGCATGACTTGCCGGGTTTTCCAGCAAGTCATGCGGAGCGGCACAGCATCGATGCCGAAGCGGGTGGCGAGCTCTGTCCTGACTGTCTCTAGGTCTGCGTTGGCAGGTAGTCCGCGAATGACTACCTGCAACGAACGCTCCTCTGGTCGAAAAAAGCCTCAACGGAAGCCGTTGGTCAACGGAAGCCTTTGCATACGATATGCGTGCTGCTTGAAGCTTTGCACGCAGCTCACTCCACAAGCGGGTTCCCTCTAAAAAGATAGCGGGAGCCCTCTTGAAAGCTGCTGTGGCAGAGTCCTTCGCGGTCGCGGGTGAAGGTACGAGCGGGACGTGTCCCGAACGTTGGTCGTCGGGAATCGGTACCGTGTGCACAGGTGCCTCCTCTGCTGGGGGGGCGTGGCGACATTTCTCCGGACATGCTTGCCCTTAGACGAGCCGTTCGTAGACATGCCGTCACCGCCCCCAGCTTTTCTTTTAACTCCAGCATGGGGATCAACCTCCATATCATCAGAGACCCTTGTAGAGACCCTTGTGTGGATCTCTAAGACATGGTTCTTAGATCCCGATACTTTCATGTTCGTCTTCTTTGTCGGCAAGGGGGAAACGCGTCCTTCTCTTTTCCCGAGGCCGACGTTTGGACGTCTCCAACTTTGGGGGGGTCCGAGCGCTTCGCTGCCTGTATCTCCTCCTTTGAAGAAGGTGAAGGGACAGGTGGGTCTCTCTTTGTCTGTTCCGTCCGATTCTTTCAAGTAGGCTTCTCCTCCACCTTTAAAGAAGGTTAGGGAAGCCTTCTGTCCCCCCTTCTTTGGAGAAGAGGGGAGGACAGCCTCCCTTTGAACCTCCACCTTCAAAGAAGGAGCAGGATCAGAGGAAGCCTTCTTTTTTAGATGGGATTTGAGACTCTCGATCTGAGTCTTCAGAAAGCTGATAGTCTTCCTAAACTCTTTCTCTCCTGAGTCGCGCAATCTCAGATCGCATCTCGTCTGTCTCGGATTGATATGATTCAAGAAGCAAATCATTCCTTTCGTTTTTCTCTTGGTACTCGTCGCGTCTTTGTACGAAGAGGGCGTCTAACTTCTCATGGGTCTGACGGAGCATGAGATTTTGTGAGTTTTTTAAATTCTTTCGCTAGAGTTTTAGCATCCATTATCTTAAGGACTAGTGCCTTGAAGAGGCCGGATGGATGTGCGTGTCGCGCTTTTTGAAGGACAGAAGGTTTTATTCAGGGGGGGATGAACCCCACCAAGCTCAATTGGTGACCTACTACCGCCGGTTTCACCTGATCACGTAGGGGTTTGACAATCAAAAGAGCCTGATGAGGAAGCAAAGCCTGAGAGATGGGATTCACAGAGGTTTCACCGTTATATCAGTAACTCCCCTGAAAATAAAACCAAGCAGGTTAACTTTGCTCTTGGTTTTACCTTTCCAAGAACCCTTATAGACAAGCTATAGTGCAATGGGGTTTCACCAGATCTGAAATAAACCTGAAACGTTAACAAAAGGGAGAAAACGAATTTTCTCCTCTTCGTACGAACGAAGGATTCAAGGTACGGGTGGTTAGACCAAAGTCTAACTCCTCCACTCTAAATATTTACCAGGTACCAGGAAGACCTTCGGGTCTTCTCAGGTAGTGTTTGTCGCTCTCGGGTCAGGACCTCTCTTGACCGCAGTTGTGACGGAACTCATGTGATTATCTCCGGTGTCGAATATTTTGTCTAGTCGTCAAGACCGGTTGGTCTCCGCCCTTGCTGACAAAACCCGCGGATGATCACCCCAAATCCCGCCCACCCAAAAAGCCAAAAATTAAAATATTCCATTTTAGGTACTCGGCAGAGGTTCATTATTTTCTTCTTTTTAAAGTTAATTTTCAACTTACTGAGATAAATCTTATCTTTTTGGAAAGAGAAAGGATGAATCAAAGATTCTGTTGTGGTATTTTTGTATTGTCTTACTTTTCTAGAAAATCGTCTCAAAAAAACACCTATTTTTTAAGAAATGTACCACTCGTTTTTTATCAAAAGATAAGTGAATATCGGAAAAGTATGACAATATAATCATGCAAAGGAGGATTCTTTTCAAAATAGTTCTTGGTTTGACCCTCTATGTTGAACCGTTTTCATTCAAATTAGAAAATACGTGACCACAGAGAAGCCTATACATGAAATATCGGCAGACGCACTCTTAATGGTTCGTAGCGACTCGTACCATCCATGGTACTCATCGGGAATAACACCCTTTCGACAAAGTTTTAGAAGGTCATTTTTTTTTTGCTCAGGTATTGGTAGCATCTTTTTGTAAAGCTGGTTTATCTTCAAAGTGTCATACTTGACCAGTCGAGCTGCCCGGGATTTGCCATGGACATTAATCTTTATGTATTCACTAGAATAATCATAGCGATATTCGATGATATTGGGCTGGCTTTTCTGAAACTTGAAACACTTAACCTTCATCCAGTTGACTTTATCACCGTTGCTATTGACTGTCCTGTTTTTAAGCAAGTTCCTGGACAGTTCCTGAAGATCGAGAAATTCATCGTACTTCAGCTCTTTTATAACGAAGGGATCACAAAATTTATTCCAATTGCGTTGGAATTTGGCTCGTTAAAAAATACTGAACCAGTCATGCGCAACATAGACTGGTTGATATTTTTTCTCTTTTTCAATGGCAGCTGTGGCAACTCTCTAAAAACTTGTGCTCGATGACGTCAACCAAGGTAGCTTGAACGATGTACTGAAATAAAGTCGCTATATTTTGATTTCTATTCTGTCCTCCGCAGGTGTCAGAATAAAGAGTAACGTGTTTCACATCCTTTTTAAGAGTTATGAACCAGTTGAACAACGCTGTCCCGATTTCAGAGCTTCCTCTTTTGCCATTCAGTTCCATCCAAGCAAAGCAATATGCTTCGTGAGGTTGTGAAGCCTCGTAGACAGTCAGGTTGTACATATTGACATTTCTGCTGTAGTACATGGGTGAGACATCAGAGGAAGGGATGTATAACACCGATTGTAAGTCGAACGTGGCCATAATAAAAGACGAGCTGTTTTCAGTTTTAGCTTTATCCACTTCTTTTGATCTAGTAGCTTCATTTTTTCGGACAATGTGACTATTGTACTCTTTTTCTAATAGAACACGAGCAGCACCACTGCTCTCTTGATATCGACTACATGTAGAACACTGATCCTTTTTCGGATTTGAAAAGGAAAGGTTGTAACAGGTGCGGAACGTTTTTCTATAAATGTGTGAAGACACTCGTTGTAGGTCATTTTCAGATCAGTGTGTCCGGTATAGTTGTACATTTTGGAAATCAATAGCTTGGGATCCAGATAGGAGTTTCTTAGTAGATTTGCGTGTGTAATGACTTTCCATAGTTGAGAAACTCTCAATATGTTTCTTGATTATAGCTGGGTCAGATTCAGAGGTCTTATTGGCAGAAGCTTTTCTCCCTCTCCCCTCTTGTCCATCAAAAACACCCAACGAATTTATCTTCTTGAAGGCAGTGTTGATAGGGCCATTATTAATGTTTAGCGTCTTGTCCATGTCCTTGCCTAGACAAAGGTGTAAACTATCAAGTATCCACTTTTAAATGACTTTATATAAACTGTTCGATCAATCGTTGAAAACATTGTTGAAGGCATTCGGGGGAGAGGAAAGAAGAAATCGCTCCTCGACATGTCATTTATCAATTAATGCTGTTCCACATTAAAAATATATGATAGTTGTTGATCTACAGTGCTCTTTGATGCCCCCCTTCTAACGTTTAAACAGTTGAATATGATAGAACAAAATATGGACACACCATTATGTGGAGGCGTTTCAAATTTTTTGACATAGTAGTGAGAGTTGAAAATGTAGAAATAATAGTGTTGTGCACTTCTTGAAACGAAAAAATCAAATAGAAAGAGGGTCGATTGATAGCTCATTTTGAAGGTCTTTTTATCCTTATTACACCCTGAAAGTTTGCATTTTCTCAGCACACTGGTGACGAGGATGTCAAAATGGCAATTTGGAGCTATTTTGAAATAATTCTGCCTTGATATTGAATAATTAGAAAGAGACAACGACTTCAAACTTTCGGGGTGTAATAAGGATCAAAAGACCTTCAAAATGAGGTATTTGTTCGTTTCAAGTAGCGCACAGCTTTTGACATTCTCAGCTGTCACTACTATGTCAAAAAATACAGCACTTCCTCACATATTGTGTGTCCAGATTTCGTTCTAATTTATCACGCGGTTGAAAAGTTAAAAGGGGAGACATTGAGGTATTACACGGTGTATTTTTATTTTGAAAAACGTCCTACAATATGCTAAGAATATCATGAAGAACTGCGGATATGCCTACATAATCTTGTAGGTATTTGATGGAGTCTTTGGAAAGCCTAAATATTCATATCTTATTTAGAGCAGAAAATTAGCTCGATCCTTGGAATAAAATATATAATATGGATACATTTTTCACAATCCGAAATTTGATTCTTCATACATTAGTCTCATAGTGTTATTCCTTGTACTCCAGTCATCTTAGCCAAATAAGAGGGTCAACTGCGGAATGCGAGATAATAAGCTGTGAACTTGTATAAACCATTATTTTGGTATTCTGTAGGTTGTCTTAGAAGTCTCAATAAATTTCGTGTTAGCGTCTATAGATATTCAAGGTCAAAGGTCACAAAAATCGGTTTTTCGTCTTGCTTGATAGGGTTTGAATCATTTTTGCATCTATTATAAAAATTGTAAAGCGTTAAGCTCTCTAGAAATTAGGTTCAAAACTTTTTCTATATGGCTAACCGCTTTAGGGATAGAGCGCGGAGAGAGCACAGCGTTCATCCATACATACAGGATGGAACACGAAAAACTTCTCACCCAGGTTTTTTCAGGTGTTAGGTGATTTATCGAAAATCGCTTGGAAACATCAATTTTTGTTTTTTGGGAGACACTTTTTTTGGTATATTCACCCCCCACCTGTCAACCCCTAGGCGGGGGTGATAGCTTTTCCAGATTTTCAAATGAAAAGGGGAGTCGAGTGATACATTAGGCCCATCTATCCTGATCACAACTACCGAGTTTCAATCTTCTGCTGTCATTCCTGTTGAGATGACAGCTTGTCAAAAAAAAAATTATTCAATAATTAGTTACCCACAAGAGATAACTTCTCAAAACTAAGGGAATATGGTGAGAAGATTCTAAAAATTAGCTATCACTCAATCCTTTCGACGAGGATTTATCTCACCTATTTTTTATTGTGAAACTCCGCGGTCTTTCTCAAAAACGGTTGGCCGTTTAGAGACATGTCTCGAACAAAACTTCTAGAGAATGTTGTGCTTTATACTTTTAATATAATATATAAACAGGATTAAAACCATAGCGGGGGAGATATTGACAAAAAACTGATTTTTGTGACCTTTGACCTTAAATATCTCATGACGCCGACACGTGATTTCATGAGACTTTTAAGACAACCTTGAGAATGTCAAAATAATGGTTGATGTTAATGGTTGGTGGTTACAGCTTATTATCTCTTATTCCGCAGTGAACTCCTAATATGACTGGGCTATTGGTGTATTCCGTCTCTTCTTCAAGCGTCGGCATAATACGATATAAAAACATGAGTCCACACAATCTGCCTGATCATTACATGAACAATCGTTTTAATTACGGCTCATTGTGTATTACATCATCTGACTGAACTGAGAGATCGGCACTTCATGGAGCATCAAAATCTAGCCGGCCGACAGCAGATCGTGTTGGATTAGTTCATCAAACTGATTCATCAGTGCTCTTCAGTTATGGAAATGATGAAAAGGATCTTTATGATGTGCACTATAGCCAGAATTATAGTTTTTTTATCCGAAAAAACGACCATACAATAGTTCCCGGGAAAAAAATTTAAAACAGGTTGTTGGTCATTCACATCAACTGCAGTCATGTATCTCAAGACAAAATGATAAATATTATCCCTCAAACCTACTTTATCCGACCATGTGTAGAAATATTTTTGAAGTCCTGTAAAAATAGACAAACAAAAAAGAGCAAAACCATAGCCAAAATAGTCGTGAGGCCAATAACATCCAGATGCTTTTTGCATGAGAAGAGTACCAGTTGACCTATTAGATCTGCAGTCTATTGCTGTTGGAGATTTCAGATAGCTTTTGAATTTTAGGGATCAAGTCACAAGACATCTATGCCGAAGACCTCTACGATCAAAGCAAGCAATCGAGGTTCCTCATGAACTTATCAATATTTTCTTGCAATTTGGAAAACCTTCAGAACCTTCACTTTGTAGACAATGTTCGAGGATTTGCTTGTAAAGTGATAGAAAAATTAGAACTTTTATGGCCACAGTTACATTTAGCACATGTTAGACCATGCTACTTTGCACCATGGCAAAAAAATCATTTCATTACATCGGAACATTGGTAGAATTCCATTTAAAGCAGTATTTAGAAGTGGCTCCAAATTTGTTGTTCAATCTACCAACCTTCCACACTATTTGGACAAAAAAATAACAACAGAAGAGGAGCTAGAACAATTTAATACTCAGCTTATTCTTCAAGAAAATTAGATACAGAAATAGTATGAGAGTCGGCGACACTGGACCTTTTGTTATAAGGGATGTTCAAAAAAAAGTTTCAAGAAGTAGTTTGTGAGGGGTGGGGGAATATAAAACCACCATGTCGGCCAGGCATATTTTGTGCTTTATTGATTAAAATAATTAGTGAAATATAGAAAAAAACGTCATCGGTGATGTTAAAAATAACTACACTCTCCGACAATAAATTCCGGACAAGAATAATTTTAGTCAATTTGATATCCCTATAACTTGTTTTGTTTTTGTTTGATTTCGGCAAAATTTGTAGCCCTATGTCTCGAAACATCACCTTTAATTTTGGTTTTGGAAAAATACTGATGGCTTGGTCATTATACAGGGAAGAACAGAAGCTACTTTTTTACCATCAAGTTTTTAACACCCTGTGGAAAAATTGAGCAGCAAAATTCATCTTCATCATGTTCTGTTGTGAAGTGCAATCTTTTCTCAACAAATTGTTCTTCTGGTCATGTCATGATCTGCTTTTTTAGAGAAGATACAGATGTTAGAATAAAATGTTGCAGCTTTCGATATTTAATCAAAAATGAACAAAAACATTCTCATAGACTTGCATGACGTTTAGCCCTATGACTTGAGGAATCACCCTTGATTTTGGTTTTCGAAAACTACTTATGACTTGGTCATTATATAAGGAGGAACGTGAGCTATTTTACCCTTGAGTATTTAACACCCTGTGGAAAAATTGAGCGGCAAAATTCAGCTCCATTATATTGTGTCGTGAAGTGCAGTTTTCCGATATTTTATCAACAATGAATGGAAACATTCTTATAGACTTGCATGAACAAATGCTATAAATTCCATACTGTCCCAATCTAATTGTCCACCTCGAACACTCTTTGGAGGCGGGGAAAATGGGAAATCAAACACATGTGATAAGTATGCTAGAATTGCTAGGTAGACATGTTCGCAATAGACATCTGGAAACCTTCCCTGATTTGCTAAAAGCCCTTCTTGAAAAATAACTAATATTTCTCAAGAGGCATTGCATTCGCATGGCAGAAGTCATAGGGATACGAGGTGACATTACGCACTATCAATTTGAGAACATTTTGTTCATGCAAATCTATAAAAATGTTTTCATTCATTGTTGATAAAAAATCGAAAAACTGCAGCATTTTATTTAAACATCTGTATCTTCTCTAAAAAAGCAGATATTGACATGACCAAAAAAACATTTTGTCTAGAAAAGATCGCACCTGTTGTGAAGTGCGATCTTTCATGATAAAGATGAATTTTGCCCCTCAATTGCTCCACAGGATTTTGAGAACTTTGGGGTAAAAAAGTACCTTCAGCTCCTCCCTGTGTCATGACCAAGCCAACGGTATTTTTGCAAAACCAAAATCAAGGGTGATATCTTTCTTTTGGCTAGCAGACATATATTTTTTTGATGTTCTCGTTACTAACAACAATATCATATAGGTATTTTCAACATCCTTGATGACAAAACTTTTTTTTTGAATATTTCATCGATTCTTTTAATCAATAAAGCACAGGATATGCCTGGCCGACATGGTGGTTCTATATTCCCCCACTACAAACTAGTTCCTGAAGCTTTTTATTCTACAACCCTTATGACGAAAGGTCCAGTGTCGCTGGCACTTAGACTTGTAAAAGAAGAAATAATCGGAGATCATGAAGAATTTGAAAATCATAAAAACGATGAATCTGGAACTATTGAAAACACTGATCAGTTATCAGATGTATCATCAGAAGAAGTAATAAAGACCAACCCAACAGAAAATGAGTTGCTGACCGAAATTGCTGACAAGGAAACTTGTAGCTTGGACAGCACAAACATATGCGTGGAATCCATGAATATAACACTCATGCAGCAGAGAGTATGCGAAATGGGCAAATTTAAATTGCATAGGTATTTCATGTGTGAAAAAAAAATTGAAAATTTGCCATATCAATTGGGCCCAACAACTCATTGAAACTCTATAGAACGAAGCATTTGGAGGTCAAAAACGTCCAGCGGAGCAAAGGGTGGCTGTTACAAAAAAATCTGCCAAATGTTGATATTGGCGTCCGTCAATATTGATAAAGTAGATCTAGGCTCTGGTGACCCACCAAACCTTATGACTGTTGTTACGAATATTGGAAAATGGTGTGTATCAAGTCGGTACTGATGGAGAAACTATTAAATCTGGGTTCAACCGAACTGACTTTGAAAAATCGTCAAATCTCATTATTTAAATCAGAATAGTACTTACTTATCTGATTCGAAGTTTATCACTGAAGGAGGCAGTGTCCAGAGAATCGTTATTTAATGAACAAGGATATTATTATGTCGAGTGTTTGAAAGCAAAGTTGCAGTGCAATTCTCGATGTCACAAAAGTGGCCCGTGTAGTAATAAATGAATGAAAATTATTGATTATAGTGTGTACTTAGTTCATTTTCACTATTGTAGTATACCTACTTTTGGATGTTAAACTTTGCCTCACATAATATTCATACGTTACTTAGGTATAATGGTGGGTGTTCCATGTTTTGTTCCTGTCATTTATTAGAAACTAATGGATGCCGTATACCGAAGTAGATTTCATCAGATTGTACATGAGCCAACAAGGGTGACAGATACAAGCCAAACATTGATAGACTATGTTTTAACCAATAAATATTCAATCAACGTCACTACTTAGTTCATCTGTCTTATTCGTCATAAAGTTAAAACTTGAAGCTTTGTCCAGTGATTTGGTGAAAAGCAGATTGTGGCCGTATTGGCCGCATTACTCAAAATGCCTAAAAGAAAAGCAGTTATATATGTTTTTGGCTGTTTTGGAATTTTATAAACTTCCCCGAATTCTCTGATTTCCTACTTCCATTTCCCAACTATCAATTGGAGAAAAGAATGATTGACGTAAATATAGTCGTAGAACACACTGACAAAAAACTAAACTCCAATAAACAGCAAACCGACTTTTAGATCAGATAGAACATAAACTATCACAACCACTGAAGCACGGACGCAAATTTGAATGAAACTGGCCGATTTGTTTAATTACGTCATTCACTTGATCATTATCGATGAACTTACCACTCCCGAGCGAGATAAAATAAAAATAGACAAAGATACCACTATACCAAACAAAGAATCGTGCTGCAAACCGCGGTAGGCATTTTGACAGACCATATCTGAATCAGAATCAACTGAATATCTAGGAATTGTGATTGACCGGCATCTCAAGTGGGATCTGCACATAAGACTGCTTGTGAAAAAACTAAGATGTCTCATCTCGAAGTTCAAATACCTCCGAGAGTATTTGAGTTCCTCGGAACCAAAAATATTGTGCTATGCTCTGGTGGAGACGCTACTAAAATATGGATTAATCGGATGAGGAAGGGTGAACAACTGCTATAGCAGTAGTCTTGATGTACTCCAGAAATGGATATTAAAAATAATACATGATCAAAATATCAGATATCCATCCGATTTACTGTACAAAGAAGCTGAAGTGTTTGACCTGCGGAAACTCTACTTCTACAGTTTACTGATGAGAATAAGTGCCGGTAAAATGGATCTATTGGAAATCAGTCACAAATATGAGACTAGACATAGAGAGAACTGTGTTGATATTCTCAGGAAAAACAAAACGATGTCAGAAACAAGCGGATCATTTAGCACCAAAATTATATAACCTTTTGTCAACAGAACTTAGAATTATGATGTTCAAAACGAATAAATATAAAACTATGATCAATAGTTGGTTACGAATGGATAGGAAAATTCGCTATTATATAAAATGAAATAAACCTACATTTAGAAAATAGTGACACTCAAACCTAATGTGACTTTTAACCCGATTGTGTCTTGGAAAACTTGATTGTGACTCTTTTACCCAATATGTGAAATTGAACCTGACCTTTGACTTTACATAGACGTTTCATTAGCGCACTAACAAGCAGGTTAAAAACTGCTTCTGTGTATTTCTGTTTATTCTTTTTACAATTCTGTACAAATTGTTATCAATGTTGAAATTGAATAAACATTATTATTATTATTATAAGTATTAGTATGAGGGGATATTATGCCACCTGTCTTCAAAATCAAATAACGAACATTTCTAGGAACAGTTCGTCTGTACCAGCGTCTAGGTATAGCAGATGAATTTCGATCGGAATGATTCGCGCTTGCGCATTTCGTGCGATGCATTTACTTGAACTCTGCTTGAATATCGACATCGACTGAAAAACATTCTCGAGGTTATGTATCAAATTTGTAAACAAAAGTAATTGTTAAGTTTGTTGATGTGGTTTGTCCATATCATGTATGTGATGTGGTTCATGTTTAGCTTTTTGCGATATATCCTTAAGGTTGACTTATGAACTTGCCGTCCGCCGTTACGGTTGACGTTCTCCGGTGCCACCAACGTTGCCGTCGCCCAATGCATTTATAAACTTTCATACCGTCGATTGTCGTCGAAGATTTTCAAATTTTTTGTTTACTTACTTTGAAGTTAATTTGTTTTAGTTCAGTGGGATTTGGTGACTGACTCGAGTATATTTTGGCACAAATCTCAATTTTATGATATAAAAATGTGAATTATGGAAACAAGAACCTATTGAGCCATTTTCCTATGGCCTTAGCGACGAACGGCGGACGGCAAAAGATGGAGATCAACGATCTCTACGGTGCGCCAACGGCAGATGGCATGATATAAATGTATGCAGGCGCGTCCCGTATGTCTATATCAAACGCTAAACGTCAGCGTTAGCGGTAATGGCGAACGGGCGAGTTTATAAATCCCACTTTAATGTTTTTCGAAACGTTCGGTGTGTATGTGTAATAGGTATAATAGTGTCTTACATCCAGTACCTACTTCATAGTTTTGTAACTTCATTCTAACTCAAATAAAATGTCCTTCCACTCACTAATGATTCATTTTGATAAAAGCATCTGAATTATCAAAAAGTCAGTTCCAAAAAAAAGTCAAAAGAAATAACATGTGAAGTCACTTTTTCAACACTTCCGATCAAGTACAACCGTTTGCTATAGAAACAAAAAACGCAATTTTATGGTCCAAGACTAGGTAGCAAAAATTATCAAAATCGATTTGTGCGTTTTTGAAAAATGTAAGAAAAACCATTTTTCCTTTAAACTTTGACGCCCTCTGTAGACTCAACGAAGCAATTTGGGATATAGGTAAGTTCGCCTAGATCGCCCTATTTTTGGTCAAGGAATTTGTGGTTAAGCGTTGTTCAGTCTTTTCAGGGAGTCCCTGTATATTGACTTGACACTCCTTCATCTTTTTTATTTGACGTTTTTGAAAAATTTGTCTCAAAAAATAGTTATAAGTGTATTGGTTTTGAATACGTTTTTGAAAAATATCGCATATACAGGGTTCCTCAGAAAGTCAAAATCAAATATTAATTTAATATAATTAGCACAAAGAAGGAGTTTTGTTAGGTTTTCAAATTTTTATTTTTTCGAGTTAAGATCAAGTAGGTATTTCTTCTTTACCAAAATATACCTACACCAAGTGTAGCGTTATTACTAAATCTTAGTTATCACGCTAGTAGCAAACTATTAGTCTAGCAAAATCTTGTATCAGATACCTATTTTGCATTCTAACTTTCAGAATCAGATACCTATATTCATTTTGTTATTTGGGTCCAATTCTCTAAATTTTGATAAAAATCTAGTTTTCGAGAAAACTTCAGGAAAAGTAATGTTTTAACCCCATATACAAGGACCGGCTAAAATATGGAACAAATTCATTTTAAATTCAGGGTTTTGATTTTTATGGAAAACGCTCGAACACGTCGATTTTTATTTTTGGATGCGTTTTTTTGTATTGCAAAATCATGTAGATAGGGTCTACCAGAAATAAGTTAAGACCATCAACTTCTTTTTTTTAAATGGAGGCATCTTTTTTTTTATTTCATTTTTGAATTCTGCGTGGAATTCGAAGTATATTTCTCATAATACACCCCATACCTATACCTAACCGTTTCCAAGAAAATGGCCTTATCCATAATATTTTCAGGTTGATGTTTTAATTGGTTCAATAATTGAATCTGCAACGTAAATAAAAAGTCACTAAGCAACTCAACAAAACAAGATCGCGTAGTTGCCTATTTTTATATTCACAGTCAAAAGGCAGCAATATAAACATTTGATAAATACGCTACACCATTTCCAACAGTATTTTAGAAACCTTCAAATGTATTTTAGAATAGTCATTTGTATTTAAGACACCTTCACATGAATAATGGAATAGTCAATTGTATTTTAGAAAGCATCATTTTTTGTATTTTGGAATAATCTCTTTAATTTGGAAAAGCTTGAAATGTAGTTTAGAAGAACCAATTTAATTTAAGAAAGCAACAAATGTATTTTCGAATTGCCAATTTTTTTTGGAAAACCGTCATTTGTATTTTAGATCAAACCATATGTATTTTAGAAAGTTTCAATTGTAGTTTAGAATTATCATGCATGGCTCTATTTCTTGGATATCTTTTCTGTACGTATCAGTATACCTTTGTCGGCACTTTAACATTCCACACTGATTTTGTCCTGTGGGCATACCTCAACGAAAAGTCTCTTAAGCATCGTCCTCACAATTTGGAATCTGAAATTCAATTGATCGTTTCTATAATTCAAATGATGTTTGCTAAAATTTATATGGTCTTTCCAATTGTTACAATCTAAAATACATGTGGCTTTTCTAAAATACATTTGGCATTATTGAAAATACAATTGTTATTTCTAAAATACTTTTGAATATGTCTAAGATACACTTGACAAATCGAAAATACACATGAATTTTCTAAAATACATGTTTATTCTAAAATACAAATGATACTTTCCAAAATCAAAATGATTCTTTCTAAAATACAGTTGGAAATGGTGTAGTATGTTTTTTTCTTAGTTGATCACCACTTTTTTAAGTTGTTGAATGAAAATTTGACCCAATTTTTCAACCAATAAAAACATTGATCAGTTTTCAAATAATTAATATTATGGATTGAAAATGCCCTTTTTTTGAAAACGAAAACTCTGTGGATAAAAACCTTTATCCACAGAGTGGTGTGGTATATTGAAATTGTGGCCGATGCCTTTTCAAGTTTTCTACATCATGTGAATACTACGTATGTTAGTTCGTGATAGTGGGTTTCTCATCACCACCAATAGATGGAGATGCTGTCTCCAAACCTTCATATATTTTCATTTACCTTTAGGTACGTCCCTGCGAAGCGGTGCATTCCTCTCCTGCAGATCCTAGCCGCACTGATGAGCTGTGATACAGCGAAACGCGTCTGTGGATGGATCTGTGGCAAAGAAATGCATGTCTTTCGCAACCCCTAGCCTTTGGGCTTTTGGTTATAAGAAAACGTTGGCAGTACTCAACTGCATTGTTGCTACTGTGTGGGATAGAAACGTTCATTCTTGAAATTGTGGCCAATGCCTTTTCAAGTTTTCTACATCATGTTAATACAACGTATGTTAGTTCTTGATAGTAGGTTTTTCATCACCACCAATAGAGGGAGATGCTGTCTCTAAACCTTCGTAACTCACTGATGAAGTTAAAACTATGAAGTAGGTACTGGATATAAGACACTATAACTATAACACATACACACCGAACGTTTCAAAAAACAGTAAGGATATATCGCAAAAAGCTGAAAAGCATGAACCACATCACATAAAAAATATAGGTAGACCAACAACATTAACAAATTTAATAATTACTTTTGTTCACAAATTTGAAACATAACCTCGAAAATGTTTTTTAGTCGATGTCGATATTTAAGCAGAGTTCAAGTAAATGCATCGCACGAAATGCGCAAGCGCAAATCATTCCGATCGAAATTCATCCGTTATACCTTGACGCTTGTTTTGTCTGTTGATGTAAATGTGTTGGCGGACTCATTTTATTGGTAGTGCTCCAATAGTTCAAGGCCAATTATGCCCAAAGATGAAAAAAAGAGACAAGTTGTATGTAAGATCAGTAAGAGAAAAAATATGCAGTTTGGAACCAGTACAAAAGGCTTAGAAATGATATTGTCAACAGAATCAAAATTGGTATAGTCATTTCAATCAAGTGATCGACTATCATAGATCAAATTCTCAGGAAGTATGGAAGAACTTGAAGAAACTATCACTGGACAAAAGCAATACGATCTCGGATGAAATTATCTTTGATAAGAAACCCGTGAAAGAAGACCTTTATATAGCTAATGAATTTAATCAGTTTCTTATCGACAGTGTGGAAGTCATCGTATACAGTATACATAACTCTTCAACGTCCAGTGTATATGCCTCAAATACATTTTTCAAATTGAAAAAGTTATCCATGGAAGAGCTGATGTGTTATGTGCGCGAATTTGAAACAATGGAAGGTGGTGAATCGGGAATTTCTACAAACATTTTCGAAGACGTCTTCAGGGTGGTTGGATATAGGATGTTAGATATTGTGAATGCTTCTCTGTCTTCTGGAGTGTTTCCTTAGTCTTGGAAGAATTCAACGGTGACGCCTGTGCCAAAGGTACCAAATACCAAAAAATTCGAAGAATTTAGACAGATTAATAGTCTACCATTCTGGAAAGTGCTGTGAAAGAACAACCGCAGCAACTTTTTAATGAAAACTCTATTCTGGTTGGTAATCAGTCAGGTTTCCAAAACGGTCATTCCTGTGAGACGGTGATGGTTGATATATGTGACGAATTCGTGAAACAAAAAGATGGAAGCAATTTTATAATGGAAGTATTTCTAGATTTCAGACTAGCCTTCGAAACCATCAGTAGAGAAATACTAGTTCAAAAATTGGAGAAGATCGGTCTTAAGAATGAAGTTTTGTCATGATTCCAATCTTACCTAAACAACTCAGGTTGTGAGACTCAAGCAATCAACATCTAGAAGCTTACCAGTAATGAATGGAGTACCCGAAGGAACAGTTTTAGGACCACTCTTGTTCCTAATATTATATATTAACGACATTGTCAATGTGGTGCACCAGTAAAAAATCAAAATGTTCCCAGATGATACGATGATTAACGTTGTTGGAAAGGATATAGAGAAAATTCAAACACAGATGGCTAGTGATTTGAATGCAATCTATAACTGATTGGGTGGTTATGTGTAAATAGTCTGAGTATGAATGTCAGTAAATGAAAGATTTGTCTGTTTGCCAGAAAACATTTGTTATCACGCCTTGATTTGAGCGCGCTCAATGTATGTATCCCCAATTGTAAGGTAGATCATGTTGATGAGATAAAATATTTGGGTGTAGTTTAGGATTGCAATCTGTCTTACCTTACTCATGCGAACTACATAGCTCAAATGGTCAACTTTAAAATAACAGCAGGAAAACAAACAAGAATCTTATTGTATATGTTACAGTAAATGTTAGGAATTCAGTGAAAGCTAGCTTTCACTAGTTGATGCTAGCAATTACTTGATCCGTTAGGAAATGTTAATTTTTGAAGAATATTGTACACTTTCACTAGTGAATGTTGGAGAAACTTTATCAAATCAACTTTTACTGAAAGCAGTTAGGAAAAGTTCTTTTTAAAACTTATTTCCGCCATTTAACTATCCCAAGGTGTACGGGGCACTAAATGATGTCGCTCACGCGACATCAAAATTTTTGCCAAACCCAAACTAACCCAAACTAACCCAAACTAACCCAGACTAACCCCTACTGAGAATACTTAAGTATTTTCTATAATACGGTATCTGAACAATGTTCACATTGTACACCTGCGATTCATAACTCTCGTATTTTCCAGAGCGTCTAATCTGTCGGCGAATTCCAACTCGGACCAAAAAGGATATTTATAATTACGATAATAATTTTCAGTGTAGCAGCTTTCACTGGAAAAGTTACGTGAATGCTAACAATTACTAGTAAAAGTATGATGAAGTCGATCGAATTCAACTTTCACTAGCTAAATGTTTCCAAATCAGGAAAAGCTTACTTTTCCCAGTAACAGTTAGCTTTTACTGATTACCAGGTTTCACTGTGACATATATAAGTATTGCTTTCCCTCATCTTGAGTAATGTAACAATATGCCTGAACATGTTCCGAATGACTTGCAAATTATTTAAAACAGGGCTTTGCGCTGTATTCTAAGATGTAGTCGTTATACTAATGTGAAATCGATAATGAATATTCTAGATATATTATCTGTTGAACAAAGACTCAATTATGGTGCTTTTGTACTTATTTTCAAGATCAAAAAAAGTCTGGTTCCATCCTATGTCTGTGATAGTGTCAAATTGTTGAGTGATGTTCACCAATATGAAACAAGAAATAAAAATGATTTTTGAGAAAACAAACGATAACGATTTTTGATTAATATCAGTTTTGTGTAATCAATACCGAATCTTTTTTTTTTGTGGAGGTGCCAGTTCATGCTCATTTCCCACTCCTTGCCTAGCAACTAGAAGGTAATGGTTTCATGTTCGCTCAGTTCTACAATGTACTACATTTACGAATACAACAGTGATATCACTTGACAGTCGCAGAAAAAATTAATAACTCCTCTATACCGCTATTTATTCCAAATATTTTTTTAAAACATTGCATGCTTGTGGTCAAAGTATTCCACTATGTATAGCGTCTTGATCAAGATTGCAAATCTTGTTTGAACACAATAATATGTCGCATTGTTAGGATATTACATTATATCCGACGCTTCATGAAGTGACTAAAGTCTTCATGAAGAGACGGAATACACTATGAGACTAGGACATATTATACATTCAAAAATCATGATGAAAAATATTCGTGGGTGCGCAGCTCAGGAACACTATTATTAGTGCCTCCATAACTGATATGAACGCTTTGAAATCACTCAAATTCTCACGAGTGCCCTGAAAATATATTCTGTTAAAAAGAAATAATGGAATTCAGTAAAGCGGTATAAGGCAAGGCACTCTATTTTTCTTCATGACAACATCCATTCTTTTTTTATTATTATTATGATACATCTAATCTCGCTTCTCACGTCTGTCCGCTAGTATTTGTAAAGAGACAAATATCACATTTTTCTGTTTTTTTTAAATAGGTATTTCATTTGGATTCTGAGTCATTTGTTCACTTTTCAACCGTAGTTGCAGTTTTCAAAATTGAACTTCTCGGTGACCTCCAAATTATATTTTCAATTTGGTAACTTGGAAGGTAACTCACTAACTTGCAGGTGACTCACTGATGGATAGATCCTTGACTCTTTGTGTTGGTTTAAATGATGGGATATGCGTATCATCAAATAAGTATATTTTGGGTAGAATTTGCTTTTCTATAGTTTTCAAAAATGATGATGCGTCAGTTATGACTATGACAGTTCTACTGATAATGATTGTCATCAGCATCGCAACTCGACAGAACCACGTCTCTGCCAGAACCTCGCCACTTCTGTGGGTGCTAGGCCTTCGTGAATCGTTATTTCGATTGTAAGTGGGCACATGACTCCATCCTCACAAGATTGCGCTAGGCCTTAAGAAACACGGGTCTCTGCTAATAAAAGTAACAAATTTGATCAATTTTGTTTTCTCATTGAGGGCTCGATTACATTTGGTGATTTTAATCGCCCACTTCTGAGCGATTTTGAACCCTCTAGGATCCATTACATTGAGCGACTTCCTTGATAGTCCCTGGCGTTTTGAACGACCCGTGACCGAGCAGGTTTGAGCTTTCTATTTGTCTTGTTTTAACTCCAGTAGCTGGGCGAGCGGCGAGTATGTTAAGGGGCAATTACAGCTAGCGTCTTCACTCGCCAGTCGATGACGAATTTTATAGCCACTACAAAACTTGCTCAGTGTTATAACAGACTTGCCGCTCGCATAGGAACTGCGACTAAAGTTGCCGGTTCGCCCAATGTAAGTGATCCTCAACATAGAAATAGATTTCAGGACATGCAAAGGTTATATGAGGAATAACTTTTTTCCCTATAATATTTATAGGTGTACCATTTTTTGTATGGTTCCAACTTATGAAGACATAATGTATATATTCTCGGATGTATTCTCAGATTAATAAACTAATCTGAGGATGTAATCATCTTGGATCTTCAAAAATATTGTTTTGTGAAATAATATCAACTTTTAGAGTTAACAACATAGAGGAACTGCCAGACCAGGGTCTTTATTTGAATGACTTGAATCCGCATGGTCTAGGAAAGGAGATGGTGTTGGCTGGTTGGCAAAATAACTCGAAGTAAGTGATTAAAATATCTAATGAGCTCGCATTAATAAAGTCCAGAAGAATTACTATCATTTTCTTATAATTTATCACACAACAGTTTCGAAACATCCACAACCCGTTTCTTGTTAAAACTAGACATGGACAATCAATGGCTTGTCTCTACTCTGTTTGAAACAGAGCTCAACGCAAAGATAGAATCTTATGAACCCATTCAAAAAACCCCAAACAACCATTACTTCATCTCTGAAAGTCCTATGCTGATATACAATGACATAATATAATCCAAAAACTTGCTTTGTCAGTATTGAAATCATGCGAAATCATTAGGAGTTATTATTTTATATTTTATTGTTTCAAATACATATCGTTGAAATATACATATCGTACCATGTAGTACTCGCGGGGCTATTTGGGACGTAACAAAAAAAGACATTCAACAAAGATGAGACAACAGATAAACCTCAAGACAAAATACGCGTGCCGCATCACGTGCTAGCATGTTTAGAATGAAAAGTGTCAAATTTTCCGTTCTCAGGATTGGACTGGTAGTGATGAGATAAGTTTGATAGCTGTAACTAACTTTCAGATGATTGTAGATGACTCAAGATTAATATCGTGAATATGCAGGATAATATAAATGAAAACAAGAAGACTCGTCTGATAAATGCGGTGGCAAATGAGTCGTTAAAAAAATACAAGGTGTTGAAAATTAAACTTTAATTCCGAAAAATTAAAATTATTTTTAAACGTAAAAAGATGAGTTGAGGTAATGGCGGACACTTTCGATATCTATTAAAGTGAATAAACAAATGTTTCTTGATAGTTTGAATAGATTGAGTTATCGTTTTGATAATCGAGTTTTCACTTTTTCCGGGATTTTTACTTTTAAAGTCTAATATCTCGCCAACGACTTGAGATATCGATGTCCATAATCAGTACCTTTTCTAATTAACCTTATCTACGTAGAAATAATGACTCTTTCCAAGTATCAAGTCAAAACATTCTCACCTTTACAAATTAAAAAATTATAAAAATGATAATCAATCATCAAGTACGTAGCAAGCGCCCTCTCGGAATCAGGCTCAAACCTATAGCAAATTTGGATTTCTGACCTAGGAAAACGCTAGTATACCAATTTTGAATCCGTTTCAAAATAATTGAAATTTTTCAAAAATGAAGTTTCACTTTCAACACCCTGTGTCTGCTTATAACTAGCATTTGTGACCACATTCATCGGAGAAATCTTTTTATTTTTATTTAAATCATCATCTGCTGCTCTATGGCAGATAACTTATGGTACACCATGTATATTGCATGTCAGATTTTTAAGAAGCTTTGACTTGAGTGAGGTGATTTGAGATATGAAAGTGGGGTTGACGTGGACAGTGAAAAGCATGAAACGCACTGCTCATCAAAATAAGAGAATGTCAATAAGGCAATATTTTCAAGTTTCTTGTGCTGTTTCGGTAAAATTTTAAAACCGGGTCATTCCACGTCAGGAAAGTTTTGGTAAAACTATCCAATTTACAATACCATTCCAAATTGATGATTTGAGTCAAATGAATCAAAGTTGAAAAAATGAAAATAGATCAAAAGTAAATTGAAATCAATCAAATTCAATAGCTTGGTTTTTCACTTCGCAGACTGGAGTTTATGTTTGACAAGGCAGAACAGCGGGCTTCTGAACTTGAATCGAACTTAAGCCTGCTAGGAGTATGGAAAAAACGGGGAGATGATCTCTTGTACTCAATGATTCCAAAACCAGTGGCAGAGCAGCTTCGATCCGGAAATAGCCCATTGAGTACCTGTCAGGTGAGTGAATAAAACCATTTTCAAATACACCGTTTTTTTATCGTAGACCTTTGAAGCAGTGTCTGTGATGTTCTGTGAACTAGTAGGATTCAACTCATCAACTGTAGAAGACGCTATGGAACTGGTTAGCACAATGAATGCTGTATTTTCCTGTTTCGATTCATTGATGGACAAATTCAATGTATACAAGGTAATTTACAGTATTTGCCACGTATACAGGGTATGTCACTATCGGCTATCAAATATCGTCTTTCACGTACATGTACAGTTGTGGCCATGTAAAAGTCATACACGACATTAATTGCTTTGTAGACCTGCCTCATGTGTATTGAAATCTCAAAAGACGGTCAAACAAGCCACATATGGAGACATTAGGGATCTCTTTCAAATTTCCTATTTTATTTTATAAACAAATTTCAAACATTATAGTCATATCAGCAGTAACAAAAATAGCTGTATGCCACCCCCGAGATTAAATGAAATTTGTTCAGTGTAGGGAACGGCATCGCTTCTTTAATCAAACGGTCTTCCTGCAATGACATAAATGATGTTTTCTGCCGCTTCATCACATTCCTGGCGATAAAGCGGAAAAAATATATGATTCACTCCTGGACTACAACGCAGTAGCAGAGCTGAATCATGCCATTCAGAGGGACGCGGACGGGTTGAATAAAGCGCTGTTGCGCTGCTGTCTCTTGAATGCGGCTTTCTCGAGCGTGACGTGACTGAAGTCTGATGTCATGCGCAACAGCATACCGTGTATCGGTGAATTATTTGTTACCGCCTCGCATACTTTGGTTTTTAAAACAGTTTTTATTTTAGATTCTGCTTTATTTTTGTAGAAAGCTTCTATACCTATAAATTTCCCATCACATCGTAAACTACAATCCATTCGTACGTGTAGGTACCCTAAATTGCACATAAATTGCGTACATTGAAATGGTAAAATTGTTTTGGTTTGAGCAATGTATGACAAGTAAACCTCATGTTTTGTCAGTTGCAATAATATGCCGAGACAATCATTCTTATTATCCACTTTTTTGAAAACACAAATACTCACGCGCCTCAGTGAGGACCTATGGTCGGTAAGAAGAACTATACAACTAAATAACTAAATAACTGAATAACCAGATTCAAATCCGATGGAAAATGTGTGGGAACGAAAGGTAAAAATTATTTACCAAAGAAACTGGAGGCCTCAGGTGATCAATGAAAATAATCTAAATTTTTCTTTGTGAACTGAGTGAATAAATTCAAAGATGTACCCACAATATATCGGTTTCATGTTTTGATAAAATATTAAAAAAATTGTATGTATGACATGTAAATATTTTGACTGTATTACACTGCTCAAAAAAAAACAGATTTTTCTGTCTATGTACACATTTTTTGTGCAAATTAGTGTGCAAAAAGTGTTACGTTTGGTCTAAAGAATTTAACGGTATATTATAGTGTAGAGTATAATTTTGTTCAATATAAATTATGTTGCTCACCAACAACATCAATTTGTAATAATACTCATAAATGCTAATAAAAAAAAACAAGCTAATGTACAGGGTGATTCATTTTCAGCGACAGGGTGCCAGTTCTTGTACACTATTCATCGTAGAGGCTTGCGGCAAAAAAAAATTATTACTAAAACGGGCAAGAGAAAAACCTCGAGAATATTTTCAAGTTTCTGAAATGGTCGCTAGGGGGCGTAACAATCAACATCATGTAGAAAATTAGTATTTCTGTAGAATTTTGCTCAATGAAAATATATCGATAATATCATTTTCATATTCACTGACTATTTACCTACTCTTTTTGTCAAAAACGTTTTTTTCTATCTATCAAAATAAAGAGGTGGGAGAAGTTCAACTGTTTTTTCAAACAAACGGAGATTCCTCCAGTTTCGCTTGACCGATTTAAACGAGCTTGGGCTCACATGAAAGAGCATGATCTGCACTTCAAACTCATTTTTTGGTTTTGAATTTTTAATAATTATTTTTTTTTTCAATTTCTAGAAAGAAAAATGTATCATCTTTTAAAATATATGAAAATTAATATAACATTACATTTTATTTCTTTGGCAAAAACCCAAAACTATGCTACCATTCCAGTTGACGCCATCTAGCGGCGACGGCGAAGGTCAAAAATTGAAAGCACAGGGTGTCAGTTCTCATAAACTATTCATCCAAGAGACTCAGGGAAAAAAATCTGTAGAGTAATGTGCCCAAGAGAAAATACTGGAAATATATTTCAAGCTTCTAGGATCGCCGCAAGGGGGCGTAACGGTACTGTGAAAACAGAAAATAAACACATTTTCGTTTTTTTTTTCCGTTGAACTACCAAAAAAGAATATGGAAACGAATTACAGACGATATTCTCTACAAAATTGTTTTTCCGACACTTCTCTCTAAGTTGCCAAATAAGACAGCTACAAGCTGTCAAACTTGATGTCACTAAATTGCCTATAACTTCGAAATTCCTGGACCGATTCGACTGTTCCTTAGCGCCTTTTAAAGAAGAAAATCTGCTGTTTATGGTGCATGTACTTGAGGTCGATCTAATCTGCTTAGGCCGACCACACAACATGAATTGTAGAAGTCAAACCTGTGTTAGTGATTTTTTCGAAATTTTCAAATGTAAACCCACTAGATAGATGCCTCCATCGTGTTAATTGGATGACTCTCCATCACTTTAATACAGATCATTTTTTTATATTTTTTGTAATAGAAGAGTTAAGGAGACATCATCAGGAATCACGCGAGAAATACTTCTGAAGCAGCCCCTATAAATTTGAATGAGTCAAACTGATAGACATTAGATTTTTTTTGATTCGCGTTTAACATTTTCTTCAGTTGATGTTGAAAAAAAGCCCATAAATGAGAATTTTTCGTTTTTTTTTTCCACGAGCAGCTGACAAGTAGAATGCAGTGCACCACTTGCCAAAAATAATACGGTGGACCTTATTCCAAAAATATCAAAAAAAATTAAATTAGCTAAAAAAACACAGAAAAACTAGTGTCAATACTCAATATCCCCACCGTTGACAAGGCACTTCTATCTTTTTGACACATTTAAATCTACATGGGCTGTTTCAAAAGCATTCCTTGACGGATTCCTAATGAAATCTCCGTTACTCTTTTATTTCAAAAGATATAAAAAAATTAATGAAAGTGGTAAGGAGTTATCCAAATAACATGATGGAGGCATCAGCTTTATTTTGGTTCCAAATTCATGAAGTTCCGAACTGTTCTACAGATGCGCACTTCAATGTTGTCATGCTAACATCCAAGTGCACATGTGTAGAACAGTTCGGAACTGAAATAACTTGGAACCAAAATAGACTTATCTATTTAGTGGGTTTGCATTTGAAAATTTCGAAAAAACCTCGAATTCACAATTCATGTTGTGTGGCCGGCTTAAGAAAATAAAATCGACCCCGAGTAAATGCACCTGAAAAAGCCAGTATTTCCTCTTCAAAATGAGCTTAAGAACAGCCAAATCGGTTAAGTAATTTCGAAGTTATAGAGATATATGTCAAGTTTGACGGCTTGTAGCTGTCTTATTTGACAACTTAGAGAGAAGTGTCGAAGGGCAATTTTGGAGAAAATATCGTCCAATATCTGTTTTCATATTTTTATTTGGTAGTTCACCGGGAAAAAAATCGAAAATGTATCGATTTTCTGTTTTCACAGTACCTTTCCACCCCTTGCGGCGATCCTAGAAGGTTGAAATATATTCCCAGCATTTTCTCTTGGGCACAATACCAAACAGTTCTTTTTTCCTGGGTCTCTATGATGAATAAATCACGAGAACTGGCACCCTGTCGCTGAAATTGAATCACGCTGTACAGGGTTATTCCATATAAAGGGTGTCCCTGTATACGCTTAACCACAAGTTCCGTAATTAAAAATAAGGCGATCTAGGCAAACTCACCCATATCCAAAATTGCTTCGTTAAGTCTATAGATGGCGTCAAAGATCCAAAAAAAAGTGGTTTTTCCCTCGGAACATTGAACCCATGATACTAAAACACACAAGATATGATCAATTGCTGGACATAATTAGAACCAAGCCGCGCATGTCGTCACTGTGAGCCCAAAGTGAGGTTGGATTTAAAACATCCATAATGTTACCAAGATACCATTTGCTGGTCAAAATTTGAACTGGCTCACGCATGAGGTCCCCGCGTGACATTGATTGTTTAGATTTGAGGTAGATCACGTGATGACTTGTGAAGTGGGATGTGCGAGAGTTTATCTTGTTTGTTTTAGTAGCATGGTAACCGAGTTACCTAGGAATCCTATGAATTTTAAGTTTCGGACACGCAATGACGTCAGCAAAACATGCGCGAGATCATAATCTTGTTTGTTCTAGTATCATGCATTGAACCACTAGAACAAGCATAGCACCCCGAACGTACGTGATTTGTTTGAGTCAGTAACAATATGTTTTTGTTTATATTTATCTCATATTATTTTTACTTATTTGTGATAAGATCTATACACAATCCAACGGTCCATGAAGAACCTCCACAGACACAGCACTTTTTTGGCATAATTGAGCGATGCCATTTTCTATACACTGCGTATATTCAGTCGCATATTATGGCGTTACTGATTTGTTATGCAATTGACTTTTTGATATTTCAGATGTGCTTATCTAATAATTGTTGCTAGTTTCGTGACTGGAGCGGAACAGAGTTATGTGACAGGAGCTCGTGGGAGGCAGTCAATAATACGAGGAAGGCTACTTCAAGTCTTCTTTATTCGATTTTCAAGCTTTCGGAGAAATTTTCTCCTTCTTCAGGAAGTCTAACATAAAATGGTGAAAGATACAATAATTAGTAAGGCAACGAAACTCAAGAAAACAAGTGAAAAACTCACCGAATGTGAAGGACAGTTTCAAAAGGCACCAACACATAACAGAAAATCACACATTATACATGTGCTAATAATTGTACACAAGAAAAATAAATGTTTAAAATACATAAACGAAATTTCACTACACTAAACATGTTAAAAAGATAAAATGGTTTAAAACTTGTGAAAGGGGTTAAAATGTTGAAACTGTAGAAGGACGCATATTACAAGTTTAACAGAACAAAGCACAATGAACAAGGGACTGATAAAAACTAATTGACATCAATAAAAAGCCTGATAAAAATTGAAAACGCGGGAATACACATATACGACATCTAACAATGGTAGTCTGAAAATACATGAACAATCATGAAAAGAAATCTGTCACGCTGCGCTTCCACAGCAGGAAAACCTAAAATATGGAAACAGAGTGTGTCAAACATTAGTTTAACTTAACCTAAGTAAATCGCCACCCTTGATAGAAACACGTAAAAACCAAGGGCACTGTTACGTATCAAAGGAAAACTATCCATCATTGACGTCCACAGCATGGAGAGTGAGACCGTCTTTGTGGATTCGCAGCAAGTAATTGTAGATTATGCTCAGGTTTTGGTAGTCACCCTGTTTATTACTGTTTGGAGTCGTGTTTTTTATATGTACCATTTCCAGGAACAGTCTCTTGTAGTAGTTGTTAGATCTAGCCAGTACTGTAACATCGTCAAATTTAGAAGTGTGACCTGTGTTTACATGGTGCTGTGCCAAACCACTTGTCTGGAGTTTTCGTTCGCAGTCACTTCTGTGTGATGCCAGGCAAGCTGAAAGTTTTTGTGATGTTTGACCAACATACGAACACTCACATTCTGTGCAGGGAATCTTGTAAACCACATTCCTCATGTCCTTGATGGAGAAAGGTGTTTTAGTTTTGCTGTAAATTGATCCCACTGTTATTGTTTGTTTCTTGGCAAAAGTGAACCCATCTTGGCCAAGTACATTGATCAATCTAGGTGTCAAATTTTCCAGGTGAGGAAGAGTGTAATAAACCCGTTTCTCCAATTCTGGTGTGGGTGAGAGTTCAGCATCATCTAATGATGCTGAAATCTCATATAAAAAACACGACTCCAAACAGTAATAAACAGAGTGACTACTAAAACCTGAGCATAATCTACAATTACTTGCTGCGAATCCACAAAGACGGTCTCACTCTCCATGCTGTGGACGTCAATGATGGATAGTTTTCCTTTGATACGTAACAGTGCCCTTGGTTTTCACGTGTTTCTATAAAGGGTGGCGATTTACTTAGGTTAAGTTAAACTAATGTTTGACACACTCTGTTTCCATATTTTAGGTTTTCCTGCTGTGGAAGCGCAGCGTGGCAGATTTCTTTTCATGATTGTTCATGTATTTTCAGACTACCATTGTTGGATGTCGTATGTGTGTATTCCCGCGTTTTCAATTTTTATCAGGCTTTTTATTCATGTCAATTGGTTTTTATCAGTCCCTTGTTCATTGTGCTTTGTTCTGTTAAACTTGTAATATGCGTCCTTTTACAGTTTCAACATTTTAACCCCTTTTACAAGTTTTAAACCATTTTATCTTTTTAACATGTTTAGTGTAGTGAAAGTTCGTTTGTGTATTTTAAACATTTATTTTTCTTGTGTACAATTATCAGCACATGTATAATGTGTGATTTTCTGTTATGTGTTGGTGCCTTTTGAAACTGTCCTTCACATTCGGTGAGTGTTTCACTTGTTTTCTTGAGTTTCGTTGCCTTACTAATTATTGTATCTTTCACCATTTTATGTTAGACTTCCTGAAGAAGGAGAAAATTTCTCCGAAAGCTTGAAAATCGAATAAAGAAGACTTAAATTAGCCTTCCTCGTATTATTGACTGCCTCCCACGAGCTCCTGTCACTTATAATAATAATGTCTTTATTTAGCTTATATAGCTACATACAAAAACAATATAAATAATAATAATGGCATAATGATTATAAAAAGATAAAAAGTGTATAATAACAATCAATAAATAAGTACAAACATATTTTAAACAATTAAAATTCATGCAACACATATTCCCTCAACAGTTTTTTAAAAGTTGTTAAGTTATCACAGTTCTTAATATGGCTCGGCATTTTATTGTAACCGGAGAGACCTCTGTTTAAGATTGAATTACTCATCATCTGACTAGAATTTCCTCTATTGACTAACATAAAATCATCACAGTTTCTAGTTTGGTAATTATGGATGTTCTTAAAACATTTTACTCTATCACAGATGTAGTTCGGTAACAATTTATTTCTAATTTTATAAATAAAGGTGTTAACATTAAACATTATTTTTTGTCTGATAGACAACATACCACTAACGTCTAACATAAGATTAATTGGAGTGTACCTATTACATTTTAAAACTGTTCTCATCGCTCTGTTTTGAATCACTTGAAATTCTCTAATTTTATAACTTGGTAGGCTGTACAATAAAGAGGAACAGAATTCGAGATGGGGAGCTGCTATACTATTATACAACAATAATTTTGAATACATTGACAGGTTTTTAGCAACTCTGGAGATAAATCCGATCTTTTGGGAAAATTTCCTCATTGTATAATCAGCATGAGGACGGAAACTCAATTCGGAGTCTAGTATAACTCCTAAATACTTAATTTGTTGTTCATACACTAAACATTCATTGTTAATTTCAACTCTCAAATTTGAAACGTCAATAGATCTTAGTTTATGCTTTTTGGCAAAAATACAATATTTTGATTTGGCCGTATTTATGCTTAATCTATTGGTACAAAGCCAATTATACAGTTTCTTCAAGTCATTGTTCATTTCAAGCTGTACCTGGTTCAAATCATCCCCCACCACATACAACATAGTATCGTCTGCGAATAGTTCGATTTTACTGTTCTCCGTGATAGTGACAATGTCATTAATGTATAATAAGAACAACAATGGACCCAGGACAGTTCCTTGTGGTACGCCGTGACGAGTAAACTGCAGGTTAGAAATACTGCCTCCAAATTTAACAGCTTGGGTTCTGTTTGACAAATATGACCTGAACCAATCGAGAACAGAGCCTACTATACCAAACCCCTCTAATTTCTGTAACAGTATACTCCTATCAATAGTTTCAAAGGCTCTCCTAAAGTCTAAGAATACAGCCAGTACATATTTATCACAATCCACATGTTTGAGGAAATCACTACATAAACCAACAATCACAGTTTCACATGAATGGCGCTCTCGGAAACCAGACTGATTTGACACCAGGATGCTGTTCCTATCACAGTGCTGCTGTATTTGTTCTTTAACCACAAGTTCCAAGAGTTTTTCATATGTAGGTACAGTATTTATCGGCCTAAACTCCTCATGTCGTTTCGTATTTGTAATCTTTGGCACAGGAATCACAGTTGAGGTTTTCCAATTCTCCGGGAATGTTCCTGTTGAGAGGGATGCATTTATGATGTCCAATAGACGATTTCCGACTACACCAAATATATCCTTTAAAACACGTGTTGATATGCCATCTTCTCCACCTCCAACATTTTTCATATTTTTAACATGTTCCTTAAGTTTTGACATTGTTACGGCTTCAAAAGAGAAAAATTCTGGATACACAGGGCTTTCTAAACCATTATTCTGTATGTATGTCGGTTGAGGTATACTGGACACAATTTTATCGACACTGTCAATAAAATAATCATTGAATTTGTTTGCTATGTTCCCTTTGTCAGTGATTAGGTCGTCGCCAAATAGGATTTCATTCACCGTAGATGGGTTTTTTTCCGGAAGTAAAGTTTTTAAATGCTTCCACATTTCCTTCGAGTTATTTTTATTTTCATCAATTACCCCTCTATAGTAATTCTCTTTTTCGATTCTAATTTTATCAACTATTAAATTTCGAATTTGTTTGTAATCATTCCAACTATGCTCACTTTTTTCATACACTGCTCTCTGATACATTATATCTCGTTCTTTCATCATCTGGACTATTTCATAAGTAATCCACTTTTTTTGGGAATATTTGATATCAACATGTATTGTTTGTACAGGACACATTTCATCTAGAAAAGTACGAACATTATTCACGAGTGCATTTGCCAAAATATTTACATCTACGATATTGTTATTCCAAGAGGTGTTCAATATTGAATTTTGTAATAGTTCTGTGTTATACCCACGCATGCATCTTCTCTTCACGGCAATTCCAATATTTTGGTTGTTGGCTCCTTCAATATTCAGTGACAAAATGGAATGATCACTAATTTTAGGGGTTAAGTGGACGGAAGCCTTCAGCAATTTATTATTGGTAACAATGTAATCAATTAATGTTTGACTTCTGTCTGTTATCCTAGTTGGAGATTTCACAATTTGTGTAAAACCATTTGAATAGATGTTTTTCAGTATTTTGTCCCCATAAAAAGAGCTTCTCGAAATATCGAAGTTAAAATCACCCATAATAATGTTGGTGCCATTAAAATCACTAACCTTATCCAAGTAGCCATCGAAGTATTCCAAAAATTTTGCATTCTCCTGTTGCGGCGGATGATACAGGACACTACACAACACCTTTAGTCCAGTCCAGATAGTCTGTATCGACAATAACCACACATAATTTTGAACACATTCCACCGTTATAAGTTTATATTTTAAGTCCTTCCTCACTAATGCCATCACTCCTCCAGTTCGCGGGTTTGAGGTCGTACATTGCTCGATGTTGTAGCCGTCAATTTTCAACTCGCACATGTCAATCTCCGCTGATACGTGAGTCTCCGACAGGAAAACAATTTTTGGCTTCCAATCATTTACAAAAACGATGATATTGTCTTTGTTATTTTTGAAACCCTGACAGTTCAAATACACAAGACCGGAATCCAAAACAGCGCCTTCCTCTAATTGCTATTTATTATATTTATTTTTTTGGATCTGCTCGAAACGTTTATAAACATCACAGTGTTGTACGTCCCAAACTACATGATCCACATTTAGTTTCAATCCGTACTTATTATTTGACACCAGACAATTAATACACTTAGTTACATTACTCGTACAGTTTTTCAATTCATGATCACCACTACATTTAGGACAAGCGAGATTTTCTTTGCAATCGTTCTTCAAATGTCCGTACTTGCAGCAATTAAAACATCTCAGTATCCCATAGTCGTTATAAATTGGACATCGGTTCCATCCTACATTCAGCTTTTCTTTGACTATAATCACACTGTAAGTTTTCGAATCGACTTCAAATACAATATTAAATCTTGTATTAAAGATTCTAGTTTTACGGAGAATTTTTAATTTAAAGTCTTTATCCTTATCATCGATATCATTTTGCTTGATAATTTTTTCCACAATGAGTTCGTCGCTAGTATAATCATTTTCATCAAGCCCCACTATTTTAATTCGATGTTCCTTGATTTTTGGCCGATCAACACAATAATCATTTCCAAGTTTATTCTGAATCTGGTGCTGAATGTCAACAATTTTTTTGTCGCTGCTGCAGTTCAAAACAAGGCCTCCGGTTTTTGTTTGACGACCCATTGATAAGCCAATTCCCATATCAGTTGGATTCACTTTTTTCTTTAAATCACTTTTCACCTGTGTAACGTCTTTATTTGTCGATTTTTGTGTCACAACTAGGATTTCATCGTGTTTTTTTACAGCAGAAGAGTATGTTTTAGGCGGTTGAACGGTTTCATTTTGTTTCTCTTCCCTTAGGCGTATAAGTTCATCTTTCAAATTTTGATTTTCGGACACTAAAAAATCTACCTTTTTATTTAATTCATTCGTATTTTGAACCAGAATCTCCAACGTTGAATTGATCATTTCAATTGTACTTAGATCAATTGGTATGTCGTCGGTTCGGCTCCGTTTTCTCGATCGATCCGGTTTATTGATCTCACTGCTTCTAACCTCATTTTTTACATCACAGCACGCCTTGCACTTCCATATGGATTTTCGCAGATGGAACCCTCGGGGATCGATGTTTTCACACTTTCCGTGATAGCATAGACTACATTTCACGCATTGTATAACAGATTTAATATCTTCGAACTGTAATTTACACACAAAACAGCGAATATCAGGACCGCTCGCGTCGTCAACAACCTCGCTCGCTGACATCTCGACCCTACTAATATCGCAGTGTGTAGGAAAGTCTTTTTCTTTCCTGAAAAAAACTGCTGAGATCAGTGGTTATGCTAGAAAAAAAAAAATCAATAATAAAATATCTTTGCATCTAATTGAAAAGATTTTTTTCTGGCACAACCACTTATCTCGGCAAAATTTTTCAAGAAAGACAGAAACTTCCCAATACATCAAACTTTTGGATGACAATATCATTTATCAAAAACTCAATGCCAAAAAAAATCAAAACAAGTACCTAACAAACATTACGTCACCTTTATAACATGTCCAGTCAATGAAAACGGATCGCCATAGAATCAAAAAACGTGATTTTATGGTCCAAGACAAGGTTCCAAAAATTATCAAAATCGACTTACACGTTTTTGAAAAATGTAGAAAAAAAAACATTTTTTTGTTGAATCTTTGACTGCCTCTGTAGACTTAACAAAGCAATTTTGGATAAAGGTGAGTTTGCATAGATCACCTTATTTTTGGTTGAGGAATCTGTGTACAGTCATTACAGGGACACCCTCTGTATGTTGACCCATATGCGTTATCTATGGAGATATGAAAATATTGTCAAAATAAATGTTTTAGATATTCATCTGAACTTTAAAAAAATCTTATCAAAAAAAAACAAAGGACCATCGGAATGTCAATAATATTTTTCCACAAGTTGGATTTCTTTCAATGGAACATCCTGTAAATTATTAGGCAAACTTACCTATATCCAAAAATGCTTCGTTAAGCCTACAGAGATTCAAAAAAATTTTGGTTATTCCTACATTTTTCGAAAACGTGCGAATCAATTTTGATAATTTTTGGTACCCACTCTTGGACCATGAAATTACGTTTTTTGTTTCTATAGCGAACGGTTGTAATTATTCAAAGTGTTATAGACGTGCCGTCACATGCAGTTATTTGTTTTGATTTTTTTTGAAATTGACTTTTTAATAATCCAGATGCTTTTATCTTATATTTCAATGTATAAGGGAGTTTTTCTCTCTCCTGAGAAATTTCGCTGGGATGAGTGGTTGTGCCAGAAAAAAAAAATTCACCGGGACACCCTGTATATTTTTGAAATCGGGGAAATAAGCTCTGTTATAATAAATGATAATATACAGGTTGTTCCATTGAAAAAATGCAACTTGTGAAAAAATATTGACATTCCGGTAGTCCTTTGTCTTTTTTGATAAGATTTTTGAAAAGTTCAAATGAATATTCAAAACTTTCATTTTTACAAAATTTTCGTATCTCCATGTTGGTGACGCAGCTAGCATAATATGCCATATTTGTGGCATGTGGGTCATTATAATATACGGAATGCCCCTGTACCATTGAGTTTTATAAGGCTTTAGAGAAGGAAACCTTCAAAAATAATGGCACCATCATCCAATTTTGGACGTATGTCTTGAGAAATTCACTGTATCGCTATCCTTGTCGAGTTATATCTATCTGCGTCGCTGAAAACTGACCTGCTTTGGACGCGGTTGCCGATTTGGGCAAATCTTCATCAATGAAAATTCCTCTGTGTACGAAATTGATTGATAAGACATGATACAATGAAAATTAAGGAGGATAGAGCATTGTTCATTTTTCAAGAAGGTGCATCAAGGTTCACTATTTTAGATTATCGCAAAATGAGACACATTTACAACCATGATTTCGTGTGAATCCACTCAATGTTGAACAACGGTGATAGTGTCTAATGATGATATTATACAGGGTGCCCCAGCAAGGGTGGCCACCGGCCATATCTCAGAAACTACTGGACCTAAAAGTTCAGGAAAAAAAAATTATCACAAAAGTGGCCACGAGAAAATGCTGGGAAATATTTATAACTTCGAAATTTTTCCGCTAGGGGGCGCAATCAAAGCTTAAATATTAAAATTCGAAATTTCTCCGGAAATTCTCAGATTGAGGTATATTTTTATCAACATGGTTAAAAAACCTAGACAATTTCACGTCTTTTTGGTACAGGGCTCATTGGCGTACCGATCTTTGTGTGAGTAGGGGAAGGTAGTGAAAGTGTAATTGTTCAAGTGGCTGTAACTTATAAACGACTTGTCCGATTTTGTTGCGTATAGGGTTGTTTAGAAGATAAATGTGAGTACTTTCGAACATCGTATCCAGTAGTGCGTGATTGTCTCCAGCAAAATTGCTAGAAGGGGTAACTTGAATTAAAAACAGTGTTTTTCATTTTACCGCAAAAATTTAAATGGTATGGTATAATTCTGATAAGAGCATCGAAAGGTACATTAAATTTACAAGAAAAAACCTTTGAAACGCAGGTGGATATCTTTTTTCGTTTTCGAGTTATTGCCGAGAAAAGAGTTTTTGACACTCGAAAAGTTGTTTGTTGTGTAGTTCTATTGCAACCTGCTTTTTTTTTGGCATCAATAATAATAACTAGGTCAAATTATGTAAAATTTAATGTTTTCATTTGTTATTTCAATAGAACAAAAGTCATAATAAATGAAAAATATTTTGATGAGCATAAATCCCAATCTAATTATGTATTAAATATTGCAATGATGGGTTGAAAAAAAATCTAGGTAGCTGTGGAAAAACATCGGCGGGTTTTCATGGAGATAATTGAAACAGATATTGCAATCATAACAATCTCTTAATTATCATTTTAACATTCTCTGTTAAAATGTCTTACACCAATGCCGAGGCTTTTGATATGCTCGCCGTATATTTTCAATGTTTTGGAAATGCTCCGATTGCGGCACGTGAATACGCTGCAAGGTATCCTGAACGAAGGCACTACAGCAGAAAGGTATTTCGGCGAATGGCAATACGTTTAAGAACAACGGGAAGTGTACAGCTCAATCCAGTTCCAATCAGAAGACGTCCGGTAAGAAACCATGAAGACAATATTATAAACGTTCTCGCTTACGTGGAAGCTTCACCGCATTTGAGCACAAGAGAAATTTCCCACCATCTAGGATTAAGTCGTTCTTCAGTGCTCCGAATTTTAAGAGACTTCAAACTTCGTCCATACCATCTTTCCTTACACCAACCTCTATCAGAAGATGATTTCAACAGGTGACCAGACCATTGCTATTGGCTTCGAGAAATGTGCAACGAACATCCTCAATTTCTCTCTCAAATTTCATGGACCGATGAAGCCCGTTTCTCTAGTTCTGGAAATGTTAATTTGCATAACATGCACTTTTGGTCGCGGGAAAACCCACACTGGATGCGGGAAGTGGATCATCAAAACAGGTGGAGTGTAAACGTCTGGTGCGGAGTGTTAGGAAACAAAATTATTGGGCCGTATATTATTGATGGCCATTTAAATGGTGAATCATAGTTAAACTTTTTAGAAAATGACTTGCAAATACTTTTAGAAGATGTTCCCATTGGTCTTAGGATGTCCATGTGGTATCAACATGACGGTTGCCCAGCTCATTATGCACGGAGTTCGTGATTTTTTAAACAACCGTTATCCAGATCGCTGGATTGGAAGGGGCAGTTTGTTCCCATGGCCACCGAGATCCCCCGATTTAACTGTGTTGGACTATTACTTGTGGGGACGAATCAAGGACATCGTTTACAAAACTCGTCCCACCACAAGAGAAAATATGATTGAGCGGATTGAGAATGCTATACATTCCATTGCACCAATTGAAATAGAAACAGCTCTTTCTATTTGTAGGCACAGAATTGAGAAATGTATTTTACAAGATGGAGGACAATTCGAACATTTATAAAGTTAAATAAAACTACACAACAAACAACTTTTCGAGTGTCAAAAATTATTTTCTCGGCCATAACTCGAAAACGAGAAAAGATATCAACCTGCGATTTGGAGGTTTTTCTTGTAAATTTAATCTCCATTTCGATTCTGTTATCAGAATTATACCGTACCATTTAAATTTTTGAGGTGAAACGAAAATAACAGTTTTTAATTCAAATTACGCCTTCTAGCAACTTTTCTGGAGACAATCACGCATCACTGGATACGATATACGAAAGTACTCACATTTATCTTCCAAACAAGCCTATACGCAACAAAATCGGACAAGTCGTTTATAAGTTACAGCCACTTGAACAATTACACTTTCACTACCTTCCCCTACTCACACGAAGATCGGTACGCCAATGAGCCCTGTACCAAAAAGACGTGAAATTGTCTAGGTTTTCTAACCATGTTGATAAAGATATATCTCAATCTGAGAATTTCCGGAGAAATTTCGAATTTTAATATTTAAGCTTTGATTGCGCCCCCTAGCGGAAAAATTTCGAAGTTATAAATATTTCCCAGCATTTTCTCGTGGCCACTTTAGTGATAATTTTTATTTTCCTGAACTTTTAGGTCCAGTAGTTTCTGAGATATGGCCGGTGGCCACCCTTGCTGGGACACCCTGTATATCATGAATAATGTGAAACATTTTTGTGCTACTCAAAGCTTAATTACTAACATTCATTAAATAATGATTTTTTGTGCATTGGATACAGGCGATACATAGTAAATATTAGTCCTAGTACACGGCAACGCTGCCTGGTTTCGATTTTGAAGGTAGTGCGGTGATGCCATGGGGTTTCAACTTGAAAACTTCTACTTTCGTGCTTGTGAAGTGTTGTATTGTGACTTTATTTGTGAAAAATGGTAAGATTGTGCTTGCTGTGTCAAAAACTGGACCATTCGGATCCAGAAATCACCATTCACAGGTAAGTGTCAAATTTGCATTGAGCATTGACTGGAGAGGGATCCAGTGGTGTAGAGTGTAGGCATCATCATATTTCATTCATGAAAATGAGGATTCTTCAATTTTCAGGAAGTTTAAATGTTTGTTTTTATTCGTGAATAGGTAACAACGAAAAAATGAAACTGATTTGGAAAAAAAGCCTGAATGGTAGTGTTTTATGCAATAGGAACCGATTGTTCTCAAATAAGAAAGGATATTCATATTACTTGAATACCTATTCCATTATTTTCTCGATTATTTCATACACAGTCAAGATGAATCATTTATTGGATACTTCCTCAACTGTCTTATTTTCGTTTTTTTTATTACAATAAGGTTGAAGTCTTCAGTAAGAATGCTTTCTTTTACAATTATTATTATTATAATCACTTTTTAGAGCTCTTAAAACCTCGCGTTTATCTCGAAATTACCTTTTCGACATATCGCCCTCTTTGCCTGTACCTTTCAATTGGAATTAAAAATTTTGACGACGCCCAGTCTTTCTTCCTGTAAAAGCGAAATATAGTTTTTCCAACAATTTGCTCGAAACCAATCAATAGACTTATGAAGGGACATTTTTGTCAGAAACGTCAAATAAAAAAGATAAAGGGGGTCTAAATTAATATATAAAAAAACCTTGTACAGGGCACAGCTAAATGGACCCCGCAATTCACTTTTTAATTTGACGTTTGGAAAAAAGTTTTAAATAAAAGTTCAATGGTTGAAAATAGATATTTACCCTGTTCCCAAGGCTTCCGAATAAACCTTTACATTTTAAAACGTGCCAGAAAAAATGGCAATTTTGTTTTTAAGGTAGGTATAGGATATATAAAAAAGGTTTAGTTTTCTGGAGAATGCGAAAAGTGAATAGAAACTGCAAATATTGGTACTTGCAAATTGAAGCAGGGTACCTACGGATTATGTATTGTTTATTTGCCCATACTTCTTTGAATGTATATCTAGACATGATGTTTTTGGGCCAAATTTATGTCTAAACATACAAAATTAAATTTATGTCTAGACATTAATTTAAAGAAGAATAGACCAATAAACAATATTGCTTCAATTTGCAGGTATACCAATATTTGCGGTCTCTGTTTAGTATGACTCCTGCACCATATTTCTTTGAATTTATCTCCACTCACTTTCCAGCACTGATAATCATTTTGGTATAGTTAAAAATAGTTTTTCGGCCATTTATTTATAATACTTTTCGCCTGTACAGGGTGTCCCATTTTGGGTACTTTTGCGGGGTATCTCCGTTATTCTTATAGATAGAAAGTTGCGGTTTTCGCGACAGTGTGCTACTTTTTCGTGAAACTGAAGATGCCGTTAACAAAATTTTCATAGCCCTTTTAGTTTTTAAGATACAGGGCTAAACTGAAAATGTTGCATTTTAAGGTACCCCTCGTATCTAAACTATCAGATGAGTTATGGAAAATGTGAAAACTGTTTCTTATATAACTTTTTCCGTACAACTCGATTCTGCCTTCGGAATTAGTATACAGGGTCAGGTCAAACAGTTATCGGACCCAACTTTATTTTTTTAAATGGAACACCCTGTATATTTATAGTCCATAAGATTTGTCTTTTCTTTACATTTTCAAAAATATATAAAAGTATGCACTTTAAAAAAAAAAATTAAAGCCTATAACTTTTTGACCTGACCCCGTATACAAATTCCGAAGGCAAAATCGAAAGTTATATACTTTTCCCGTGGAACTCGATTCTGCCTTCGGAATTAGTATAGGGGGTCAGGTCAAAAAGTTATAGGCTAAAAATTTTTTTTTAAAGTGCATACTCTTATATATTTTTGAAAAGGTGAAGAAAAGACAAATCTTATGGACTCTAAATATACAGGGTGTTCCATTTAAAAAAATTAAGTTGGGTCCGATAATTTTTTGACCTGACCCTGTATACTAATTCCGAAGGCAGAATCGAGTTCTACGGGAAAAGTTTTATAAGAAACAGTTTTCACATTTTCCATAACTTATCTGATAGTTTAGATACGAGGGGTACCTTAAAATGCAACATTTTCAGTTAAGCCCTGTATCTTGAAAACGAAAAGGGCTATGAAAATTTTGTTAACGGCATCTTCAGTTTCACGAAAAAGTAGCACACTGTCGCGAAAACCGCAACTTCCTATCTATAAGAATAACGGAGATACCCCGCAAAAGAACCCAAAATGGGACACCCTGTACATATACTTATGTATTGGAAACAAGAAAAGTAAAACGTTGCTGTTTCCTATTTTTTATATTTTTTTTCTTGTTATCCAATTTTAGATTTCCAAAAAATGAAGAGCTGCGAAATATTTGGTGTTCTTTGGTGAGGATTGACGAGGACCGACTTCGAATCAAACCTCCCTTTTTGTGTTCGGCCCATTTCAACCCACAAGACTATTTACGTGACATTGATGAAATCAAATATTTAAAACCGGGAAGCTTGCCAATCATGACTCACCGGCAGACCATACAGTTTCCCGTCTCCAAAAACAAAAATCATATGGCAAATTGATTAAAATGGCCTTAGAGATATGTAAAAAAGGCGAAATATATTTTGTATTTTGGTTGTCATTTTATTCGGAACCGTAATTCATTATTGTCGGAAGAACAGCAGGAGATTTAATTTTTAAAGTTATGAAAATTTCAATTTTTATTCATTCAGAAAGTCAAAAATGTGATATACTGTCATATAACAATAACGACATAGGTACCTTCCCAAATTAATATTCATTTTATATTTTTCTAACAAAACGGTAGAAACTCGAAATGTGCCGCCGCTGTTCCAGATGTAAATCGAGTTCGGACGTACGTATTTCAAGAATCACATGTTCTCATGCGGTGTTGCCCGATGGGTTCGGATTCCTCGTTTTATCTCTTTCCACTCATAGTGTTGTCTCTTTCGCACTTATTGTGATGTTGGCGTCAAGACTAATACCTTTTTATGAATGGGATGCCCAGTCTATAGTATTTAAAGTCAATGCCCTGTACAGAGTGAGTGAGGAGGAATGGACCAAATTTCAGGAGTGTAATATACACGCGAAAACAATGTGAAAAAAGCCCATATTATGTTTTTTTCCGATATCTACTTACTTATTTGTTTTTTCAAGTTATAGCGTGATATCAATTTTTCTTCTACGTTCCACTTTTATCAGAATTTTCACATAATTAGAGAAGTGGACACTCGGGATGCACTTACTCGACATTATCAGAAATACTGCAGCCAATTTTTTTTTATTTGGCCTTACGTATAACTTGTGAACAAAAGAATATCGGATAAGAACATGATATGGGTTTATTACATTGTTTTCGCTGACACACCGGAAATTTGGTACGTTGCTCTTGACTCACCCTGTCATATAAGTTTTTTTTAACAATAGAACTGTAAGGGCAAGAGTTATTGCGAGTGAAAATATGTCTATTCTTCTTTTCAAAAAAAAGTTTTTGTTAGACATGGAAACCTTGCTGGTGCAAAACGAAGGCCAAAGCCAAGCAGCTGTTTGTTGATTTCGGTTTTCAGTTTGTGGTTTGTGTAGAGGTGTTTTTTGAGATATTGTGCTTTTTGTGCAGCTTTTTTTGGATTTATCCAAAGGACTTTTATCAATACACAATAAACATTCTACTTGTTTGTGTTGCAATCATACCACCTATATAGTTTTTTTTTCAAGCTTAATTCAAGTTTAAAATCCTTTTCTGACAGCATATCAAAGTTGAAACTTGTACAGGGTGATTCATTTTCAGCGACAGGGTGCCAGTTCTCGTAAACTATTCTTGCTTGCGGCAAAAAATTTTATCACTAAAACGGTCAAGAGAAAAACCTGGAAAATATTTTCAAGTTTCTGAAATGGTCGCTAGGGGGCGTAACAACCAACACCAAGTAGAAAAATATGATTTTTATGGAATTTTGTCGAATGAAAATATATCGATGAGCTCATTTTCGGATTGACTGACTATTTACCCACACTTTTTGTAAAAAACGTTTTTTCCTATCTATCATAATAGAGTGGTGGGGGAGGTTCAATTGTTTTTTTAAACAACCGGAGATTTCTCCCGTTTCGCTTGACCGATTTCAACGATCTTGGGCTCATATGAAAAAAAAATAGTCTGCGCTATAAAATGCCCATTTGCTTTTTAATTTGTGACATTCGTCGTCGCCGCTAGATGGCGTTAACTGAAATGGTAGCATATTTTTGAGTTTTTTCCAAAAAAATCAAATGTAATGGTATATCCATTTTTATATATTTTAAAAGGGAATACATACACTATAAAAAAAATAAAAAAAAAAACAAACAAAAAATTGAAAAAAAAAACATAAAAAAATCTTCAATTTTTTTGTTTTTTTTTAAGGAAAATGTATCACCTTTTAAAATATATAAAAATGAATATACCATTACATTTGATTTTTTTGAAAAAAACTCAAAAACATGCTACCATTTCAGCTAATGCCATCTAGCGGCGACGGCGAAGGTCAAAAATTCAAATCCAAAATAGTTTTTTGAAGTGCAGATCATGCTCTTTCATATGAGCTCAAGCTCGTTTAAATCGGTGCGAAACGGGAGAAATCTCCGTTTGTTTAATAAAACAATTGAACTTCCCCCACCACTTTATTATGATAGATAGAAAAAAACGTTTTTGAAAAAAGTGTAGGTAAAAAGTTAGTAAATCCGGAAATGAGCTCATCGATATATATTCATTGGACAAAATTCCATAAAAATCATATTTTTCCACTTGGTGTTGGTTGTTACGCCCCCTAGCGACCATTTCAGAAACTTGAAAATATTTTCCAGGATTTTCCCTTGGCCGTTTTAGTGATAACATTTTTTGCCGCAAGTCTCTACGATGAATAGTTTACGAGAACTGGCACCCAGGCGCTGAAAATAAATCACCCTGTACATTTTTGCTCTACAATTGGATTGCGTTGTTGCTCAACACTTCTATCAAGATGGCATCGTCAAAATCTGATAAATCACTGGAGTGTCCGCGATAACACCAATAATTTTGATAACTTGTATATCCCATTAACCAAAAACAATCAAGAAAACACAAGTCTGCGGTGTCATTTGCTAATAAGATTGGTTAGAGTTGAAGTGAAACGTAACGTTAGGCGGGTGAGATTTTCAGAATCAATAAAAACTGAATGTGATTTTTTTGGTATTAGTACCAAAAAAATCAGATTCAATAATCGTTTGCCGTATTTTCAAGGGACCCTGTGAATAGCCGTTTTAGTCAAATCATTCGTTTTCTTTTGGATTTTTAAGGTATCATATATCCTGAAATTTCAAGGTTAATTTGAGCTGAGTCCGCAAATTTAAAAAAATCCCAAAAATACGAATTGGAATGAAAATGAATTATCTTTTTCTTTTTTCTCAGAAGAGTTATTGAAAAAATACCAACTTGGCCTCGAGGGACTGGTTTTAGCTATACTTTGCAAGTAACTTATGTGAAGAGTTTTTCTCAAGCAACATGGTAGAATCAAAAAATTATGAAAATTGCACCACTTCTTTTCACAACCTGTAGGTAAATCATAGAAAACCTCATCTCACACAAGATATATGGAAGACAGTCCAAGTACAAAGGTCGACATCGTTTTGTTTCTTTCTCATATATCATCAGAATGGTCACCATCAAGGGCTCTACTAATACCGTGTATTCGACATGATGTCGTATTTCAAATTTTTGGAAAATCGCTTAATGTTTGTGGAGTTGTAAGAAAGTGCCTCCCAGAGTCCACTTCAAATGCATATTATTATTGTTTAAGAAATAGGATAAACCCCCCACCCCAACGTGTCCTAAAATTTTGGAAAGTTCCACTTTAAAATTGAATTGGATGTAACTCAGGCATAACTTCAACCTCAAATTCTCAAATATGTCAAAATGATTTTAATGTGTCACTTTCAGGAATCAGCTGGGATTCGTGACGTACTTGGAAACTATCTATAGGAAGTTTTTTTCTTATTTTCAGGCAGGGATTCTCATACTGAATTTTTTCGCAATAATAATCAAACATCCTGTATTTTTGTGATCCACAAACTCACATTCCTTAAATAATAATCTCTTATCAGGTCGAAACTGTGGGACAAATCTATATGGCCGTTTGTGGAGCACCAGAAGCTACCATAAAACATGCAGAGAACCTTGTCGATGTTTCTATTTGTATGACACGACATGTCAAACAGTTACAGATTCCCTCTGGTACCAAAGTTGACGTCAGAATAGGTAAGAAAAAAAATGCCTTTATGAAACATTCAGTAACAGTCTTTGGAATGGATATGTTTTAATTTGGTAAATACATGAAAGTTCATGGATTGTTCAAGCTCTCAGTTCAGATTTGCTATCGTATTCTTGAGTTAGGAAGCAGAAATCGTAAGAAAAAAGTGTCAAAAAGTAAACGTCTTTTTGACACATTCTTTCACAATCTCTACCGCTGCTTGTGAAGTACCCAAATACAAGAATTTTTATTTTATTTTTTTATTAGAAAGTTTTTTTTTGACGCCATGATAGTTATTTCAAAATATACGGAAAAATAGAAAAAAAAAAAGGGCGTTTATTTAGCTTCGGGCTATATACAAAAACATACAATGTAAAAAAGACAATATTTTAAATATGGGCTAAAACATAATATCTAATCAAATATTTGAATCTCCTCAAGTTATCACAGTTCTTAATACTCGAAGGCAATGAATCAAATTCATATAATCCTCTACACAGTACTGATTTGACCATTTGAGTGGTGCTACAGCGATAATTCAAAATAAAATCGTGCTTATTTCTGGTATCATGTGCATGTATGTCCAGAAAAAGTTTAGTTCTATCACAGACATACTTAGGTAACAGTTGATGTCTTATTTTAAAAATAAAGACATGTACATTGTAAATTACTTTTTGTTTCACAGAACATAAATTTAAAACCTTTAACATAGTATCGATTGGTGTATATATATCACAGTGTAAAATGGATCTCATAGCTCTATTTTGTATTTTCTGGAATTCCTGTATTTTATAATCAGGAAGATTAAATAGTAATGTCGAACAAAAATCCAGGTGTGGCGCAGCAATACTATTATACAATAATACTTTTGTCTCATTAGTCAAATGTTTCCCAATTCTGCGTATGAAGCCAACTTTCTTAGAATATTTTCGCATTACATAATCAGCATGGCCATAAAAATTCATATTTGGATCAAACATGACCCCTAAGTACTTAATTTCGCTGGCATACAAGATTTGTTCATCATTTATCCTAACATTCACTTCACTTACATCTATCGCTGACAGTTTTTGCTTTTTCCCAAATAAACAAAATTTGGATTTGGACGTATTCAAACACAAATTATTACTACACAGCCATTTAAAAACTAATTCTAAATCATCATTTGGGTCTTTTTGCATTTTTTGTAAATCATCACCAGTAACATATATCATTGTGTCGTCTGCAAACAGCTCGATCTTTGACCTTTGAACCACTCTGACCAACTAATTTATATAAATAATGAACAATATAGGACCCAAGACGGTACCCTGCGGAACACCATAATTTACAGATACAAAATCAGACATTACATTTTTAAATTTTACTCTCTGCACTCTATTATTCAAATACGATTCAAACCAATCTATCACATTATGTCCCAAACCTATGTTCTTCAGTCTATCAAGCAATATGTTTCTGTCTATCATATCAAACGCCCTTCTGAAGTCCAAGAACACTGCCAATACAAATTTATTAGAGTCCACAGTTTTCAAAAAGTCATCACAAATCTTTACAATCACAGATTCACACGAATGACCTTCCCGAAATCCAGACTGATTAGTTGCAAATATATCATTCTGAGTACAATAATCCATAAGTTGCTGTTTCACTGCAAGTTCTAAAACTTTTTCATGTACAGGAACTGTGTTGACCGGCCGAAATTCCTCACACTTTCTAGTATTTGATACTTTAGGAACTGGAATTACCGTTGTAAGTTTCCAAGATTCTGGAAAAACTCCTTTTGAAAGCGATGCATTCACAATGTCCAGCATGCGATTACCCACTACGTTAAAAACATCTTTAAAAACTTTGGTTGAAATTCCGCTGTCACCGCCTCCTACATTTTTCAATGATTTCACTATTTGGTTCAATTCACTCATTGTGACATTCTTGAAATTATCAAATTTCGATGCCGATGTTGTCGAGCTAAAAACATATTTTGTATTTATAACATTTTTGTGTTTATTGATTGATTCCACTATCTGGTTGATGCTATCTACAAAGTATTCATTGAATGAATTTGCTACATTTGCTTCACCACTGATCAAACTATTTGTTCCAAAGCTGACTTCTTCTGGCAATGTATGTTGTTTTCCTGGAAGCAGCGTTTTCAGATTTTTCCACAATTCGTATGAACTTGTCCTATTTTTGTCAATTTTTTCTTTGTAATAACTGTTTTTTTCTTCCTTTATTCTGGATACTATATAATTACGAATCCTTTTGTATTCATTCCACAGATGTTCATATTTTTCATGTACTGCTCTGACATGTACTGCTCTGCTCATGTACCGCTCCTTCAGTAAATAGATAGTAAATCACTTATTTACTTTTGAAATTGATAATAAGAACTCACATAGAAAATCATGATGAAATGTATAATATATGGAGTTATTCTTTATAAAAAGTTCTGCATGGTTCAAGACCTAAAATGCAACTATGAGAAGACAAATTTTACCAGTCATCCACAAGGTTTTTTAAAAAACAAGATTTCCGCTCAAGAGTAAAGTATCTTTATTTAAAATAAAATCGTAAATTGTTATTTAGAAAGTGGATGAGAATTGAAAACTTAGTCAAATATTCAATTACACCTATCTGCGATGAAAGTCAGGGATTGGATTAGTGATTTTCTATGATAAAAATTATATATTATTATTTTGATGTGGGATTCACACACGATTTTAGTGAAAAATGTCGTGTTGATCTGGCAAAAGGATATCATATCATATCATATTATGATTTTCAAATTAATTTTTCTCGAAAATGGTACGTCCCAGCAAGGTACAAGAAGAGTGCCTTCTCTGTGTAAAAACTCCAAATTTACAGATTTTGATTATTTAAGATTTCGGGAAATTTATCTTTAACCCGTTTCTGTATATCTCACTCGTGAAGGTAAGTGTTAAGTTTGCGTCCGTTAGATAGAGTGTGAAAAGTCTAGTAAATGTACCAAATTGTATTCAATCATCTTGAGAGGTTTCGAAAATATCTACAAAAAACCGTAATCGAGTCTTCACTTTTAACACCCCGTATTTCGAAAACGAAGAGCTTGCGGACCCATATTTATATGTACTTTTATGTTAATTTTTTGGCCCTGAATACGTACCTGAGGTATTAACATTTTCTCCTGGATCACCCTGTGTAGAAAACCACTTGCAGAAACACTTTGAAAATTTGGTTGGTCATCAAAGTCATTGAGGGCAACTCGACTAAAGTATCTTCAAAATGATGGCACTTCCGGAAACACTGCAAATGCCTGATTGGCTCTGACTGGTTTGTGATTGTTCTACGAACAGACCTATTATTAAAAAACGTTCTTATTTTAAATAAAACACCCTGTATATGAGTACATTTTTGGATTCCTTAGAAAATTTGTGAATAATGTAAAGTATGACCTTTTTCGACAAATCTTTGTCAAAAATCACGTTTACAACCACTACAATAATAATTATCAACACTTTCTTTAAAATTTATTATCAAACACCAATCTTGCTCGTTTGAAACTCAAAGCACAAAGATTTTTTTTTTTTATTTTCTACGATGAATGTTTCGAAGTTCTTTCAAGAACCTGCATGACTGCTGAAAGATATCTTAATAAAGAGAGAACGCCTTTATTTTCATTAAGAAATTGCTCAACAGACAACCCAATATAAAGTTACCATTATATCAAATGGATAAAATTAAAAAAATTGGGGGGGGGGAAATTAACTTTAAAGATTTTGTATAACTTTATTTTCATTTACAATTTTGCGCACACTGTCCCTAAAATCAAGGAATCCATTCCAAAATACATCATGTAGTCACTGATATAAAAAAAATGTTTGATCATTGTAGGGATATGTGCTGATACACAGGGTGTTCCATTTAAAATAAGAACGTTTTTTAATAATAGGTCTGTTCGTAGAACAATCACAAACCAGTCAGAGCCAATCAGGCATTTGCAGTTATCCATTTTTTAATTATATACTTTTGTTCAACATTCATAGTAGCTTCGAGGCACATTCTATTCAGAATTCCGGTAATAGCAGCAACAAATAAATCAGCCAACATATCGATATCATACTTCCACTGAGTATCCATAAGCTCGTGCTGAAATAAATCCACATCGTACTCCTTCATATTCCTCTTTGAAAAAAATCAATGACTCATTCCCCTGGTTTCTCGCATCATCATAAATTGTAAGAATATATTGATCTTCAGTGTATGGAGAATTCTATGTTTTGTATTCTTGTTACTTGCGACAATATAATCGATCAAAGTTTGGCTGGTATTTGTTATTCTGGTTGGTGTTTTGACAATCTTTTCAAGCCATGTAGGTAAATGGTATTTAGTATTTTTTCACCATAAAAAGATGGTTTGAGAAGGTCAAAATTAAAGACTCCAACTATCATGTTGATCCCATCAAAATCGCTTATTTCATCCAAGTATTGTTCAAAAAAGTCTATGAAACATCCATTTACCGTGTTGAGTGGATGATTTAGGACTGTATACAAATCGTTTGAAACTTTTTCGCATTTTTGAATTGACATCAACCAAACATAATTATTAATATATTTTTTCGAAATCAGTCTATACTCACAGCCATTTCTGATTAGGGCAATCACACCCCCGGTCCTCCTATTAGTCGTAAAACATTGCTCAACGCGGTAACCATCAACAAGAAGTTCACTGTCACAGATGTCTGACGTCACATAAATCTCACACAAAACCACCACCCGACGTTTATTATTGTTATTTGAGAATATCATAATGCGTCTTTGTTATTTAGAATGCCCTGGCAGTTGAAATACACAATATATAAGTTTTGTTCGTTATCACAGACTTATTGCTACTGGAAATATTTACGTTGTTGCAGTCCTTCTTTGCGCCTATATATTTCACATTTAACAATATCCCAAGTTGTGTGATCACAGTTTTGATTTTACCCGTATTTTTCTTTTGAGACAATACAGTTTATACACTTAATGACGTCACTTTTACAATCCTTATTATCGTGGTCTTCACAACATTAAGCACACGCACTTTTTTCATGGCAGTCTTTTTTTATATGTTCTTATTTACAGCAGTTATAACATCGAATTATTCCATAATCGTTAAGAACTCGATAAAGATTCCAACCAATATTAATTTTCTCACGATTTATAAAGTATTTATAAGTGTCCGCATCTACTTTCAAGATCAAATTGAATTTTCTTTATAGTACATTTGTTTTACGGATTATTTTGATTGATTGATTCTCATTGGAGTCCAGATCATTCTGTTTTTTAATCTTATCAATGAATTCACAGTCGATATTTGAATACTTGTTCTCATTTATTACAACGACCTTTAAGCGATGGTTCAAAGATTTTGGCTTTTTCACTTCATATTGTCCTCGAAGTTTCTCCTGGATTTGCAGTTGAATAACATCAATCCCCTTTACGGCACCACAAGTCAAGATTAATCCTCCTTTTTTGGTGGTTCGACCCATAGACACTCCAGCTCGCAACTTAAGAGGATTAACTTTAGTCCTGAGATCTTCTTTGATTTTGTTAGCGTCTTTTTGACCGTCTTTCTGTTTGACAACAATGCTATTTTCGGTTCTTGTTACAGTAGAATACGATTTGCTCAAAATATTATGTGGCTCTGGCTCAATGCGTCCTTGCTGCGATTCGATCTTCAAAAACTGTATCTCCGTTATCAACTTGATATTTTCATTCAGCAATAATTCCATTTTTTCACTCATAAGAATATCACTTTTTATAAGAATTTCCAACTTTACATTGATTTGCTCAGTTTCACTCTCAAAAGTGTCTTCAACTTCACTTTTTTTTTTCTTGAACGTTCCGTTTTAGAATTTCCGCTTTTAATTATCTCACTGTTCTTGACATTACAAAATATACATTTCCAAATCGATTTCCGCATGTGAAATCCTCTAGGATCTACAGATTCACATTTTCCATGAAAGTATTGGTTCCATCCAAAGCATTGGATAACACAATTGATGTCATCAAAAACTTGTTCACAATCGAAACAAATTATTGATTGTACATGAGGTTCAATTTTATTTCCTTCCATCACTATGAGCTCATTTGTTTTGGATTTGGAGCGATATGAATTTGTGCTGGTCGAATTATCGCCGGCGCCGTTTGAATCGTCGTTGAATGCACTTTGCACGGGAGACCAAAACCTATATTTGTTTATGGTTTTTATAAAACTCTACTTAGGTTAATCACTAATTACATTCACTTCATTATTATCAAAAAAGAACAATTCACCATACAATGACTTTGATAATATTCGCAACTTAATCGGAGCAGCCAAATATACGTCCGTTCGAGCGAGCTATTGGTTGTATGTTGACCTCTGGTATTTTTGTAAGAATCACTTTTTTGAAAATGATTTAGCTGATTTGCTCTCATTGACTTTGTTTACCAATCAAATTTTCAATTTGTACAAGCTGTTTTTTACATCAGGTGGTTGGACAAAACGATAAGCAGTCATAAATGTACGAGATTATGAACGGCGTTTATATTTTGAGTTGGATTTCTAAAACTTTCGACTAATCTTTTCAAATTCAACAAACATTCATTTTACAGGTATTCATTCTGGACCAGTAGTTGCAGGCGTTGTAGGAATAAAAGTACCAAGATATTGCTTCTTTGGTGATACTGTGAATACGGCTTCCAGGATGCAGTCCACGAGCTCGGTAAGTCAAAAATGGTCGTGTGCAATGCAACAAAACCTGAAAGCATATCTAAATATATGTTTTCGTGAAGAACTGATAATCTTTCATATACTGGGTGTTCCACTTGAAATAGATACAAGTCAATATCTCATTTCCTTTTGAACGATATCGTTTATTTTTTGTGTGAGGATGTATGGGCACCGTGGAGAAGCGTGAGGAAAATGTAAGGGAATATAATGAAGGACATCAGGAAAAGAGATGAGTAGAAAGTGAAAAATGCGCTGAAAAAAATTTATCAACTATAACGTGCTTATCTTTTTTATGTTATGGGGTTTGAAAGATATCATATCAGTAACAAAAGACTTTGCGTACTTACTCATTTTTGAACAACGAAAGTGGCGATGAAATCAAAAGATTTCAGTTTAAAAATGTTATGATGGATTATTTTTCTATTTTCAGTCTGTTCTTTGTTCGTCGATAAAATCTTTAATAATCAATGATTTGTCAGTGGAAGCTGAACCACTAAAAGAAGTACGCAATAGTTTTTTGATAATTCTCATTTATCACTAAAATACGCCATACTAATGAAGCCGACCGCGTGTGGCATGACAAAATGGAACGTGAATAAAACAGTCGAAATACCCAGAGATGTGTTTTAAATCGCATCACGCTGACCGGAAAATTCGCGACAGTCAATCGTCCTTCTAGGGAAGGTTCATCGACAACCACGCGGAGGCGCAGGTTATTTTCTCGATGAAATGATGTTACGTACAGCGTCACATCTCATCACATCGCATTTTTAGTAGGTTAAGGCTGCGGTCGCGGCCGCGGCCAATCAGTTTAATAATCATTGATTTTTTTTTATTAGTTAGTCTCAGGTGTTTTGTACGCGGATAAATTACAGGATAAAACATGATGGATGGAGATTCATAGTATAATAAGTAACAGAAATTAAAGATTACTGAGTATTTCAAAATTTGGGATTTTCCCAATGGATGCGATCCATGCACGCTACACCCCTGTATGGGCATAAGGATCACATTTTATTCAGGTCAGGAAGTATGATAACTCATGAGCGCACTTTTTAAAGGGGTTTCAATATATTTTTTCAAGAGTAAACTACCCTTTGGTCCCAATTTATGTCAGTTCGAATTCTTGGCGTCGAATTTGCATCACCCAAAATACTTGGGTTGTTTTGTTTGCGTTCCAATTTTGATAAAGTTTGATACAGGTTTTGTCATGAAAATCTCAATATAGCTAGGCTCGTATTCTCCGTTAGTACTCAAACTCGTTTAAGATTTGACGGCGTTTAAATACAAGATTTCGTATGCAAAATCTGGTATTTAAACGCCGTCAAACCTTGGACGCGTTCAAGAATGAACGGAAAATACGAACATAGGTTTCCAAAAATAAATAAAAGAGGATTCTTTCCACGTCACGGGATTCAAAAAAATGACCCCATAATAATCAGTGTATAGCTCTAGATTGCTTAGATCACGAACAAGATACGACTGATACGAGGGAAACAAAAAATACTCCTTTATAGCAGGAAGGAAACAGTTTGTAGTACTCTGAGAAAATCAATTTATTTTCAATACATAGCAGGCAAAGCGCTTCCGGCTAATAAGCCATCTTCAGTGTCCCAACTGAAAAGTGAGACAAGGATAGAAAGAAGATTTTGAACATTTACCTAGATTTTATACAATAGAAAAAAGGATCCTAAATACTCACTAGTCAGTGTTATGTACACTAACTTGCACAAAAAATGCGTACACAGACAGTGAAAAAATATTTTTTTTGAGCAGTGTAATAGCCTGTCAAAATATTCACATGCCATGCACTTGAACTTTTGATTTTTTTTTTCAATGAAAACGATATATTGTGGGTACGACTTTGAATTTATTCACTCAGTTTGCTAAGAAAAATGTAGATTATTCTCCTTAAAATCCGGTAGCAGAACCATTTCTAGCCAAAACTTCTTGTAGTCGTCAAACCATGGAATTTGATAAATCTTGACAATAAAGACGTCATTGGCGAGCTCATTTCACGCATTAAGAATGTCATTTTATAGTTCTGCCTGATTCTGAGCTGAGGCCTCCAGTTTATTTGATATAGTTATTTACCTAACAAGTGTGGAAAGTGATACTTTACCGCACGCGTCAAGGGCGGTAAACACACTTTCCACATGTGTTAGGTACAAAATTTTACCTTTGAGTTGAAATTTCACATTTTCTTCAACATGGAAATCTGCCTCTCCATAATTTTGTCATAGTAACCACCAAAGAAATGTCATTCATATTCAGCATGACACGATGGTTACCTAGAGACATTGGTGGTTACTATAGCGAAACAATTATTTGCGTGCTGTAAAGTACTTTTTCTACGAGCGTGCGCAAAGTAACCACTTCGCACACTCATTTGCGTGTGCAAAGTAACGTGCGGGAAAAATTTTTTCCGCACTCAAATGTCAACTCAAATAACTACCTACCAATTTGTTGTTTCGAACTTCGTTTCCATACCAACCAAACTGTAGATAATACACTTTGTAATGCACAAAATAATGTTCTTGTTACTTTTCCCTTTTCAGTCAAAATCAAAATGAAACACACAATTCTTTTTTTGCGTTAAAAACGCATTCGCCAGTAACGTAAACAAACATTGATAATGACGACTTTCAATCGGCATTTGTGAGTTGTTCTTGCTTGATTTTGGTGCAAACTACTGTGTTTATCTTAAATCTTCGAAAGATTTGAGCTGAATACTTGCATAAAAAAAACCTGATCATGTATACAAACAAACGGACAATCAAATTTATAAAAGTATAAACGATTAACCGAAGACTGACTGAGTGACTGATCTTGATGACGCAGCTGTCTAGAGTGTAATGTCAAATCAAAACAGTGTTGCCAATAGCAGGGAATAAGGCGACAAAAGAGGAAATTTTATGAACAGTGATCGGACATGCCCTTGCATTTCAAATATAAAATAAATCAATTATGATTTTGATTATACCCATATTATCCAATTTCCAGCTGCCGCCACAAACTGTTCATTCAATATAAATATATTGTCAAGCATAAATAATCATTATTCTCAAGTTCTATGTTTTTAAGTACGTTCAAATAATATATTATCTGAAGTTTTTCGTGTCTAATCTGTGAACGCTCGTAGAAAAAAAATTTTTCCTAACAAGTTCGCAAAGTGTCTTTCCTGCCCTTAAAGCATATCCGAACTCCGCTTTGCGTCGTTGGTCTAACTGCTTTTGCGTGCGGGAAAGCATCACTTTGCGAACTTGTTAGGAAAATAACTTTTACCACACTCCGTGCGGAAAAGTAACTTTACCACACGGAGTGCTGTAAAGTGCTACTTGCCACACGCAAATGCGTGCTGTAAAGTACACTTTCACGCACGCGAGTAGATAAAATAATTTTTACCAATGGTCCACAAACATTCTCCATCAGATGTGGATCTGGTTCTTTCCATTTAGTTATTTTTAGCTCTTCTCACCGACCATAGGTCTCTTCACTGAAGCGTGTAAGAATTTGTGTTTTCACAAAAGTGGATTATCATTGCAACTGACAAAACTTGACGTTTACTTGTCACCTTCATACACTGCTCAAACCAAAGCAATTCCACCATTTCAATGTATGCATTTTTTGTGCAAGTTAGTGTACAAGCGACCTTATTCATCATCATCAATGTGATGATCATCTGAGCTCTTTTCAAAGGTGTTTGTTGAACAAACAAAATGGTCCATTATGGTTGAATTAACATTTTGTATGACCAACAAACACCTTTGAAAAGGGCTCAGATGATCATCACATTGATGATGATGAATAAAGTCGCTTGTACATAACACTGACTAGTGAGTATTTAGGATCTTTTTTTTTATTAATGATCAAAAAACTGGGTTTTATTGTTTGAAATTTAGATAGATGTTTAAGATCTTCTTTCTAACCTTGTCTCACTTTTCAGTTGGGGCACTGAAGATGGCTTATTAGCCGAAAGCGCTTTGCCAGCTATTTCAAAATAAATTGATTTGCTCAGAGTACTACAATAGGTTTCCTTCTTGCTATTTCAAGATGAGCAACACAGCCATTCTTTCCTAAATACTCCTTTCATCAAACTCGAACACATCCCGTTTTTTTATAACCCGCAAATTTGGCAATTATTTAACCTTCACATGACAAATTCTTCGTTGCCATGTACAAGTACACAATAGGTGTGTTTGTTATCCTTCACTAGTGCACACGAAACTACACTATTCTGCCCTGCGACGTTTGTTATGCTGTTAGTGCAAACAGTGTAGAGTGTTTGTTATATCAGGGTAGGTTGCCCATTACTGCACTCGCTACTCCAGGTCAAGAGGAGGTGTGACAGGTGTAGCATAGTGTAGAATATGGTGGGGAGCTTATTTCGTGTATTTTGTGAACAAAGCATGTCTTAACGATTAGCCTAACCTTTAATAAAGATAAACAAACAAAAAGGAAAATTCGTAGTGAAGAATCAGTGTGGATCTTATCAAATGAATCGGAATGGGTGATGAAAATAGTAAAAGTGAATGTATACAGTTATACGATATAGACTCCGATCAAACATATCAAGTCTTCTTATCCACTCAAGATGCAAAAAGATGCGAATCTGGTAAGCTTTGTATTCATTTATATTTTTTTATTCTTATATTCAGTTTTTTTTCCTGTTTAGATTTGGAATTTGCAAAACTTCTCATAAACTTTAAAAAATCAACATTAGCAGCAATCACGATAATGATCCCAAGCCAAGGTGTAGTGGCTTCTTATCTGGTAGAGCATGCATGTTAGCCTAAATCCAACCCAAATGTTGATAGACTATTAACTAAATTTTAGATATCAAGATAATTCGTTGAATTAATCTATGCCAATGCGAAAATGCCTTTTGAATTCAATATCCTTATAGGCAGACACCAAGCACTACAGTTTCAAACATCTCCGCTTTACACAGTTTCGCTTCTTTTGCAGTAATGTGTATTTAAAATTATTTCGGTTAAGCGGTCTCCAGAATCAGAGAACTTGAAGATGAGGAATAATCATCATCTTCAAAAACTTCAGACAATATGATACTTCAAGATTACTATTCGAATCATCCATCGGTGTTTTGTCTGTTCATTTTTCAGGTTAGAATATCTCCAGAATCTGCACGAACGCGTTTGTTGAATCTCCTTTACACTGACAGCCATGATTTACACCAGCAGAATGCACTACCCTACCCTACACCGAAATAACAAACACACCTTTTGTTTTAGTATGTGAATCAAAACATTTTCTCATAATGAAGTCAAGTATCTTGACAAGATCACTACCAATGTTTGCGATCACATAATAATTCTATACAGGTTGACCCCTTATTACCGGTACACAGCAAAACCACAGATTATCCAGTGAAGAATATCTGGATATAACTACATTTGGTTATGGTAATGGTGATGGTAATGTTAAAGGTGAGGAAGCAAAGCCCGGCGAGTAGGCCTAGTGGCCCTTTTCGCCATCCCCGCTTGGTCAACACAACTACTCAAACCGGCCCGTTCTTGACGTAAATAGGAGCAGACTATCCCAGCTCAGAAACCCCAACTCTTCCTGGAGATGGTGCACCAGCAGGTGGTGAGAGGTTTCCTCCGCCCTTCTGCAGTGGGAGCATAGGGGTGATTTGCTTATTTATAACAAATTCAGGTGTCTGTTGAGCCTGCAATGACCAGTCAGAATGCCAACGATGGTGCTCAGTGCCTTCCTGCTCTTGTTCAGCAATTGGGCCGTCCTTGACCTGTGAGGTTCTGATATCGTTTCTTTGACCTGCCTGTATAATGGGTTACTGTTCCAGTTCTCAACTGTCCGTTCCCACGCCCATTCGTTGAGAGTGCGTGAGATTGGTTGTTCACTAAGGCCTAGAAATGGTTCCGGTACGGACAGTCGCGTGGCAGATCCTTGTTTGGCCAGCATGTCCGCTTGCTCATTGCCAGTGAGCCCTGCGTGCCCCGGAACCCATACTAATTTGACCCTCTTGTTCTCATCCAGCACCTACACTCTTGGATTAGCGGGCAGCTTATCCTTGGTCTGGTGATTGCTTCAAGTGCCGCTTGACTGTCGGAGCTTATAAGAATGTTATTCTCCATTCCTCTTTTCACCTTATCTTTGGAGGGAACCTGTAGGATAGCGAATATTTCCGCCTGGAAGTTGCAGGTCTTTCACGGGGGAAAAGCTTCGCCCGTGTTACCGTGAGTCCTGAAAACTCCGGCTCCAGTCTAACCCATGCGTTCAGCCTTGAAGCCATCTGTGAACCAGACTTGAGTGTTGACAGGCACCTACATCGGTTTGATCAGCCACTCTTTCCTTGTCGGAACGTGAACCTCAAAGGCCGATAGAAGCGGTTACTCACACCGCACCAGTGATGACATTCTGGTCTGGCCAACTCCCATTCCCATGTTCCTCTATGTCTTCTGGGCAACCTACTATAGAAAGTCATTGCTTTCCTCTTTTCCCAGTATCCTAGCTCTAGCAGTCCGAGGAGGATGTTCAGTGCTGCTCCAGGAGTTGTCCTCATTGCGCCTGTTGTAAACAAACATCCTCTGCGGTCGGTCTAGCTTGAGTTCATAAGTGGTCTTATCGGTTGCCGGCCACCAGACCACGGATACGTATTAGATCCTCGGACTGATGACAGTCTGGTAGAGCCAATGCATGACCTGGGGTTTTAGGCCTCACTGTCTTGCGACCACTCGACGCAGCAGCCCCAGTGTTGCTGTTCCTTTTTTTATTGTCCTTTCAAGGTGGGGTTTCCACGTTAGCCTGCTGTCCAACACCACCCCGGAGTACTTGACCTCCTGTCTGAGTGACAGTGTGAACCCGTACATCGTGGATGGCTTGAATCTCCGGATATTCCTTCTGTTGGTGAAAAGAATGAGCTCTGTTTTGGATGAATTCACCGACAGCCCCATCTCTCCACACCATGTTTCTACTACTTTACAGCCTAGCATCACCGCTCACAGACGATCACTAGGTGTTTGCCCCTCACTAGCACCAGTCCATCGTCCGCGTACGCCTTAGTGTAAAATCCTTCTGCATCCAACCTTGTGAGGAGGCTGTTCATTATCAGATACCATAGTCTAGGGGAGAGGCCTTGAGAGCAGCCTTCCCCCTAGCCTTCTTGGGCTTCTGCCTCAACCTGGTAGCCTCCCATGGACGCTTCGACTTGGCGGTCACGAAGGGAGGACCAGACCCACCTCATGATGGAAGAGGGAACTCCCGTGCTGGTGGGCGCCTCGCAAATAGCGCCGGTTTTGGCCGTATCAAATGCTTTTTCGACGTCAAAGAATAGGGTCAGAGCCACTCCTTTGTCGCTTATGGCCTTTCCAGCTAGTTGCACTACCGCATGGAGAGCTGACTCCGTGCTTTTGCCCTTGCAGTAGGCATGCTGGTTCATATGAAGAGGAAATGTCAAAAGGATTGCCTCAGTCCTCAATCAATCTTTTCAAGGTTCTAGCTACAAAATATGATAGACCAATCGGCCTGTGGGATTGTGGCAGCCCTTAGTCCTCCTCCCCAACTTTGGGTATGAAGACTACCTTGACGCTTTTCCACACGTTTGGAACGTGTCCCAAGGCGATGCTTGCTCTGAAGATGTTCTTTAGCCAAGGTTGCATCAGGTGCCTAGCCCTTCGCATGATCGCCGGGAAAATACAATCAGGACCTGCAGCCTTATGGCCCAATCGATTGCTGCATCGACTTTGTCAGCCATTTCCTAGCCCGCATTGAGGATAGGGCATCGAGATAGAATCATAAGAGTCGCTGAGGAACAACCGTGATGGAAAAATAGCGGTCGCGGCCGCGGCCAATCAGTTTAATAATCATTGATTTTTTTTTATTAGTTAGTCTCAGGTGTTTTGTACGCGGATAAATTACAGGATAAAACATGATGGATGGAGATTCATAGTATAATAAGTAACAGAAATTAAAGATTACTGAGTATTTCAAAATTTGGGATTTTCCCAATGGATGCGATCCATGCACGCTACACCCCTGTATGGGCATAAGGATCACATTTTATTCAGGTCAGGAAGTATGATAACTCATGAGCGCACTTTTTAAAGGGGTTTCAATATATTTTTTCAAGAGTAAACTACCCTTTGGTCCCAATTTATGTCAGTTCGAATTCTTGGCGTCGAATTTGCATCACCCAAAATACTTGGGTTGTTTTGTTTGCGTTCCAATTTTGATAAAGTTTGATACAGGTTTTGTCATGAAAATCTCAATATAGCTAGGCTCGTATTCTCCGTTAGTACTCAAACTCGTTTAAGATTTGACGGCGTTTAAATACAAGATTTCGTATGCAAAATCTGGTATTTAAACGCCGTCAAACCTTGGACGCGTTCAAGAATGAACGGAAAATACGAACATAGGTTTCCAAAAATAAATAAAAGAGGATTCTTTCCACGTCACGGGATTCAAAAAAATGACCCCATAATAATCAGTGTATAGCTCTAGATTGCTTAGATCACGAACAAGATACGACTGATACGAGGGAAACAAAAAATACTCCTTTATAGCAGGAAGGAAACAGTTTGTAGTACTCTGAGAAAATCAATTTATTTTCAATACATAGCAGGCAAAGCGCTTCCGGCTAATAAGCCATCTTCAGTGTCCCAACTGAAAAGTGAGACAAGGATAGAAAGAAGATTTTGAACATTTACCTAGATTTTATACAATAGAAAAAAGGATCCTAAATACTCACTAGTCAGTGTTATGTACACTAACTTGCACAAAAAATGCGTACACAGACAGTGAAAAAATATTTTTTTTGAGCAGTGTAATAGCCTGTCAAAATATTCACATGCCATGCACTTGAACTTTTGATTTTTTTTTTCAATGAAAACGATATATTGTGGGTACGACTTTGAATTTATTCACTCAGTTTGCTAAGAAAAATGTAGATTATTCTCCTTAAAATCCGGTAGCAGAACCATTTCTAGCCAAAACTTCTTGTAGTCGTCAAACCATGGAATTTGATAAATCTTGACAATAAAGACGTCATTGGCGAGCTCATTTCACGCATTAAGAATGTCATTTTATAGTTCTGCTTGATTCTGAGCTGAGGCCTCCAGTTTATTTGATATAGTTATTTACCTAACAAGTGTGGAAAGTGATACTTTACCGCACGCGTCAAGGGCGGTAAAGACACTTTCCACATGTGTTAGGTACAAAATTTTACCTTTGAGTTGAAATTTCACATTTTCTTCAACATGGAAATCTGCCTCTCCATAATTTTGTCATAGTAACCACCAAAGAAATGTCATTCATATTCAGCATGACACGATGGTTACCTAGAGACATTGGTGGTTACTATAGCGAAACAATTATTTGCGTGCTGTAAAGTACTTTTTCTACGAGCGTGCGCAAAGTAACCACTTCGCACACTCATTTGCGTGTGCAAAGTAACGTGCGGGAAAAATTTTTTCCGCACTCAAATGTCAACTCAAATAACTACCTACCAATTTGTTGTTTCGAACTTCGTTTCCATACCAACCAAACTGTAGATAATACACTTTGTAATGCACAAAATAATGTTCTTGTTACTTTTCCCTTTTCAGTCAAAATCAAAATGAAACACACAATTCTTTTTTTGCGTTAAAAACGCATTCGCCAGTAACGTAAACAAACATTGATAATGACGACTTTCAATCGGCATTTGTCAGTTGTTCTTGCTTGATTTTGGTGCAAACTACTGTGTTTATCTTAAATCTTCGAAAGATTTGAGCTGAATACTTGCATAAAAAAAACCTGATCATGTATACAAACAAACGGACAATCAAATTTATAAAAGTATAAACGATTAACCGAAGACTGACTGAGTGACTGATCTTGATGACGCAGCTGTCTAGAGTGTAATGTCAAATCAAAACAGTGTTGCCAATAGCAGGGAATAAGGCGACAAAAGAGGAAATTTTATGAACAGTGATCGGACATGCCCTTGCATTTCAAATATAAAATAAATCAATTATGATTTTGATTATACCCATATTATCCAATTTCCAGCTGCCGCCACAAACTGTTCATTCAATATAAATATATTGTCAAGCATAAATAATCATTATTCTCAAGTTCTATGTTTTTAAGTACGTTCAAATAATATATTATCTGAAGTTTTTCGTGTCTAATCTGTGAACGCTCGTAGAAAAAAAATTTTTCCTAACAAGTTCGCAAAGTGTCTTTCCTGCCCTTAAAGCATATCCGAACTCCGCTTTGCGTCGTTGGTCTAACTGCTTTTGCGTGCGGGAAAGCATCACTTTGCGAACTTGTTAGGAAAATAACTTTTACCACACTCCGTGCGGAAAAGTAACTTTACCACACGGAGTGCTGTAAAGTGCTACTTGCCACACGCAAATGCGTGCTGTAAAGTACACTTTCACGCACGCGAGTAGATAAAATAATTTTTACCAATGGTCCACAAACATTCTCCATCAGATGTGGATCTGGTTCTTTCCATTTAGTTATTTTTAGCTCTTCTCACCGACCATAGGTCTCTTCACTGAAGCGTGTAAGAATTTGTGTTTTCACAAAAGTGGATTATCATTGCAACTGACAAAACTTGACGTTTACTTGTCACCTTCATACACTGCTCAAACCAAAGCAATTCCACCATTTCAATGTATGCATTTTTTGTGCAAGTTAGTGTACAAGCGACCTTATTCATCATCATCAATGTGATGATCATCTGAGCTCTTTTCAAAGGTGTTTGTTGAACAAACAAAATGGTCCATTATGGTTGAATTAACATTTTGTATGACCAACAAACACCTTTGAAAAGGGCTCAGATGATCATCACATTGATGATGATGAATAAAGTCGCTTGTACATAACACTGACTAGTGAGTATTTAGGATCTTTTTTTTTATTAATGATCAAAAAACTGGGTTTTATTGTTTGAAATTTAGATAGATGTTTAAGATCTTCTTTCTAACCTTGTCTCACTTTTCAGTTGGGGCACTGAAGATGGCTTATTAGCCGAAAGCGCTTTGCCAGCTATTTCAAAATAAATTGATTTGCTCAGAGTACTACAATAGGTTTCCTTCTTGCTATTTCAAGATGAGCAACACAGCCATTCTTTCCTAAATACTCCTTTCATCAAACTCGAACACATCCCGTTTTTTTATAACCCGCAAATTTGGCAATTATTTAACCTTCACATGACAAATTCTTCGTTGCCATGTACAAGTACACAATAGGTGTGTTTGTTATCCTTCACTAGTGCACACGAAACTACACTATTCTGCCCTGCGACGTTTGTTATGCTGTTAGTGCAAACAGTGTAGAGTGTTTGTTATATCAGGGTAGGTTGCCCATTACTGCACTCGCTACTCCAGGTCAAGAGGAGGTGTGACAGGTGTAGCATAGTGTAGAATATGGTGGGGAGCTTATTTCGTGTATTTTGTAAACAAAGCATGTCTTAACGATTAGCCTAACCTTTATTAAAGATAAACAAACAAAAAGGAAAATTCGTAGTGAAGAATCAGTGTGGATCTTATCAAATGAATCGGAATGGGTGATGAAAATAGTAAAAGTGAATGTATACAGTTATACGATATAGACTCCGATCAAACATATCAAGTCTTCTTATCCACTCAAGATGCAAAAAGATGCGAATCTGGTAAGCTTTGTATTCATTTATATTTTTTTATTCTTATATTCAGTTTTTTTTCCTGTTTAGATTTGGAATTTGCAAAACTTCTCATAAACTTTAAAAAATCAACATTAGCAGCAATCACGATAGTGATCCCAAGCCAAGGTGTAGTGGCTTCTTATCTGGTAGAGCATGCATGTTAGCCTAAATCCAACCCAAATGTTGATAGACTATTAACTAAATTTTAGATATCAAGATAATTCGTTGAATTAATCTATGCCAATGCGAAAATGCCTTTTGAATTCAATATCCTTATAGGCAGACACCAAGCACTACAGTTTCAAACATCTCCGCTTTACACAGTTTCGCTTCTTTTGCAGTAATGTGTATTTAAAATTATTTCGGTTAAGCGGTCTCCAGAATCAGAGAACTTGAAGATGAGGAATAATCATCATCTTCAAAAACTTCAGACAATATGATACTTCAAGATTACTATTCGAATCATCCATCGGTGTTTTGTCTGTTCATTTTTCAGGTTAGAATATCTCCAGAATCTGCACGAACGCGTTTGTTGAATCTCCTTTACACTGACAGCCATGATTTACACCAGCAGAATGCACTACCCTACCCTACACCGAAATAACAAACACACCTTTTGTTTTAGTATGTGAATCAAAACATTTTCTCATAATGAAGTCAAGTATCTTGACAAGATCACTACCAATGTTTGCGATCACATAATAATTCTATACAGGTTGACCCCTTATTACCGGTACACAGCAAAACCACAGATTATCCAGTGAAGAATATCTGGATATAACTACATTTGGTTATGGTAATGGTGATGGTAATGTTAAAGGTGAGGAAGCAAAGCCCGGCGAGTAGGCCTAGTGGCCCTTTTCGCCATCCCCGCTTGGTCAACACAACTACTCAAACCGGCCCGTTCTTGACGTAAATAGGAGCAGACTATCCCAGCTCAGAAACCCCAACTCTTCCTGGAGATGGTGCACCAGCAGGTGGTGAGAGGTTTCCTCCGCCCTTCTGCAGTGGGAGCATAGGGGTGATTTGCTTATTTATAACAAATTCAGGTGTCTGTTGAGCCTGCAATGACCAGTCAGAATGCCAACGATGGTGCTCAGTGCCTTCCTGCTCTTGTTCAGCAATTGGGCCGTCCTTGACCTGTGAGGTTCTGATATCGTTTCTTTGACCTGCCTGTATAATGGGTTACTGTTCCAGTTCTCAACTGTCCGTTCCCACGCCCATTCGTTGAGAGTGCGTGAGATTGGTTGTTCACTAAGGCCTAGAAATGGTTCCGGTACGGACAGTCGCGTGGCAGATCCTTGTTTGGCCAGCATGTCCGCTTGCTCATTGCCAGTGAGCCCTGCGTGCCCCGGAACCCATACTAATTTGACCCTCTTGTTCTCATCCAGCACCTACACTCTTGGATTAGCGGGCAGCTTATCCTTGGTCTGGTGATTGCTTCAAGTGCCGCTTGACTGTCGGAGCTTATAAGAATGTTATTCTCCATTCCTCTTTTCACCTTATCTTTGGAGGGAACCTGTAGGATAGCGAATATTTCCGCCTGGAAGTTGCAGGTCTTTCACGGTGGAAAAGCTTCGCCCGTGTTACCGTGAGTCCTGAAAACTCCGGCTCCAGTCTAACCCATGCGTTCAGCCTTGAAGCCATCTGTGAACCAGACTTGAGTGTTGACAGGCACCTACATCGGTTTGATCAGCCACTCTTTCCTTGTCGGAACGTGAACCTCAAAGGCCGATAGAAGCGGTTACTCACACCGCACCAGTGATGACATTCTGGTCTGGCCAACTCCCATTCCCATGTTCCTCTATGTCTTCTGGGCAACCTACTATAGAAAGTCATTGCTTTCCTCTTTTCCCAGTATCCTAGCTCTAGCAGTCCGAGGAGGATGTTCAGTGCTGCTCCAGGAGTTGTCCTCATTGCGCCTGTTGTAAACAAACATCCTCTGCGGTCGGTCTAGCTTGAGTTCATAAGTGGTCTTATCGGTTGCCGGCCACCAGACCACGGATACGTATTAGATCCTCGGACTGATGACAGTCTGGTAGAGCCAATGCATGACCTGGGGTTTTAGGCCTCACTGTCTTGCGACCACTCGACGCAGCAGCCCCAGTGTTGCTGTTCCTTTTTTTATTGTCCTTTCAAGGTGGGGTTTCCACGTTAGCCTGCTGTCCAACACCACCCCGGAGTACTTGACCTCCTGTCTGAGTGACAGTGTGAACCCGTACATCGTGGATGGCTTGAATCTCCGGATATTCCTTCTGTTGGTGAAAAGAATGAGCTCTGTTTTGGATGAATTCACCGACAGCCCCATCTCTCCACACCATGTTTCTACTACTTTACAGCCTAGCATCACCGCTCACAGACGATCACTAGGTGTTTGCCCCTCACTAGCACCAGTCCATCGTCCGCGTACGCCTTAGTGTAAAATCCTTCTGCATCCAACCTTGTGAGGAGGCTGTTCATTATCAGATACCATAGTCTAGGGGAGAGGCCTTGAGAGCAGCCTTCCCCCTAGCCTTCTTGGGCTTCTGCCTCAACCTGGTAGCCTCCCATGGACGCTTCGACTTGGCGGTCACTAAGGGAGGACCAGACCCACCTCATGATGGAAGAGGGAACTCCCGTGCTGGTGGGCGCCTCGCAAATAGCGCCGGTTTTGGCCGTATCAAATGCTTTTTCGACGTCAAAGAATAGGGTCAGAGCCACTCCTTTGTCGCTTATGGCCTTTCCAGCTAGTTGCACTACCGCATGGAGAGCTGACTCCGTGCTTTTGCCCTTGCAGTAGGCATGCTGGTTCATATGAAGAGGAAATGTCAAAAGGATTGCCTCAGTCCTCAATCAATCTTTTCAAGGTTCTAGCTACAAAATATGATAGACCAATCGGCCTGTGGGATTTTGGCAGCCCTTAGTCCTCCTCCCCAACTTTGGGTATGAAGACTACCTTGACGCTTTTCCACACGTTTGGAACGTGTCCCAAGGCGATGCTTGCTCTGAAGATGTTCTTTAGCCAAGGTTGCATCAGGTGCCTAGCCCTTCGCATGATCGCCGGGAAAATACAATCAGGACCTGCAGCCTTATGGCCCAATCGATTGCTGCATCGACTTTGTCAGCCATTTCCTAGCCCGCATTGAGGATAGGGCATCGAGATAGAATCATAAGAGTCGCTGAGGAACAACCGTGATGGAAAAATAGGATCGGTAGGTGGAGCCAAGAGTAGCAGCTGCAAGATGGCGACGTAGACAGGGGTGAACTGGCCCACAGATAGAAACACTTCAGAATTGTTTCTCTAGATTTGAACTTCATTGGTAATGGTACACGGTAACATTATATTTTTGATTTATTAATCATAATTGTTCCAATTTACTATTTACCATTCTTTATATTATGTGTGAAGTATTATGAAACAATCCGGAAAAAATATTTTTCAATCGCAAAACTTAATTTAATACTATGTACGAAACAAGATAGTACTGGGGTAGATACCTGACAAAACAATGGGAAGTAGAACTAAAACGAAGCAACAAACAACAGATGAATAACAATTATTAGTTATGCTATGATAATACAAATCATGCAGTTCAATATTCACTTGGACATAAATAGAGAGAAATAAGAAAGATGACAGTAAACAAGAGAACAAGTGAATTGAAATTTGATTCTTACATCCCAAGCGAAACGTGGTGATATGTACAGTCGCATGCATAAATCCGTTGTACAAAATACAGGACAAATTTGCGGAAAACACGTACACACACGCATATATTTTTATCGGGCACAAGAATTTGTGGTGAATGCGACATAACGTGAGATTCAACTAATGTGGACGTGTGGCTTTACAACGGATTATTGAACACGGCTGTACATAAACAAGAAAAGTGAAGGAGAATAGATTTTGAAAATGTTTTCCCAACGTGCTCTGCAAATTTTTGAACTTATAATAATAATATTACTATTATATGTAGATAATAGTTATTATTCAAAAATGTTCTATTATATTCAAAAGATTAGGAAAGTTCTGAAATATTTTTATGTGTTTGAGAAATAAACAGGTATTTGATTAAAATCTGCAGAAACAAGATATTTAATTTAATGGTTGATGGATTTTGAGTTCTAGGGACCATGGAAACTCCAGTATTGATTGAAAATAAATAATGTCCCAATTCATTTTGATGATTGTCTTTGATTTAACATCAAATATAACAAAAAAAAAATTTTTTAGTGGAAAAGTATCAAATAAGCTGGGGTACAGAATCACCCCAGCTAGTTCTCCATGAGGTATTGAGTCAGTCAGTATTTCGAAGGTTAAGGAAAATATCTCTAGAAATAATTAGATACGGATACAAACTTGGTGAATGTCATCGAATAGAAGATTTCTATGGTAAATAAGTACAAATGACGAATTCCGAGTTGAGGTAAAGTACTAGAGGAGGTGGCAAAAAAACAGAAGTCGATGAAAGTGAGGTTTTATCAAACTAGTCTGATAATACCGCGTCCCATGTTTGATAATGCCGTGTTCCAAAAATTAGCATTATTTAATTTTTGAATCAAAAAATGTCCAGTGATTTTGTATATTCCAAACTAGCTGCCAAACATTCATGTGATAGGACCAAGGATATGACAATAGGTGTGTTTGTTATTTTGGTGTAGGATAGTGTAATGCAGATTGATTTTTGGCTACCAGTGTGAAGGAAATCCACCAAACGCGTTAGTACGTTTACTAACGATATTCTATCCTAAAAAACAGACAAACATTTCACAAACAAAGCCACACTGAGTATTGCAGTGTGTAAAAGTGTAAAAGAGTCTGCGGTAGTGGAGCATTACAAACACACCTAATGTGATTAAATATTTACAATTCTCAACCATTTGAATATATTTCAGTAAACTCGACACAAATTTCTTACGCTATACTAACCTATGAAATGTGATTTCAGTCGATTTTTTCTCATCGATAACCATAATTGAGAAGTGTTACAACACACAAAAATCACAAAATAATCTTCACAACACAGCTAAAACTCAGAAAAATCGTTGTATAAATATAAACAAACACTTTGACAAAACGATCGCGGTAAGATTGCGAAAGTGATCACATTGTAGTCACGAGATGTCGTCTCCACTCCTTGCTACCTCCATGGGATAGGGAGGGGCTTCTGGATAGATCTATTGCCTTCTCCTGGAAAATGAGTACGTAGAAGAATGTGTATCCTCCATGTTATCAGTCCATGTGTTGTCTTCTTTTTTCAACAGCTCTATCTCTGTTTTTCCCTCTGAGCTAAGTAGCCTAAATTGTCTAGTTGAATGAATTGGTGCCTCCCTCTACTGGCCTGTCGGCTTTCCTCCAGGGGTTTGGAGGTTGTCGACGTTGTGGGCTGGGCGGGTCTTCGTTGAGTGTTATCCCTGAAGACCCTTATCGGAACCGGTTCGAAGAACATGGTCCAACCCACGTCTCCCGACTCACTCGCAAGACGAGCTACATTTACCATAATCCAAAAATTGATAATACCCAAGATTCGGAAGTTTTTCAAGACAAGAAAGTCAACCCAGCAAACATGCCATGACGGCAATTCAACTTTATATTAATGGCATTGCCTGCAATTCTCATTGGCAATGTACAGGCAGTTTTCACCTGAGGAGTATCAATTTGGCACGAGCCGTCATTTGGCCGCAAGGCATTTTGCCATGATGGATAGATGATGTTAGATCACTACTTCACCATCAAATTTCAAGGAGTGAAAAAATAACACCACCAATTCAGTGCATCATATTTATTGAGACCCTTATCGAAACCGGTTCGAAAAACATGGTCCAACCCACGTCTCCCGACTCACTCGCAAGACGAGCTACATTTACCATAATCCAAAAATTGATAATACCCAAGATTCGGAAGTTTTTCAAGACAAGAAAGTCAACCCAGCAAACATGCCATGACGGCAATTCAACTTTATATTAATGGCATTGCCTGCAATTCTCATTGGCAATGAACAGGCAGTTTTCACCTGAGGAGTATCAATTTGGCACGAGCCGTCATTTGGCCGCAAGGCATTTTGCCATGATGGATAGATGATGTTAGATCACTACTTCACCATCAAATGTCAAGGAGTGAAAAAATAACACCACCAATTCAGTGCATCATATTTATTGGCATATTTCAGTTCTTATCAGCATCGAAAAAATGTGGTTGGAAAACGAAATGCCATTCATTCCGTTTTCCTGTTTGTGCCTCCACCTATGCCAGGCCTTGGAAGATAACGTGAAATTGTTGACTGGAAGTGCCTTGACTGAGTCTGCAATGGCACATTTCAGCAATGTAGGTTGAGCTAATAAACGCTTATCCATGCTTCATACTTCATACCATTGTTGATAGTGTACAGTAGTTTGATCAAGTATTAGAAGCTGATACGTACATAACCAGTCGATGCATCTATATAGATAGTTAAATATATAACGTTAAATTTTGACCACAAATAAGTTGAACGATACCACTAAAGGCATGAAAGAGAGGCTTTTCATTCCGTCTTGCCTACTGACACTTTTAAATGTTGATAACTGAGCCAAGTCGTGTCCAATGGAGTTCGGACATTAGCCTGCTTTTGTAGCATGCATGTGGCTTTTCGTGTTCTTCCCCAACAAGTTTTGGAACGTAATCAAATTCACGAATAATCACCTGTAATATGTGAATGGATTTGTTTCAATTGTATACGTACTTATTCTCGTCTCAACACCCACTGCACGAGCTAACATGTCATCAAACATGTCACGGGTTTTTAATATAACGTATCGTTATGGAGAGATATTGCCAATTGCAATACCGCATGCATTGCGGTAATAACTTTGCGTTATCTTATTACGCCAGGCGTTAGAGATGTCAAACAGACAGAATGTCAAATGTTTCATACAACACAACCTAAACTGACAAACAAGTTAATCAATGTCATTGAAAATCATAGTGATATTCCAATAGCATCATGAATAAAACAGCAGTAATATTGGCCGGAGCTAACGAAAATAACATGGAACATCTTATTTTGCATAATAAACTTAGACGGGAACCAGTGCCGTATTTTCCATTACGCACAATAGGCCTTGGCGTACGTTACGTTACGTTAAGACGTTGTAGCTTTTATTTAAGATCTACCATGGAGCAAGACTAGTGATGTATGTATTTCTGTCGGAAATGATGGAAATATTGGAAATTTCAAATTCTTTAAAATATCGGCGTCCCATATGCATGTTGGAGGTCTATAGTAGATTGAAATAACATAATTTGACTGAAAAAGTTATAATACCTACGAAATCTTGATATCGTGATAGTGTTAAATACAGATACTGGCAACAGTGGAAACTCAGTATTCGCGCCTGATAAAGAATGATCTGGGAACCAAAGGAAGCAGTAGAGGAGGCGGAGAACAGTGGCGGATCCACGGGGGTACAGGGGCTATAGCCTCCCCATTGTCTAATAATCAATAAGAACATTGAAACAAATCCATAGATTGAGAAGGTTACAGTGCGATGAAGATATGCCCGGATCAGCTATGGAACTATTTGTTGAGCTGAAAATGCTGTTTGCACACTGAATAATTTTCCCAAGCACAAGAATGATGCTTCACATATTTATTGTTTTACCTGTAACAACATTTACTGCGGAAAGGAGTTTTTCAGCTTTGAGGAGGATAGGAACATATCTCCGGAGTACAAAGGGTGAGACAAAGTTGGATGGTTTCCTCCTGTGCCACCCCAGAGCAGGGTACACAAAAAACAAATTTATATTTCTTTGGACAAAAAACCGAACAGCCATATAGAAACAAAATCATCCAAAACAATATCAATGCTAAAGAGACCCAATTTATTCATTTTTGATTGCCGAAAATAGGAGGTTCAAAAATGTATCGCCTGCGGCGCATTTTAAAGCATCTCGCTTGATATCACCCCTCCCCCAACATTTTGCTCCAGAACCACCGTTGACACTCCACTTCAGCACTCGCTATATATTAGTGTTGTATTTTGATTGATGTTCTGACCTATTGTTCTACTAAATTTTCCAAAATAACGATAATTTATACAAAACAGTCCCATTTTTTCAACTCACATCTGCACCAAGTGCATAGACTGATTTTTTGAACCCCATTTGAAAGCTTTATTGAAGGTTCTTGAAATAAAACCTGGTTCTTGGAAATCTATGTTTCCAATATTTCCATATATTTCCGGATTTACAGGGTGCCACAGATTCGAGTGCATGCATGGGGATCTCAGTTATTATAAGAGATACAGGGTCGGTTAAATGGTTGCAAAGTTGCGCATTTTTAAGCTCAAGGAAATTCCATTTTGAGATTAGAAAAATCCCGACTACTTTCGAAGATATTTGAAAAAAATCGAAATTTCGCAAAAACGTTTTTATCATTTCCTGCGTTTGTTTGAAAATTGTTGCTAGTTTTGTGACTGGAGCGACTGTTTGAAAAGACATTTTGACATAAATTACACTTTGTCATTACCACTTTTTCTCCTCTACAAGATGGTGTTATAAATTGAATATCTGAAGTTTCGTCTTCGAGCTGCCATCATCATCAACTTTATTTTTTTAAATACGGACCTGGATTTTTCATTTTATTTCAAGTTACCTTTTGACGTCCTTGAGGAATTGAGGTGATTAGATGAGGGCGAAGAGTGATGGGTTGCCTAAGCAACCTCAATATTTTCATTATTATTCACCTTTTATTGTTATTTTCAATATTTTGTTGAAATGGCAAAATTTTTGAACAGCTTTGCAGAAATTGACTCAGTTTTTAATGTAATTTTTTTAATTTCCATGTCATTTGTAGATTTAATTTAATTTCATCAAATGTATCGTTATTGGATGTTATTTCGAATTTGGTTCACTCAATAAGTTTTGTTTAGTTGTGCAGGTTTTCTCATAAGAATAACGTGTCGAATAAAGATGGATTTATGAACCAAATTATGTGTTAGGAAAACAAGGGTGGCCCAACTGATTCCCAGCAAACATGCCATGACGACAATGTAATTTTATAGTAATGGCATTGCCTGCAATTCTTATTGGCAATGTACAGGCATCACCTGAAGAGTATCAATTTGGCACGCCGGCCGTCACTCGGCCGCAAGGCATTTTGCCATGATGGATAATTGATGGCAAATCACTACCTTACCATCAAATGTCAAGGAGCGATAAAAAAACACCACCAATTCAGTGCATTATATTTATTGCCACATTACAGTTCTAATATAGAAAAAATGTGGTTATGATAACAATAACTAAAACTAAATGACATTCATTGTGTTTTTCTGTTTGTGTGTCCTCCTAATGCGAGGCTTTCAAAGATAACGTGAAATTGTTGACTGGAAGTGGATTAGCCTTGACTGAGTCTGCAATAAAAAAATTGAAAATTCATTTTCAAGGGTTTTGATGGCAAATTTTAGCAATGTATATTGAGCTAATACACGCTTACCTATGCTTCATACCATTGTTGATATAAGTACATCAGTACTTTGATCAAGTATCAGAAGATGATACACAATCAGTTGATGCATCTATAAAAATAGTTAAATATGAAAGGAAGGCTTTTTATTCCGTCTTGCCTACTGTCCAGTTTTGATTGCACCTTTAAATCTTGATTACTGAGCCAGGTCGTGTCTAATGAGTTTCGGACATAACCCTTCTTTTGTAGCATGTAATGGTATGTAGATTCTTGTGTTCCTTCCCCAACAAGTTTTAGAACGTAATCAAATGCACGAATAATCACCTGTACTATGAACAAATTTATTGAATTTGTTTCAATTCGATATGTACTTATTTTTGGTCCAACACTCACTGCACGAATAATAACATGTCATCTAACTTTGAAACGAACGAATACCGGGATCTGCGTCTGTGCATTTATCAAATGTCAATTGTAAACTGAAAATATTGGCAGCGTTTCAGTCTAAAAGTACATTTCATGGATTAAATATAACGTATCGTTTCATATTTACTCATTGATTGATAAAAAAGCTTTACATGTAGATCACCAGCTAATATGTGATGGAACATTGCTGTATGCAAGGCTATCAAAAGGAATTGGCTATTGTATAAAGAAAATGTAACTTGGATTTACAGGCATCTTGAAAATTGGACATTTGCCTTGTTATGGGTAATGTGCCAGTACCTTTTCTTCATTTGACAAACAATGCATATTTCCAGTTGTTAATATTTTACAAATAATGCACAACAATAATTTGCCATCTTGATGCCAACGATGCCATCATAAAATATGTACCTTGCCGACCAAAGGTGTTTGTTGGGTTTTCTCTGGTGTAATTCTTCAGATGAGTTTTTTTTTTCTGGTCGCGATACCTCAATGCATCAAGAATATCAAAAGATAACTTGAAATAAAAGAAAAAATCCAGGTCCATATTTAAAAAAATAAAGTTGATCATGGCATCTCGAAGACGAAACGTCAGATTTTCAATTTGATACCACTATCTTGTAGAGAAAAAAAGTGGCAATGACAAAGTGTGATTTATTTGAAAATGTCTTTTCAAACAAACGCAGGAAATGATAAAAACGTTTTTGCGAAATTTTTTTTTTTTCTTCGGAAGTAGGTAGTCGGAATTTTTCAAATTTCAAAATGGCATTTTCTTAAGCATGAAAATGCGCAGCTTTGCAACCATTCAACCGACCCTGTATCTTTTATAATAACTGGGATCCCCATGCATGCACTCGAATCTGTGGCACCCTGTATACAACACCTGCTAAATATGATAATATAGTTGTTGCGATACCCACTATGTGAATAACAAAATTTATCAAAAACTAAAATTTCTTCAACTTATAATATTAATTTAAGTATAAACACTATATACCAAATTATGTTTGTACTTTTAATTATCGAAAACATTTTTCTATACTTCCTATTCGTAGACTTATTGAGTTTTCTTCGAATACCTCAAAATGGTTGATGATGCATATGACACCCTTTTCATTTGGACTACCCATCATCTAATACATTTAAAATACAGGGTGCTATGAGTATATGGCCAAACCTCAAGCGTTGATTCTTTGAATGATCTTAAGAAGAAAAGTTTTGTATTAACATGACACCCAAATAACTCAAGTCGCAGAATAATGTATGCACGCAATTTTTGCGCGAAGATTTGGAAGGCTCCAGTTGACATCATGTCGTCTTGCCGGGCGTATTTTTGTTCAAGTTGACAACCGATGAATACATTCTTCACCTCAATAAAAACACAAAAACACGGCTCGTTTATTTGTCAGGTTGTATGGCATACGTTTTGTGCGGTACTCGCAATAGCGTTCCACGCTACGTAACGTAAATAGGGAGTTTTTGAACCTCTTAATAATTTCAACGTTATTAACGTATCCCGCTATACTAAGCATGCGCAGAAAACAAAACGTTAATTTGATGTTTTGATTTTGATTTTGTGATATTTTCGCCAAATTCCTAGCAGAGCAGCACGAATTATGAAATATGGAAGATATTTTGGTCCAAATTGGACCAGATTCAGACAACAAATGTAAGGTTTATATCTTATTTCACGTCCGCTTGGCAAACGAGAATCATAATAATATGCTACCATCTATAATGAATTTGTGTTCAAAGTTAGTTTTACGCCAAATTCAATGTGGATGGTAGTACATAATTCCCGTTTGACAACCGGAAATCTGTCATTTTCACTTCGAAGTTAAATTAAATGTAACTCAGGCAAAACCACGAGTATCATGGACAAAACACCGACTGGAATGATAAACAGCTGATCTTCATCAACATCAATTACACTGTTGCCAAGCTGTAAAACATAGGATCAGTTTCTGTTGGATATTTAATAAAAACACAAGAATCTGTAGTCATTTTTGAGAATTTAAATTGTACTTTGTATATGTTTCACGATTTCTATGTTATAATTAAATAATACTGTATATCAATATGACAACATGAGAAAATAACCGACGGTTATTAAGCGAACGTTAAGGCTCCGTAGATAACGTAACACGTTATCGGTTAATAACTGATTCGGTTATTTCCAGACATCTGCGCATGCTCAGAATAACCGGCAACGTTAATAACGGGTCAAATAAGAGCTTCAAAAACTCCCCAATAACTACATGTGGTAACCTTATTACCGTGAATGACGTTGAGCAGTGAATCGAGCATCCGTTTTATGTCACTATGATGTCAAAATACCACATGCCCTACTACCGCTTGACATTTTTTGATAAACAACACCTCTGCATACCGTAAATGACGTTAGTCAGTGAATCGCGCATCCGATTTACGTCAAAATACCGCATGCGGTATTACCGCTTGACATTTTTTGAATGGCAATATCTCTCCATTCACTCATTGATTGATAAAAATGCTTCACATGTAGATCCTCAGCTAATATGGGATTGAACATTGCTGTGGGCAAGGCTATCAAAAGGCATTGGCTATTGTATAAAGAAAATATATCTTCGATTTACAGGCATCTTGAAATTTTTAGATTCACCTTTTTATAGGTAATGTGCGAGGTATGGTACCAATACTATTTTTTTCATTTGGCAAACAATGCATGTTTTTAGTTGTTGATATTTTGCAAAAAATGCACAAGCAATAATTTGCCATCATGATGCCAACAAAGCCATCATGAAATATGTACCTTGGCGATCAAACGGGTTTGCTGGGAAGTGTGTTCAAACATTTGATAGGGTGCTAAATATAAGGTTATCTGTTGTAACATGTGAGTCGAATCAAAAATTAATTGATCGTCGTAAATGAAAAATTTGTCGACAAAGCCCAAATAAGTCAGTATAAATTCAAAAAGAAAGAGATCGTTCGATATAAGTAGAAACCTCATAATCCCAATTCATCCAAAACACAACAGTCAGTGTAGATGAAAACCTCAAGCTCTTAACAGTAGGTACACCACTTTTCCTTCCTTCCTCTTTAGTCTTTTTCCATCCACTAAAGGACTCTATCATATTTTTCATGCTGTCCTATTCCTAGTACTATAGCGTCTGTCTTGAAATGGCTGCAAATTACACTCGCCAACATGGGCGGCAAGCGAGGCGTTTTATGTGTCAAGGCCCTTTAACAAATCTACACCATTTTTTATCAGTCTTCATTTGACGAGAGTTTGTTGCATCACTTTCTGCTCCTGAATATCAAAGATTGTTCCGGTTGACTCGTAGATGGCAACGGCACTACATTCTTCTTGCGAGGCTGGTTAGAGTGGTTTTTAAAGCGTCACAATTATTGTATAAGTCTGGAAATTAAGAGCCTCACATAAGATGAAAAAATGAATACACTACTTTCGGCAATAAATGTTCAAATTGATTTCCATTTACCTCAATACAGTTGTGTATACTTGTTTATTATTATCACGTGTATTATTATTATTGAACGACCATCTTCATTTGAATCAAGGTCAAGTACACGTAATTTGCTTGCCTGGAAAAGATCAAACGCAATTATCTCGAGAACGGTTGATCCAAGCGACTCCAACAAAGTAGACCTTTTCTCGTGAAAAAAGTGGAAGAATCGACGCCGACGTCTTCAACAAAGCTAAGCGAAACAGTGAACATTGGTGGTGACGTCGGATGTACAGTGTCCGCTATAAAGTGGGGTACATATGGGATTTCTTTTTATCATTTATATTTTTGAGAAAATTTTCCGGAGAGAGCATGTCCGATAACCAAAAAATCAATTTTGATACATGTCATGCGTTCTTCGTTTTAGCGAGAATTTTAGAAAATGTTCATTTTGGTGTCACAAAAGTGAATTCGACAAGATATAAAAAAATGTCATTGGAAAATTGTTCAGAATCCACGAAGGATTCCTCACGCCGATTTTGGAGCAAATCAGATAAAAAAAATTGAAACTCATATTTTACCCTCTTCATTGAATTGAGAATGAAAAATAATGACTTTATTCCAAAATAACTTTATTCGATCAAACCACATAGATTTAATGTAAAATCAGTTTAATTTCTCATGGAATGAAACATCAAGAGATATAAATTGAAAATTATCGTCTGAGCGTGTTCTCGACTGTACCCATGTTCATTTTCTCATATTTTCTGGCGATAAAAAATTTTAATAATCAACGAATATTCACTATAGTTCGCCTATAGTTGAATCTTGAAAATAATGATGTTATAAAATCGTATCTACTGAAGGAAAAAGGACATGGGTACAGTCAAGGACACGACCAGACGGTATTGTTCAATTCATATCCCTTGAATGTTTTATTCTATAAGAAATTCGACTGATTTGATATCAACCCAGTGTAGTTTAGTGGTATAAAGTTAATTCGTTAAAATCATAATTTTAGATTTTTCTTTTAATGGAAATGGATAAGATATTGATTTTTTTCATCTGATTTACTCCAAGATCGGCTTGTGGAGTCCTTCGTGGATTTTTAACAATTTTTTCTTTCAAAATTTCTTGATATCTGCTCGGATTAACTCATTTTCTGACACTAAAATGAGCTTTTTCCAAAATTCTTGCTAAACCGATGAACTCATGGCATGTATCAAAATTTCTTTTTGGTTATCGGACGTGCACAGACTATCCTCGAAAAAAGTTTTTCAAGAATATAAATGATATGAAAAATTCCCATATGGGGGAAGTTGGGTACTTCATGGCGGATTTCATGGTGGACACTGTATAAACGAATTTGACTCTCTCGCCTTGAAAAAAACCTCAATCCCTTATTCTGTGCCATTATTCCTATTTTTCCAAAACTTATTGAAAGAAAAAAGAGAATGAAGCTTCAACTTTGACACAAAATTACAGGGTTGGTGTTGGTGGTTCTCATCACCTCTTGGACTAAGGTGAATGTGGTTATACCCATCTGTGGCTTTGTTGTGTACCATCATTTTATAATAAGGTACCATCAATTATGCGATACCTTTTACCTTCATAAAGGGTTAGGAGAAATTACCAGAACGGTCGATTTTTCCAAAAGATACACGAGTTAGCAAAAAATGTCACAGATAAAAGTTGTAAGGCTTTTAAAATATACATATCTGTATTGAATTGGAATATACAGGGTCGGTCATAAAGTCATGACAGATCAAAGTTACATTTTTTTAAATGGCTTCCCCCTTATATTATTTTATAATTCAATTCTTCGTTAAATTTTGAGTATAAATTATTGTGATTCAAATAATGTTCCTAAATTCAACCGTTATTGTGATATCGCGTTTTAAAAATGACATTTTTGCACCTTTGACAAGCTATGAAACTCAAACGGTTCAGGATAGGGAAAAATGGTCTGTACTTTCTAATCCCAATTTTTCAAGAGCTATTCTGTCATATGACTAGAAAGTATTGCCAACTGTCAACTTTTTTTCGACACATTTTGACATTCTTCGACAACAATTAATTTTATGTACCTAGATAGCTCTCGAAAAGTTGAGACTAGATAGTGCAGTCCCTTTTCCTCTATCTTGAACCGTTTGAGTTTTATAGGATGTCAAATATGCAAAAATACGGCTAAATATAGAAACATGTGCACAATAATTTTTGCTCAAAATTAAAAGAAGAATTGAAATATCCAATAATACCCATTTGTAAAAATACAACTTTGATCTGTCATAACTTTATGTCCGACCCTGTATGTTTCAATTCACCACAGATATGTAGATTTTTGAAAGCCTCACAGCTTTTATTCAAGACATTTTTCTCCAGCATGTGTATCTTCGGAAATAATCGACCGTTCTGGTAATTTTTCCTAACCCTGTACATAAATTTCATGATTTTAGAATGGTAATATTATTAGGTTTTTTCTCGAGATCATTCCCTAGGTTTATTGTTTGATTTATTGCCAGATAGGGTGAGTGATATTGTTCATGAACTTTTCCCGTTTTATGCTAAAGGATTCACAATATAGAATCAATAGTATCATGGATCACATGTAAACGTGCGGGAATAAAACATTTTTAGTTACATAAAAATGTCAAAAAAGTCATAAAATGATTAACGGTAATACAACGTTTCCTTCTTATTGTCAAATTTGCAACATTCGATGTTTTTCTTTAACTCTAAATAACCACACAATACATGATTTCATGAATTTGAAAGAGTCTAATTGTCGGACGAATAAAACCCGCAGTTCTCTGTGGAACGACCGTGACGGGTATTTTTATTTTTTTTTTATTGACAGAGTGAGTTACCTTAAACTACGATACATATTTCACCAATCTCCAACGTATGATAGCATTTTGAATACATTTTCAACACTCCCACTTATCCGACATACATATCAACAATTAAGTAGCTGAGCCTAACTCACTTACAAATCTCGAGTGTTTTCCTGAGCAGAAACCCTTCGTCAAAATATCCACAATCAATCATTTGTGGGCATGAATTCAAGACTAACCTACTTGTTTGAGATTGCCTCTCGCGCGAAATGATACCGCACATCAATATGTTTGGAGCTCTTATGAAACATAGGGTGCCAACTTTTGGGTGCTTTGGTAGTCATTGAACAATAATTGGATACAATCAAAATTGCCTGGTAGATCCAACAAAAGATTTTTTAGATTAATTGCTTCTTTAGAAGCCTCGCAGACTGCCATATACTCAGCTTCAGTGCTACCCAATGCTACTGTGCTTTGCTTTTTACATTCCCATGAGATGGAACCACCTGCTGATTTAAAAACAAAGCCGGTATATGACTTTCTGTCACAAACATTGCTCGCATAATCAGCATCGACAAATCCTGTTGAATTTAAATAGATCTGTCCACAAAAAAATTAATATACATTAAAAGTATTGTGAAACGAAGACTTCGATATGATAATAACTATATTCGAAGTGTGCTTGCAAAAAAATCAATCTCAAATACAACAGGAGCAGTTGAAAATGGGGGACTTGGTTTAGGGAACAAAACGCACTGTGACGTCAGATACTTGCTAGGAAGACGGAAGGTACTTATATTCAATTATTGTGACGTTAGACGTCAAAACAATATTGAAGTTTGCATGTGTTTTGAGTTCGACAGTAAGCGGGTTCGGCATCGCAATCAGACTTCTCCGATTGCTCTGAATCGTTCATTTATGACATCTGGATGTGTCAGAGGTAAATCGGAATCGTTCGATAAAAACATCCGACAGATCGGATGACGATCTTTTTGCTCGACGTAACGACGTATTGGGCGACGAAAGCGATTGATCTGTCAGATTTGTGTTTATGAGGTTATAATTCAACTGTTTTGTTTGTTGAAGTCAACAGTTAATGATGAATTTGATATTAAAATAAAGATTATTCATTTTCAAGACAAAGATTTGAAAAAAACTCATTCTATCACGGTAACAGACGATCAATTTGAAGATTGTGGAAAATGGAAGTGATGAGGTTAGGTAAATAGGTCCGAATCGTTCTTGAATTAGTTGAATTCCACCTTGCTCTGTTCCGTCGGATGTCACGTGACCAAAATATGCTCGGATCTGAGTCAACAATGCCGAACTTGCCAAGTATAGAGTGCCATTAATTATCAGGAAGGTTTATTTATTGTCCGCAAATATCGAGGACGGTTTTCAGAAAGGAGATTCACATAATTTGCCGAAAGTAGACGTGACGTAGTTTATGATATGTAGTTGTTGACAAGGTGTTTTCTTCAAGCTTTCAAACGTTTTCAAAATTCCGTCTAACTGCCGCAAACCATAATTTTCTTTTTGCTGTCTGCATTGGTTACTCACAAGAATTTTTGTTAGCGTTCGATACTTGTCGGTTTGTGCACAAAACTCCACTTTCTTGCCACCATAATATCATCTATAATGCCAAACCGTGTATAACACCAGTCACATTTTATTTATCTATAGTTGCTTTTTATTTGCCTACTGGATCAGTTCACTTTAAAATGAACTGAACTAAAATGATCTCATCAAAAAACCATCAAATAAAACTGCATTTGTTATTCTGTCATTTGTTTCGGATCACGGCATTGACAGTGTCATCATTTTTAGCCAAAAAAAGTTCATTTCTTCAAAATTTTGGATCAAGAGCAAATATGTTATATTTTTATGTGTCTTTAGGGTTAGGCTGTTGCGAAATTCACGCCTAATATCAGTCAAAATAATCCCCACCTTCTACTTCTGACCAGTTCACACAAGTTATCGAAATTTGGTGGTGGTACAGTAAGGGGCGAAGGGGGAAGTGACCGGATCATTTACAAATCAGATCAGTTTGTGAATAAAACATCCCAAATGTCAAATTTCAGTGATCTGGGTCAATTTGACCTGATTTAAGATGCAAATAAAAAGTAGCTTATGGCTACACTACGTTACCTATGACTACAGTAAACGCGTAGGTGACGTCAGACTCTTTTTCTAGCCTCTACGCGTTTTGGCAAATATGTTCAGCGAATAACGCAGAAAATATTTGACTATTTTTTAAAATCTTTATAGGGGTTCATGTTGCACCTATATCTACCATTTTTAATAAAAAACTTTATTTTGTGGACAGACCTATCGTCTTCTTTAAATTTCAAATAAATTGACTTTGTACCCTTTGAATATCTTAGTATTCTCTTAGCACTTCTCCAATGTGACTCTGTATAACAATTAATTGATTGTTGAATTGATTCAAATAATTGACTACAAATGTTATATCAGATCTTGTTAGAACAGATAAGTACATGAGACCACCGATTAACTGTTGATAATTCAATTCCTCTTATTGATTAATTTGTCTTAACAAACAAAACATTCTTCTCAATCGGTGTATTTACAACTTTACCATTATGCATGTTGAACCTTTTTAACATCTGGTCAATATATTGCTCCTGATCCAATAAAATTTTATTTTCAACCTTGTCTATCCTAACTCTCATACGACATTGCTCACCCAAATCTTTTATTTTGATGTTTGAAGCGAACTGCTTCTTCAGAAAAACTGTCTTTGGTGATGAGTTCGAAAAGATGAAAAAATCATTAACATTATACAATGCAATTATTGTTATGAAACCATCTTCAGATTTTCTGAAAACACAAGATTCATGATTACTCTTTTAACAATTCAAACTGATAAGAACTGTTTCAACTTTCTTGTTCCAAACCCTTGAAGATTGTTTCATAGCATAGATTGCTCTATCAAGCTGTAAAACTCTGTTTTTTGTCTCATATCCATGACATGACTGTCGAAATTTTCAGGTTTTTCCATCAATACTGTTTTTTCCAGTTTGCCATTTAAAAAAGCTGTCACTACATCCAGGTGACTGTCATTCAATTTGAGCTTAACTGACAATGCCAGAAGGGATCTCAAAGTGGAATGTCTGACTACTGGGAAAAATGTTTCATGAAAATGCATACCTTGTTTCTGGCTGAAACCTTTTGCCACCCAGTCTAGCTCTAAAGATAACACCACCATCAATGTTTGACTTTTGTTTGAAAACTCATTTCCACTTCACTGGATTATGTCCATCTGGTAGATCCACTATGTCCCACGCACAGTTTTCACGGAAACTTTGCAGGTCACCTTTCATTGCACTGACCCATTTGTCACGATCTGGTCCTGAGAGAGCTTTTTTGACTGATAAAGAGTCTCTCACCAAATCTGGAACCTCGTCAACATTGGATGGTCCATGTACTGGTGCAAAGAAAGTTACATAATCATCGAATGATTTAACTTTTCTTTGTCTTTGGGATCTTCTTATTTCTTCGAGATTATTGCCACACTCTTTTTGTTTAGGACAAACCTCTCATCCTTAGATTCCTCTTCAGCAAAAATAAGCTCCTTTGTACTGGACTCTGAGCTTAATTCTGCAGCAGTGAGATCTGGAAGATTTGAGTCTTATCAAGGGATCATTCTCAACACTGGGTATATTTTCTTCTTCTGGATATTGAGCTTCGTTGTTTTTGTTCATAGTTTTCTCAAAAACATGTACATCTCTACTTGTAGAAACTTTATCAGTTTTGAAGTTGTCAAGTCTATATACCCTGGTTGTCTCAGAAAAAACAAGAAGTATCAATTTTTCTGATTTCCTGTCCCATTATCTTCTTTTTTCTTTAGGAATGTGTGTCATAACCGAACTTCCGAAAATTCTGAGGTGGCTTGGATCAGATTTCTTGGCAAAAAATGTTTCATAGGGTGTTTTCGACATATTAGATACTGCTGATCTGTTCTTTAAATAGCATGCCGTGTTTACTGCTTGAGCCCAGAAACGTTTATCCAAACCTGCTCCATGGAGTAAACACCGGGCCTTCTCCACGAGTGATCTATTCAATTTTTCCTTACGTCCATTCTCCTGAGGTTGACAAAAAAATCAAAGCTTTATTTGATTTTTTTGTTGATTTGATTTTCTACCAGACTTTTAAATTCTTCAAATTTCTCAAATGTTTTATCTTTTGTTTTGATAAAATAAACAAAAGACATACGACTGAAATCATCAAGGAATTCTAAATAGTACCTGAATCCTCCTTTTATGGAAGTAGTTTCCATGGGACCCGCTAGATCTATGTGCACTATCTCGAGTAGTTCTGTAGCTCTATCACAAAAAGGTTTGGAGGATTGACGACATTGTTTTTCCGCACAGCATACTTCACAATTAATCTGACTGATGTTCTCTCGACCACTGTAGTTGATTCCCTTGACACGTACATCCCTCATCTTGTTAAAGAGCTTGAGTTTATGTTTCCGAATCTTCTGTGCCAAGTTTCACCTGTATAGCTACTGCTTCTCCAAGGAATGTAAACTTCTTCTCGGGAGTTTGTGAAGTATTGATTTCATACACACCATCACACAGGAAAGCCTCAGCTACAGAAACTTTTTGGGTATTATGAATTCTGCACACTTCTCCGTCAACAAAAGCTCACTGACAGATAACAAGTTAGTAGCTAACTCCGGTACATATCGTGCGTTTTGAATTTCAATCTCGAGCTTATCATCACCAACCTTTGTGAGAACAACAATTTCACCACAGCTGTGAACTTGGATCTGTTTTCTATCAGCAACCAAAATTTCATTAATACAAGGCTGTCTCTGATTGATTAACCAGTCCTCTTTACATGTGAGATGGATGCTCGCTCTGGAATTCACAAACCAATCATCGTTGCTGAATTCTGCGCTCAAAAAAACGATATTAAATGCACTTTTTCCATGCTGATCAGTGATTTATTTTCATATGTATTTCCTTGAGAACATATGGACAAAAAATGACCTGGCTGTTTGCACTTGTAGTAAACAATATCGTTTTTCTGAGCCTTTCAGCAAAAGCACCGCTCGTCGCTGTCACATTTCTATCCCGATCCGACTGCATATCAAGTAACTTTGCTTTGATGGAATCTGTAGTGATATCTATTCCACTATGCTCCAATGCCATCACCATTGGAGAAAATCGTTTTGGTAATCCTGCTAAAAGTGGGCTTCCAATCAGCGATGTTTCCAGCTTCAGTCCTGATCTGCCAAGCTTCTGCGAAGTTTCAATGACCTGCTTGACGTATTCTTCCATCGACGAATCGTTTTCTAATCTCAATGAGATCAATGTCCGTGGAAGAAAGATTTTTCTCGTAAAGCCTCGGTTTTCATACAGATCCTTCAACTTGAGCCATACATCTTTAACTGTTGTAGATTCCCTCATATGTACATACAATGTAGGGTCTAGGGACAATACTATCTTTGCCTTTGCCTTTGCATCCAAAACACTATCAGTTTCCGAACCATCAATGTTGATGTATCTACTTTGACAGACCTTCGAGAACAAGGAAATTCTCAATTGCAAATGACCATTACTCATAATTGTCTCGACCTAGTAGCTTGGGAACAGTGGATAGATAGTTGTTGGACCTCATATTGTACACGCTCTCTGGACACACAATAGAACTAACTCAGTCTTTTCACGATCCAATCGTACTTTAACGCGTAGTTGACTTTATCGAACAATTTAGGACTCTGGATCCATAACCTGATGAATAAAAATTGTAAAGAGTGTAATTGTCGGACGAATAAAACCCGCAGTTCTCTGTGGAATGACAGTGACAAGACTATTTTTTTTTTATTATTGACAGAATGAGTTACCTTAAACCACGATACACATTGAACCAATCTCCAACGTATGATAGCATTTTGAATACATTCTCAACATGATTTCTATGGACATACAAAATAATATTTTCCAATAGGATGGAAATTGGTTTTAAAAAGTGATGAATTTATAGTCCAAGAGATGAGGGACCAAATGTGCATCAGTTTTAACAAAGTTCATGTTTAGATCATATATCAATACCCTCCAGTCAGTCAGCAAGCTTCCCTAACAACTGGCCGGGGGGCAGAATGCAGAATCATAGAAACAAGCATTTAGCAGTCGAGCACTATAAGAATGGATAATTTGCATACGTTTTTGAATGACTTGAGATTTGATTTACGTATTCTAAACAATTTTTGAACGTCATCAGCGATTTTTTTCTCTGAAATACCAAATAAATAAAAAAAAAACGAAAAATTCACTGTATGATCGTAAACGGGGCGGAGCTAAATAATTACTCTTTCGAGAAAGAGGAAGTTATTACAGTTAATACACAAGGGGCCGGATTTTTGAAAACCGGGTAGTAGAACAGCCGAGAACAGCCGAGAGAATGTAGGCTAGAACTAGTAGGTTCTAGCCTACATTCTCTCGGCTGTTCTACTCCCCGCTTTTCAAAAATCCGGCCCCAGACGGAGTTAGATAATGTATTTTGTGACGTTCATTGGCGCTCTTTGATCGGTGATTACTTCATTAATGGAGGTCGTAGGTTGATTTTTCGAACATCAATGGCATCGGTACCTACTAATCGATACAGGATCTAAACATAACCTTTTGTCAAAAGATCAGCTTCGAACATTTCGCACCTTCGCTGCAACAAGAGCACATTTTTCTATGAATTTCCTACAACGTGTCCTTGTTGTCCGAAGGTGCGATTTTGTCCCTCACCTTCCCGACTTTTATTCACACACGGAATCACCCTGTACTTACCTTGAAATGAACTTCAAATTAATGTCTTTGCTCAATTCCAGCCTGGTATGGTTCACATATCGCGCCCAACAAAAGGTCTGCTTCCCAAGGAAAAATATATTATCAGAACACGGGGAATTGTGAAATTGAAAGTGAGTATATTTAAATTTTTATTAGATCCTCAAGTTTGATGTTTCCAGAGACATTCACTCATGATCTTTGTTTTGCAGGGAAAAGGCGGAATGGAAACTTATTGGATATTCGAGAACGATCTAACTGAAGAGGACTAGATCGTTTTTTTTTTCTAGACTCGAGATGGTGACGAAATGCTTTATTAGTAATAGAACTTGTCAACATAAATATGCACGTAGAACATACGCCTAAGGAGTATTTTAGGAGATATTTATAAAGAAAATTAAAGTCAAGAAAAATATGATGATTTGAAGTGTTAGTGTAGGTGTTACTACAGGATGTCCCAGCTAAAAGTATCCATTTCAAAACACAGACAAAAAACCATCACAGCAAACATGCCATGACGGCAATGTATCATTATATTGATGGCATTGCCTGCATTTCTCATTGGCAAAATACAGGCAGTTATCACCTGAGGAGTATCAATTTGGCACGCTGGCCGTCATTCGGCCACAAGCAAGGCGCTTTGCCGTGATGGATAGATGATGACGAATCCCTACTCCAACATCAAATGTCAAGGAGTGAAAAACAGACACCACTGATTCAGTGCAATATATTTATTGGCATACTTCAGTTCTAATATAGAAAAAAAAATTAAAGGTTAGAAAGTTATAGTTATCGGATAGGATAACAATCACCAAAACCATAATGACAATCATTGTGTTTTTCTATTTGTGCGTCCAACCTATGCTGGGCCTTCGATGACAACGTAGAACTGTTGATCTGGAAGTCGATTTGCCTAGACTGAGTCTGCAATAAAAAAATTGAAAATTTTGTTTTTGAATGCTCAAATGGCACAAATATGTTGAGCTAATAAATGCTTACCTATGCTTCATACCATTGTTGATATAAGTACTCTAGTATAACAACCCCGGGAACGTTCAACAAAGTTGAATGAGGTATGTTTGATCAAAAGAAGAGACACCCACGTTGTGATTTGCATAGAGCTACTACCTCGAATGCGCCCGACAAAACAATAATTTGGGAAGTTGGAGTAAGAAGGTGGGATTTTTAAATTAAACACGCATTTGTAAGAAACCCTACTTTATTGAAATATGGTCAAAAAGTGCCGTACTCAACCTGGAATTGGTTGCGGGGAAAGAGCACGGCAGAGAAACCGACAATCTCACCGAACCATACAGTACAACCGTTTTGTATTTTGACTGTAATTAATAAAATACTCGTTCTGCGTATCGAAAGTTGAAGTTACACGCTCAAGCAAATATACAGTTAATGGAGTAGAAATCAGGGAATACTGAGGTCCCGTACGGAAGGCTACTCACCTTAATCGAGTCATTATCTCTAGATTGTTTGTTGAGGATACTGAGGTCCCATACGGGAGGCTACTCAGTTCTTGTTGGTAAATTGAATCAATATTTCCAGATGGTGGCTGGATGGTTTGTTGTTTCACTAGAATATTCACTTGTCAGGGTGGTAAAATGTTAATCAATCGAATCTAGAGCCTATACATGAGGTCCCGTGATACGGGAGGCTACTCAATTCTAGTCAATCATTCCAGTCAATATAAAGCAAGCATAAAGCATTAATAATTGTAGTACAAAAATTCCAGTACGGAAAGAGAGCAATTTCTTTTCCTTAATTTTAATTTAAATCAAAGTTGTTCACAGCATGAAACGGTTTCATCAAATACAGTATGAATACAAATAAAATTCACTACAGAACAATAAATCCAAACATCAGTACTAATTGGATAATCAACATTATTATAAATTTGATTTCACTGACCTGCAAATAGCTTATTTACCACTACGATTCACAATTATTCACCTTCAATCAATCGAGTATTCCCAATTCTCTGTTATCTCTCGTTACCTAGCAACCATAGAATAATGTTTGAGGGGGAATAGAACGGACTCTTCCATATTGACAATTGGAGCAACAAACTGCGCCCCCCCAGCAGCATGGTGAGAAACATTTCGTTCATAGTTTGACCGGAAGATGGGGCTGGAAGTTCATGTGACGTCACAAGACTTGGCAAGTTCGATAATTAATTTTCATTTTGTGAGAGAAGTCTGCGAATTTTTCAATTCTTTCTGTCATTCTAACTAGAACTAGCTTAAAATGCCATTAATAATCATTTATTGGCATTCTGTGTAGAGTTCTAGCTGTCATGAAAGAAAAATTTCGGAAAATGCAGATTTCTTTCATAATTAATTGATGAACTGGCCAAATAAAAGTTCATAAAACCATTCATCCTTTTTTAATTCGGAAATTTCTCTCGAGAAATAATATCAATCCAGCTAATTGCCATGGAAAACGAATACACAGAGTAAGAGAAAATGAATCTTCGATCATCACTGTTTTCAAGTTTTTATTTGATTTATCTTTTTTTCTACAAGTAAGTACTTTGGCTTCAATATGTGCCGCCAACTCCTTTGATACATTCTCTGCGAACTTCTGAAGTGAGTGAAATTGGAAATTTCATCATCTTCTGGAAATTCCTGTGAAAGAGATTAATTAATGCTTAAATAAATACATCTCGAGTAGAATCATGTGAGGCTTTGAGAAGTAAGACAAATTTCTGAGCTAACATCCTCATAATTAGCCCCAACAGACTGGAAATATGTAAAATTGTCAACAAAGAGGCTCTTTAAGTAGTTGGTGAAAGCATTTTGGGAGAGATTGACATTTCTTGCACTGTTTGCCTGATTTTTCGATAGAAAAGTTCTGGACCCCTATTTTCGAAAGTGTGATCACTAGATCACCGGTGAACCATATTGGTTTTGTACAGCCCGTTCACTCGAGGATCACTTCACCTGAATCAAAAATAGGCCCCTGGGGTATCCTGATTTGAAGTTTGGAGCATAATATTATGGTTAAATCCCAAAGAGCGCATCATGTTTATAAATCTCTAATATTTTCAATTATTGTTTTGATCAAAATTTTTTAGCTGGGCGGAATACATTAGTTGTTTCTTTTCTTTTTTTTTCACAAAAAAATATGATCCTAATTTTAATACTGCTTCTCCAGAATTTTAACTCATGATGATTTTGTGACTTCAGTCCTGAAATTGGTTCCTGGAGAAGTCTTGAATGATCTTCCATTCAAGCTATCGAATAGAAATGAATGATTAAGAAATAGAATAGGGTAGAAACTATATCCAAGCTACTCTTTTCTATTTTGATCAACCCATTACCAGTGTCAACAGTATGTATAGGTAGGTACCTGAAACAAATATTACTAATTGGATATGAAATCCAAAAATGCAACACACTTACACAAGACAATAATGATTGTTTTCAAAGATGAAATTAATTCAGGTTAATACAGGGTGTTACTTTTTGATAGGTCGTGATCCAAAAGACGCATTCCCGAACCAAATTCATAATGGACTGTGTTTGATGGAATACCTCTATTATTCTTTCAGCGACGTTTCGACGTTTGGTTTACGTCTTTATCAAGCTACAGTACAGCATAATTTAAAATTTTACAAAAATTAGTAGGTATGTCTAGGTGTGAAAAAAAGTTTACTCTTCTTAATGGTAAGCTTTTTTTTAACACCTAGACATACCTACTAATTTTTGTAAAATTTGAAATTATGCTGTATTGTAGCTTGATAAAGACGTAAACCAAACGTCGAAACGAGTTGAAAGAATAATAGAGGTTTACCATCAAACACAGTCCATTATTCCCGATGAAAAAGACTCATCAGTTATCGAAACTTTTGGACGCTATTTTGCAACTCAATTTATTTTTATAAAAAAAAGTGCACTACTGAATTTTTCTTAAAATTTTATTTTTTTTTTCAGATAAAGCAGTTAAAAATACAACTTGTTTGTCTCTTTCTAGCAAAGTTGAGTTGATTTTATTTTACCTAAAACTTTTCCGACATGCAAATAAAGTGGTTTTCATTTTTTTTTTTCGAAAACGAAGAATTACACTCACGAAAAACTATCAAGATACAAAAAAGTTGTGATTTTTGCTGCTTTATCTAAAAAAAAAATAAGACTATCAGAAAATGTCAGTGGCGCACATTTTTCTGTCAATATTATTCGTGAAATTTCCCCTTGGGGCTCCACTGGAACCTGGAACTCATAATATCCATCTAGTAAGTGCTAGTTTAGCGTCTTATCACAATGAAAAATACTGCCAAAATTCAACAAAATCGGCAAAAGGATCTTGGAGATATGAATCCGGTTTTTTCCACACCTTCAACACCCTGTCTCTCGAAAAATGGATTATTTAAGATAAATGTTTATAGGACCTTTCCTTCTTGAATTTGGTTCAGGAATGCGTGCTTAGAATAACGGCCTATCATCAAGTAACACCCTTATAGTACAACAATCACATACCTACATTAAGTTATCATTTGAAAAAAAATTGAATAAATAACTTACTTACAAGAAAAAGCTAACACATCTATGGCAGTCGCCGCGCCGTTGAATTGTAGATCACTTGGGTGCATAAGGCTGATAAATTCCTTTTATCTTCTATCACACTACTATTTTATTGATTTCGTAAGACTATTTGAATTTAAAAGGTGACAACTAATCGGTGCCAACGTCATTGTACGTCAGATTGACAATTAAATTTCGATCGATGCGCCTCCTTAACGACTTGGTGAGAAACATTTGTTGTTCTACAGCTGCTAAACGAGTGCGCACAGCATGCTAGCAACCATCCATTATGATTTCTTTTTCCCAGTTGCTATTCTATTTTAGCGAAATTACGGAACGCTTCTAATGTTACAGAAAATCAATGTCATAATAAATGGAATGATCCGTTTTTTTCCATACAAATTGTATGGGACATTCCGAAATCAAATTAACATGGACCAAAAACTTTATTTTGAATTGGCGGTTCTTCTCAGTACAGTACTTGGATCAAGCATAGAAGATAATACATAATCGGTTGATGCATAATATATAGTTGAATATAAATATAAAACTCACCACAAATAAGTCGAACAATGTGAATAAAAGCATGAAAGGAAGGTTTTTTATTCCCTCCTGCCTACTGATCCAGTTCATTACACTTTTAAGTCTTGATCAGGTACTAGTGTCATAGTATAATAAACAACAAGTAGCAGCTTTCGCTACGTCATTTCCTCTCGGTCTCAATGACAGAAATTTGCCCCATTTATACCCTGCTTAAATTTTGAAATGTAAAATTGTTTTCAAAATCAAGAATTTGATACTTCGTGTGAATCTCTAGACAAACTGCATAGTGAGTGATCGTATTTTATAATTTGATGGGTAATTCACCTAGGTAACAGTATCATTAAAATCATGGAATCTGCTACAATACAGGGTGTTTTTTTTAACGGGACAATTAGCCTTAAATGGGAAAGTATAAATGATAGGCTCATGAAAATTTGTACACATGGGTTATCGACCACGATCTATCTTTTAAAAATAGTGGCAGTTCTCTGCGACTTTCGGTAGTACCGGTACTAGGTACCAACTTCCTTATTTTAAATGGCAACCTCCATTTTTTATACGATATTTAGATTCTTTGTTCAAAATTAAGGTAAGGGTATGTAGCAATGTCTATGGCTATCTTTGACCGTTTTCGAGAAATTTTGATTTTTAGAAAAAATTTGACAGTTAAGGGGGGTACTTTGAAGCTGTGTAGCTCAGTGACTATTGGACGAAAATTAATGAAATTTTGGGGGTGCCTATAATAAATGCTGTTTATTCAAGTGATGATAATCATTTTTCAGAAAAATCTACAGGGTCTTCACAAACTTTGAAAAAACAAAATCTTCAGTTCTTAACGAAAAAGTTAGTTTTTTCAAATGGAATGCCCTCTTTTTTTGTTGAGATATGGATTCTAGACAAAATTCTCTTTCGATTAGGTATAAACTATCCTATACCTAAAATTGCTATTTTTCAAGTTATTTACATTTTTCTGAATAAAACAGCAAATCGTGGTTTCTATAGAAACTTTAATAATTAAAGCTTTCAACCCTATTGCCACGTCTTCCCAAGCAAATTTCAATTCTTCTGAAAAATTCTCTTCCTGTTGCTCTCCTGATTTGTTCGGGTGCTAAAGATTGCAACGCATTATGGACTCGCTCTAACATGTTCTCCTTTGTGGTGATTGGGTCTTTGTAGACGGTCTGTTTGATGTGTCCCCAAAGAAAGAAGTCCAAAGGCGTCAAATCAGGAGACCTAGGAGGCCACATGTGGGGACCATTATTGCCAAACCACCTATCCTCGAACAAATCATCAAGTTGTCTTCCAACATCGTTATTATTATGGGGCGGTGCGCCATCCTGTTGGTACCAAACATTCATCCGCTGTTGAAGAGGCAAATTGTCAAGAGCCTCGTCCACAGTGGTATTCAAAATATTAAGATATCGAGCTCCATTCAAATTTTGGTCATAAATGACATAACAGAATATTTGGTCATGCTTCAAGGCACAGAAAACATTGAAACTCCACATATCTTGGAAATTCCTGTCTCTTACTGCATTAGGTTTTTCCGTTGCCCAATAGTGACTGTTATGCCGGTTGAACATACCATTTTTTGAGAATTTTGCCTCATCGCTCCATATAATATTTTTCAAAAACTCTTCATCTTCTTGACACTTTACTACTATAAACTCGCAGAACTCCACCCTGTTTGGAAGATCTGTTGGTTTAAGATTATGAAGAAGTTGAAAAGAAAATGGTTTATATCTATTCTTCTTTAAAATTTTATGAATAGATGACCTTGATATATCCAGAAATTTTTCAGCGTCATTGATGGATGCTGTTGGATGGGCTTCAAAAAATGATAGAACGTTTATCACCATATCTTCATCTTCTGCCACTACACTCTTCCTGACCCTTTTCGCAGTAAAACTTCCCAACGTTCTACAATTATTCAACACTGCATTCAAATTTTTTCTTGTTGGTCTTCTTCTTCCGGGAAAACGTACATGGAACAAATCTAAAGTACGATTCACGTTCTTGTGGCATTCTCCATAAATTATTATCAAATTCAAATAATCTTCGTTAGAAAAATTGGCCATAATAATAATTATTTGAATCTTATAAATGAGTGATGCTTAATTTGACAATTTTATTAGTTATGAGTTTCTATAGGGATATTCTGTCTTAAGTTTCTATAGAAACCACGATTTGCTGTTTTATTCAGAAAAATGTAAATAACTTGAAAAATAGCAATTTTAGGTATAGGATAGTTTATACCTAATCGAAAGAGAATTTTGTCTAGAATCCATATCTCAACAAAAAAAGAGGGCATTCCATTTGAAAAAACTAACTTTTTCGTTAAAAACTGAAGATTTTGTTTTTTCAAAGTTTGTGAAGACCCTGTAGATTTTTCTGAAAAATGATTATCATCACTTGAATAAACAGCATTTATTATAGGCACCCCCAAAATTTCATTAATTTTCGTCCAATAGTCACTGAGCTACACAGCTTCAAAGTACCCCCCTTAACTGTCAAATTTTTTCTAAAAATCGAAATTTCTCGAAAACGGTCAAAGATAGCCATAGACATTGCTACATACCCTTACCTTAATTTTGAACAAAGAATCTAAATATCGTATAAAAAATGGAGGTTGCCATTTAAAATAAGGAAGTTGGTACCTAGTACCGGTACTACCGAAAGTCGCAGAGAACTGCCACTATTTTTAAAAGATAGATCGTGGTCGATAACCCATGTGTACAAATTTTCATGAGCCTATCATTTATACTTTCCCATTTAAGGCTAATTGTCCCGTTAAAAAAAACACCCTGTATAGTTTTATTTCACATTTCATAATGTCAGCAATTTATAAATGAGGCGAATTTCTGTCATCGAGACAGAACGAAATTTGACCACTTATAGGTATATGGAGCTGTCGCTACTTGTAGTTTATTATTCTATGCTAGTGTCAAGACTGCCAAGTCGTGTCCAATTAGTTCAGACATAACCGTTCTTTCAGATGTATGTCAGATGTGTCATATGTATTCTTTCCGCCGACAAGTTTTAGAGCATGATCGAATGCACGAATAACCACCAGTAGTGTGGACAAATTTGGTACAATTCAGTACGTACTTATTTTTGTTCCAACACCCACTGCACGAATAAACATGTCATCAAACTTTGAAACGAACGAATACCACTCATATCCCACTAATCCCAAACACAGATTCCACGCTGCAATTGCGCATCTGACAAATGTCAATTGCAAACAAAAAATATTGGCAGGATTTCAGTCTGAAACTACCAACCCAGTACATTTCTTGGATTAAATATCTGTGGCTTGGTCGAAAAAGGGCCTGAGTGCAATTTATCGCAAATTGAGTTTTTGGGCCTATGAAGATGAATGAAATAATATGCTCCTTCAAATGAAAATGGTCCCAACTAAATAAGTCTATTCAATCTGAAGATTGCGAAATGTTAAAAAGGCCAAAGTGCACGAACTCAATTGCAAATCAAGTCCATGTTGCAGATTGGAATCTTTTTATGGTGCTATCTTAGCAATTACTTGGTATTTGAAAGAAGTTAATAGACATAAGAGGTTGATAGGCCCTCAATGATGGACCTATGTGCTCTTGAGCCTTTTTGTTTTTTTGATCCCTGCTTTTAAACTGGGGTCCATTTGCAACTTAATTTTTGTTGTCTCAAAATCTATGGGCCGAATTTAACTTGTGCCTCTTAAAATTTCACTTGAAATAAATATCAAGGGTGCAGGGGCCCAAGTGTAAGATACATATTGCAATAAGTTAAGTCTAGGTCTAATTTCCCACTTCGGCCGTTTTCAAATTAGGTTATTTCTGATTTGTTGTGACCAGAATGCAACTTTCTAAACTCATCACAATGACATAACCCTTAAACTAGAGAATATCAGAAGTCTATGATGCTTCATTCCAATTTATACCAAGGATTATTTTTCATACATCCAAATAGTCGACTGTTTTATGCTAACTTGGAGCCACTGAATGGAGACAACGAAGATGACGTTTGTCCTACGACTGCCCTAACCGATCTCGACGAATAAACTGGAATTAGTGATATTTTCTATTCATTATCAAGGACTTCCATATTTTTTAAATATATTCATTCTTCCAACATTACTATTGGAATTTGATTATTATTTTTTGCAAAAGAAGGCCCAAGTGAACACTTTCGGGATATTTGAGCGAAAGTGACTAGTTTTGGGTCCTGAGTATTTGCCCATTGGATAGGGCCCAAGTAAATTGAACCAAAAATTCATGGGCTCAACTAATAAAAATTTTGAATTAGCGAATTTGAAATTTCTTAGGTTGATCATACATTTTTATTGGACTTGGCCAAAATTTTACTAAAATCGGTAGAAAAATCAATAATTTGCAGTCATTTTAAGAATTGTGCATAGAACATCGACTTTCTCGAAACACGATTTTTGGACATATGCCTTTCTTCGACCAAGCCACAGATATAACGTATCGTTTCATATTTACTCATTGATTGATAAAAAAAAGCTTTACATATTATGTAGATCACCAGTCAATATGTGATTGAACATAGCTGTATGCAAGGCTATTGAAAGGCATTGGCTATTATATAAAGAACATGTAACTTAGATTCAGAAGCATCTTGGAGATTGGACATTTGCCTTTTTATGGGTAATGTGCAAATACCTTTTCTCTATTTGACAAACGATGCATTTTTGCAGTTGTTAATATTTTGCAAATGATGCACAACAATACTTTGCTATCATGATGCCACCGATGCCATCATTAAATGTACACTAACTTGCACAAAAAATGCGTACATTGAAATGGTGAAATTGCTTTGGTTTGAGCAGTGTATGAAGGTGACAAGTAAACGTCAGGTTTTGTCAGTTGCAATAATAATCCACTTTTGTGAGAACACAAATTCTTACACGCTTCAGTGAAGACCTATGGTCGGTAAGAAGAACTAAAAATAACTAAATGACTAAATAACCAGATCCACATCCGATGGAGAATGTGTGGGGACCATTGGTAAAAATTATTTATCAAATAAACTGGAGGCCTCAGCTCAGAATCAGGCAGAACTATCAGATGCCATTCTTAATGCGTGGAATGAGCTCGCCAATGATGTTCAATATTGTCAAAATTTATCAAAATCCATGGTTCGACGCGAGGTTCGACTAGTTCAAGAAGTTTTGGCTAGAAATGGTTCTGCTTCCAGATTTTAAGGAAAGAAATCTACATTTTTCCAAGCGAACTGAGTGAATAAATTCAAAGTCGTACCCACAATATATCGTTTTCATTGGAAAAAAAAATAAAAGGTTCAAATGCATGGCATGTAAATATTTTGACAGCCTATTACACTGCTAAAAAAAAACATGATTTCACTGTCTGTGTACGCATTTTTTGTGCAAGTTAGTGTATCTTGCCCGCCTTGCCGATCAAAGTTGTTTGCTAGGATATCAAGATGTTCAAGTGATAGTTGATTTTGATTAATATCTACTGTCACTTATCACATTCCCTGAGTTGAGGGAATCTGAGTCTTGTGGTTATTTCAGTAAAATATAAAACGTAAAAAGAATGAAAGTGACAAACTTAGGCTCGGAGGACCTTCAAATCTAGTCCAACAAACATCGCAAGACATTCGTGAACGTGTTTCACATCGGCCTCACCGGAAACGCAGAAAAAAAAGACTGCGCGCGTGCATAATTATGCGCGCCATCGTCCTAGCTAGCATGTTTTGCGCTTTTTGTTGCATGGGTCTGTACTTACCCTAAGGTGGTGAAATTGCTAAGTTGAAACAAGGTGCAAGATGTTTATCCATCAAAACAATAAGAAATGTGTTCGAGCGTTTTTCATTCTCCTTATCTGGGATAAATACTTTTATCTTGTACACCCTATATCATTTCTGACAGTATATAGGAGAAAGGAAGGCAAGATGGCGTAGTCGGGTTGAATGGCATACCTCATGTTCTGCAGAATCAACTAACCTCAATATGTCCCAATAAATCACAATATATGTGGTGAAATCGCGAAGTTGAAACAGGGTGCAAAATGTTTTTCCATCAAAACAAAAAAAAAGTGTTCGAGCGTTTTTCATTCTCCTTATCTGGGATAAATACTTTTATCTGGTAAACACTATATCATTACTGACAGTTTATAGGAGAGAGGAAGGCAGGATGCCGTAGTCGGGTTGAATGGCATACCTCATGTTCTGCAGAATCAACTAACCTCAAAATTTCCCAATAAATCACAATATACAGGGTGTTTCATTATTATTGCGAAAAAATTCGGGATAAGTTTCCTCGCTTGAAAATAAGAACAAAACTTCTCCTAAAAATATACCCGGAAATGCTACGTTACAGAGCTACAGGTTCCAGAAAATCGTCCATATCCCTAAAAGACTTACTTGAAATCTTAAAAGTAGAAAGAACACGAAGTCAAAGTCTTAAAATGTGTGTATTGAAGGCTACACGTGTTTCGCTCAATTTAAGGGCATTATCAGGACTATAATAAAAAATTAAGAATTATACAAATATTAATAAAATACAAGAAAAGAACATACCAAATGATTGACCATAAACTAGATTTAAAGACAAATTGTAAAAATTTTGTAAAAAACATTGAAAAACTAACTATCGGAAATCACATGAAAAGCTAAAACAAAAACAGTCAAGTCAGAAAACAAGAATAAAGTGGGATTTATAAACTCGCCGTTCGCCGTTACCGCTAACTATACATATGAACGCGCCTGCATGCATTTATATCATGCCGTCTGCCGTTGGCGCACCGCTAGAGATCGTTCATCTCCATCTTTTGCCGTCCGCCGTTCGTAGCTGAAGCTATAGGAAAATGGCTCAATAGTTTTTTTGCTCCCATAATTCATGTTTTTATATCATAAAATTAAGATTTGTACCAAAATATACTCGAGTCAGTCACCAAATCTCACTGAACTAAAACAAATTAACGTCAAAGTAAGTCAACAAAAAATTTGAAAATCTTCGACGACAATCGACGGTATAAAAGTTTATAAATGCATTGGGCGACGGCAACGTTAGCGTCACCGGCAAACGTCAACCGTAACGGCGGACGGCAAGTTTATAAATCAACCTCAAGGTGTGAAAACTGATTCTGTTCGGAGTATGTAAACAAAAAGAACATGCCTATATTGACAGCTGTGATGACGGGCAAGACATGACAAGTGTGACAAGACATGGAACAGCTGATGATAATAAGAAACAGTCAATCCACAATATTGTTGAAAATCAGATGTGGCTCAAAATTAAAAATCTCGTTAACACAACTGAGAATTGGACTTCCCTTTGCTCTCGTTATTTCCATTTTTTCTAAAAGGTCTAATGTTCGGCCCTTTGAGCAGTCATGAAGAACGACCGTATTATTGGGAATTCTGAAAGTGTGTCCAGCCGAAAGTGACTGATTTGTAAAGGCAGACTTAGGGCCGATATTTCAATGTCACCTTGAGTGACATTTTACCTAAGGTATACTTAAAGTTAATGTGAATTTCAAAATTGATCAACAACCGTGCAATTTTTCGATTGCGTCACTCTTTTCATTTAGCTGGGGATCTAATCTGAGTGTCGCAATTGAAATACGGCATTCACGGGAGACAAATTCAAGGCCCAAAATAACATTTGAGTGAACCTTAATCTTAAATGAACATTGAAATATCGGCCCTCTGTTTCTGTGATATTCGTGTCCTTAAATTTTTTCACTAGAGATAAGTGCTCTTGAACTCTCGTCAAAATTTTTCTTACTGACTGAACCACGTATACAGCTGGGCACTCTTCACAATATAAGGAATAAACCCCAGATTTGGATAACGCGTCAGTAGGGTCCTTTGTCTTCACTATATGTCTACTAAAATTGTTTATCGTTTTGTAGGCAATGGAGATGTTGCAGTTCTTGAAAAACTTCGCTAGGTTCGTCGAGATGTTGCCAAAATAAGTGATGCATCTATAGCTTTTATTCTCAGTCTTCACTGGATGGATGTTATTATAAGTTGGCTTATATTTGTTAAAAAACTTGAAATAAAGCTTATTCAAATTGTCCAGTGAGAAGCCATTGTTCGCAGCCAACTGTTTGATAATATTGAGTTCCCTTCTAAAAGCATCACGAGAAAGTGGGATTTTGAATGATCTGTGCAATAAGGAATTGAAGGCTGCAAATCCGTGAGGGAAAGGTGAATTGGACTCGAACTGTATGATGTTATCAGTTGAGGTGGGTACACGATAAATCTCAAAAGTGATGTTCATGCCATCCTTGCCCACCAATAAATCCAAAAACGGGAGCTTGTCATCGATCTCTTTTTCCATAGTAAATGCATCTTTTGGATGTAAGTTGTTAACGAAGTCCAAAAGACGTGGAAGCTCTTCTTCTTTGCCAGTCCAGACAATAAATATATCATCCACGTACCTTCTATAAGTGAGAATATTATCATTGAAGGTGCTACTCATTATCTTCTTTTCTAGATTATTCATAAAGATCTCGCTTAAAAGAGGAGGAAGACATGAACCCATTGCAAGTCCGTTTTGTTGTCTGGAGAATTTATTGTCAAATTTGAAGAAATTCTGGTCCAAAAAGATGGACAGCAATGAAACAAGGTTCTCGTTTACAAGGAGCTCTTCACTAAGAGGCCTCTGAGGAGGTCTAGGCAATCATTGGGTGGTATGCTGGGAAACAGATAGATTTTCAACGTCTAGGGAAACAAAGATATTATTGACTGGGAGATTGATGGTCTTCAGATGTTCCGAAAAATCTACTGAATTCTTGATGGAAAACGTGCTAGTGAAAAAGAGACATTTGATGTCTCTACAAGAAATGATCAAAGTTGATGACTTGATTCTTACCAAAGCTGATAAAGGGTCCTCTTTGGTGGTGATGAAGAGGGTTGATCACATCACGAAAGTGTTGAATTTCCTAGATTCTGATGATTTTTTCAGAGTGGGTAGAGATCCAATCAATGCTTTTTTCACAAAGGTAAAAAGTGTGCTTGATTTATCCAGAACAACGTTGGAATACTTTGGTATTAGTAAAGAAAAACTGTATTCTATGAACCCAAGAACACCTCTCATATATGGACTACCGAAGGTCCACAAGCAGGACCTTCCCATTAGACCTGTTGTCTCCTTTGTGGATTCACCATGTTATAGATTATTGTTCAGAAAATAATAAAGTCCTTTTTTTTTTAAATGCCTGACATACATCAGTTTTAGTTTTGAAGTATTGGCACTATTGATACTAATAACGTACTCGAAAAATGAAATGATCTGCATCGTATGTGTACCAGGTGAACCGAAATGCTTTATTTAGGGTTTTCCAACAATTTCAACAATAAACTTTTATAATTTTTTTCGCTTGAAATATAATATAATACTAAGTAAAAAACATGCATTTAGTGATATTATGTAATAGTTAGAATAATTTGATGTATGATTGTTGCAATTAAACATTCTGCCGCCTCTCCACAATTGATGGACGAACGTAGAGACATCATGTCTTCGTTTTGGCCTTGTTTGTCCGCTTTCTGGTTTCGTCTCTTCTGTCTTTTTCTGATGATCAGTTTCACTGCACGACATCCTGCTAGGATCATCATTAGGCTATTGTCGTAATACTGCTGATGAACGCTACGCCATACGCCATACTGTGTCATGGAGACGATCTTTGAGGTCCCTTTCTTTTTTTATCAACTCTCCAAGGCTATCTGTTTGCTTGAGTATGGGCTCGGTGGCTTGGTATGGAGGTTTTTGGTTGATCAGGCTGCCATTGAAGATGATGGACACTATTTTGGAGCGTGCCTATAACAGGAACGCTTCCGCTTCTAGTGTGTGTCAAGATGTTTGGCTTTGTCTGGATGATGCATTCTTGGGGTATTTGGATTTTTCCGGTTGTATTCAATACCAAATATTTCCGGATGCCGGCGCGCCGTTGAAAATCACTGCGACTGTTGAAGAATTTGCCACGAACATCCAAGTATTCGTTGCGCATAATTTCAAAGTTTGCCGTTTGTTCTGTGCTGTTGGCTGTTGGATGTGACAATGTCTGGGAAATGGTCGTTCGTATACTTCATCGATGACGCAAGACGGGTTTGATTCAATGCTTCGTATGGAGACAGGAGAGCAGACGAGCTTTTGCGAATGGAGTGGATAAACTGTTGGAGTTCACTTTCTTGAAGCTGAAAATATAATTGAGTGTCATGATCGACTGCTGTGCACTCGTCTGATAGGTACCAGGTCCATCCGTCTTTAAGTAATTCATTTTGTCTGTTCTAGTCAATGCAGATTTTTCATGGATGATGATAAAAATCACCATCCAATAAACGTCACCAGGTCCGTTAAACAAACTTTATTCCCAGATTATAATACAAATGGATAATGTCGGTAATTCGGATAAAGTAATATTATAATTATTAAATATGCACAATTCGAAAGATAAAAAATGTACTTCGCGATACCGATTTTTTTTAACTAACTTTATCACGGGCCAAAAGCGTTATCACTGCTTGTCCCATTACTATTAATCAACATTAATGTGGTATGTTACTTTTTCGATCTCCCCTGTAGTCGTTTGATTTACTGGCAACAGCGCACTGGTTAAAAGTCTTGTACGTCGCTGATGTCTGATGTCAGTTTTTCATTAAACGTATCTTTCTTTTCGAACTCGACCTTGGTAGCGAACGGTTGGAAGACATTCGCATCTCCATGTGCTAGATCCAGGGGGTAGAAAATAAGTAACCCCAAGATAGTCCATTCAGGTAACTCATTTTCCTTTCATTAAGTTGAGCATTTTTTCTTCAACGTTTGTACGCATTCAGGCCTAAGATGATGACAACCTCCCACTGATGTAGGTACCACGTTAAGGGTGTTTTCTTCCCTACCACGACCGTGACCGTGATTGATCCACTCCACCCTAATTGCTTAATTGCCGAACCTGAGCATGGGATTAATTACCAATCCTTGAGGAGTTGTTGAGTGAAGCTTGAATAAAAAACCGGTCAAGGTATGTCGTTTTTGTTGAATTGACATCCGTTTTTTTATATTAAAATTGCACGTTTAATGAACGTTTTGAGTGAACTATGGGGTTTATTGTCGATTATTTTTCAAGTCTTAATTGGGGTAAATATCAATCATGATCAAACTAATTACTTTTCGTGACTCGAGCAAAATATAGTCATTTATTTAATTTATTTGTTCTGAATTCGACTCAAGTCGGGTCGAACTGGGTTCAGGTTGGGCTGAAATTTAACTGATAAATAAGTCAGTTAATCGTCAATTGTGGAAAATAGACATATTATGGGTTATTGATAATAAGCTGTGAATTTATTCAACTCTGGGGATTATTTTATTGGGTTTTATTGTATTTGGGTGAAAAGTGCAGTTCAACTATGACTATGCAATGCTAAAACAGGTTTTCCATATAGATCGTTCATCTGCTTGGGGAACTGGTACAGTACAGCCTACACGGACTGTTTTGGGGTTTTTCCTTGGTTTTGTTGGACTTGAGAACCTAGCAAGCTGTCGCGGTGAGCCGTATCGTTATATTGTTTTATTTTCTTTCTTCGTTTGAAGTTATTATTGAAATTGGAAATATTCGGGATTTACGTATTTATAGATACTTTTGTGAAGCGTTGTGACGTCACATAGCGGCAACTCAGTTTGTGAGTTATCTTTCTATAAGTTAATCGGTTCAACTGCTCGCTTGTTGGATTATAAAAATTTGACAGAATAACGTTATTAAGGTTATAGCGTTTTTAATTATTAATGATCGGATTTGTACTGAACCTTTTTCTTGATGCCGATTCATTACATAAATTGCACATATAGTTGAACTGAGTTTTGGAAAATACAAGTTTATTATTTACCGATTTCTTGTACATACGATACGGACGTATGTTTTGAGTACTTTGCAAGTAGGCACGGTACCTATTTCTGTAAAAGATAATATTGGATTTTTGGATTTTAATATAAGTGTCTTGGGAATTAATTAACTAGTTTGATTTGAGAGTTGGTAGTCCTGATCCTGGTTTTGTCGGCGGTAAGTAAGGCAGCTACGTACTTTCTTTCGTTAATTGTTAAATAAACTCAATTGGAATCGAGAAGACCTCGAAGGTTGGGATTCACCAAATTACATGAAAAGCTAAAACAAAAACAGTCAAGTCAGAAAACAAGAATAAAGTGGGATTTATAAACTCGCCGTTCGCCGTTACCGCTAACTATACATATGAACGCGCCTGCATGCATTTATATCATGCCGTCTGCCGTTGGCGCACCGCTAGAGATCGTTCATCTCCATCTTTTGCCGTCCGCCGTTCGTAGCTGAAGCTATAGGAAAATGGCTCAATAGTTTTTTTGCTCCCATAATTCATGTTTTTATATCATAAAATTAAGATTTGTACCAAAATATACTCGAGTCAGTCACCAAATCTCACTGAACTAAAACAAATTAACGTCAAAGTAAGTCAACAAAAAATTTGAAAATCTTCGACGACAATCGACGGTATAAAAGTTTATAAATGCATTGGGCGACGGCAACGTTAGCGTCACCGGCAAACGTCAACCGTAACGGCGGACGGCAAGTTTATAAATCAACCTCAAGGTGTGAAAACTGATTCTGTTCGGAGTATGTAAACAAAAAGAACATGCCTATATTGACAGCTGTGATGACGGGCAAGACATGACAAGTGTGACAAGACATGGAACAGCTGATGATAATAAGAAACAGTCAATCCACAATATTGTTGAAAATCAGATGTGGCTCAAAATTAAAAATCTCGTTAACACAACTGAGAATTGGACTTCCCTTTGCTCTCGTTATTTCCATTTTTTCTAAAAGGTCTAATGTTCGGCCCTTTGAGCAGTCATGAAGAACGACCGTATTATTGGGAATTCTGAAAGTGTGTCCAGCCGAAAGTGACTGATTTGTAAAGGCAGACTTAGGGCCGATATTTCAATGTCACCTTGAGTGACATTTTACCTAAGGTATACTTAAAGTTAATGTGAATTTCAAAATTGATCAACAACCGTGCAATTTTTCGATTGCGTCACTCTTTTCATTTAGCTGGGGATCTAATCTGAGTGTCGCAATTGAAATACGGCATTCACGGGAGACAAATTCAAGGCCCAAAATAACATTTGAGTGAACCTTAATCTTAAATGGACATTGAAATATCGGCCCTTAGTTTCTGTGATATTCGTGTCCTTAAATTTTTTCACTAGAGATAAGTGCTCTTGAACTCTCGTCAAAATTTTTCTTACTGACTGAACCACGTATACAGCTGGGCACTCTTCACAATATAAGGAATAAACCCCAGATTTGGATAACGCGTCAGTAGGGTCCTTTGTCTTCACTATATGTCTACTAAAATTGTTTATCGTTTTGTAGGCAATGGAGATGTTGCAGTTCTTGAAAAACTTCGCTAGGTTCGTCGAGATGTTGCCAAAATAAGTGATGCATCTATAGCTTTTATTCTCAGTCTTCACTGGATGGATGTTATTATAAGTTGGCTTATATTTGTTAAAAAACTTGAAATAAAGCTTATTCAAATTGTCCAGTGAGAAGCCATTGTTCGCAGCCAACTGTTTGATAATATTGAGTTCCCTTCTAAAAGCATCACGAGAAAGTGGGATTTTGAATGATCTGTGCAATAAGGAATTGAAGGCTGCAAATCCGTGAGGGAAAGGTGAATTGGACTCGAACTGTATGATGTTATCAGTTGAGGTGGGTACACGATAAATCTCAAAAGTGATGTTCATGCCATCCTTGCCCACCAATAAATCCAAAAACGGGAGCTTGTCATCGATCTCTTTTTCCATAGTAAATGTATCTTTTGGATGTAAGTTGTTAACGAAGTACAAAAGACGTGGAAGCTCTTCTTCTTTGCCAGTCCAGACAATAAATATATCATCCACGTACCTTCTATAAGTGAGAATATTATCATTGAAGGTGCTACTCATTATCTTCTTTTCTAGATTATTCATAAAGATCTCGCTTAAAAGAGGAGGAAGACATGAACCCATTGCAAGTCCGTTTTGTTGTCTGAAGAATTTATTGTCAAATTTGAAGAAATTCTGGTCCAAAAAGATGGACAGCAATGAAACAAGGTTCTCGTTTACAAGGAGCTCTTCACTAAGAGGCCTCTGAGGAGGTCTAGGCAATCATTGGGTGGTATGCTGGGAAACAGATAGATTTTCAACGTCTAGGGAAACAAAGATATTATTGACTGGGAGATTGATGGTCTTCAGATGTTCCGAAAAATCTACTGAATTCTTGATGGAAAACGTGCTAGTGAAAAAGAGACATTTGATGTCTCTACAAGAAATGATCAAAGTTGATGACTTGATTCTTACCAAAGCTGATAAAGGGTCCTCTTTGGTGGTGATGAAGAGGGTTGATCACATCACGAAAGTGTTGAATTTCCTAGATTCTGATGATTTTTTCAGAGTGGGTAGAGATCCAATCAATGCTTTTTTCACAAAGGTAAAAAGTGTGCTTGATTTATCCAGAACAACGTTGGAATACTTTGGTATTAGTAAAGAAAAACTGTATTCTATGAACCCAAGAACACCTCTCATATATGGACTACCGAAGGTCCTCAAGCAGGACCTTCCCATTAGACCTGTTGTCTCCTTTGTGGATTCACCATGTTATAGATTATTGTTCAGAAAATAATAAAGTCCTTTTTTTTTAAAATGCCTGACATACATCAGTTTTAGTTTTGAAGTATTGGCACTATTGATACTAATAACGTACTCGAAAAATGAAATGATCTGCATCGTATGTGTACCAGGTGAACCGAAATGCTTTATTTAGGGTTTTCCAACAATTTCAACAATAAACTTTTATAATTTTTTTCGCTTGAAATATAATATAATACTAAGTAAAAAACATGCATTTAGTGATATTATGTAATAGTTAGAATAATTTGATGTATGATTGTTGCAATTAAACATTCTGCCGCCTCTCCACAATTGATGGACGAACGTAGAGACATCATGTCTTCGTTTTGGCCTTGTTTGTCCGCTTTCTGGTTTCGTCTCTTCTGTCTTTTTCTGATGATCAGTTTCACTGCACGACATCCTGCTAGGATCATCATTAGGCTATTGTCGTAATACTGCTGATGAACGCTACGCCATACGCCATACTGTGTCATGGAGACGATCTTTGAGGTCCCTTTCTTTTTTTATCAACTCTCCAAGGCTATCTGTTTGCTTGAGTATGGGCTCGGTGGCTTGGTATGGAGGTTTTTGGTTGATCAGGCTGCCATTGAAGATGATGGACACTATTTTGGAGCGTGCCTATAACAGAAACGCTTCCGCTTCTAGTGTGTGTCAAGATGTTTGGCTTTGTCTGGATGATGCATTCTTGGGGTATTTGGATTTTTCCGGTTGTATTCAATACCAAATATTTCCGGATGCCGGCGCGCCGTTGAAAATCACTGCGACTGTTGAAGAATTTGCCACGAACATCCAAGTATTCGTTGCGCATAATTTCAAAGTTTGCCGTTTGTTCTGTGCTGTTGGCTGTTGGATGTGACAATGTCTGGGAAATGGTCGTTCGTATACTTCATCGATGACGCAAGACGGGTTTGATTCAATGCTTCGTATGGAGACAGGAGAGCAGACGAGCTTTTGCGAATGGAGTGGATAAACTGTTGGAGTTCACTTTCTTGAAGCTGAAAATATAATTGAGTGTCATGATCGACTGCTGTGCACTCGTCTGATAGGTACCAGGTCCATCCGTCTTTAAGTAATTCATTTTGTCTGTTCTAGTCAATGCAGATTTTTCATGGATGATGATAAAAATCACCATCCAATAAACGTCACCAGGTCCGTTAAACAAACTTTATTCCCAGATTATAATACAAATGGATAATGTCGGTAATTCGGATAAAGTAATATTATAATTATTAAATATGCACAATTCGAAAGATAAAAAATGTACTTCGCGATACCGATTTTTTTTAACTAACTTTATCACGGGCCAAAAGCGTTATCACTGCTTGTCCCATTACTATTAATCAACATTAATGTGGTATGTTACTTTTTCGATCTCCCCTGTAGTCGTTTGATTTACTGGCAACAGCGCACTGGTTAAAAGTCTTGTACGTCGCTGATGTCTGATGTCAGTTTTTCATTAAACGTATCTTTCTTTTCGAACTCGACCTTGGTAGCGAACGGTTGGAAGACATTCGCATCTCCATGTGCTAGATCCAGGGGGTAGAAAATAAGTAACCCCAAGATAGTCCATTCAGGTAACTCATTTTCCTTTCATTAAGTTGAGCATTTTTTCTTCAACGTTTGTACGCATTCAGGCCTAAGATGATGACAACCTCCCACTGATGTAGGTACCACGTTAAGGGTGTTTTCTTCCCTACCACGACCGTGACCGTGATTGATCCACTCCACCCTAATTGCTTAATTGCCGAACCTGAGCATGGGATTAATTACCAATCCTTGAGGAGTTGTTGAGTGAAGCTTGAATAAAAAACCGGTCAAGGTATGTCGTTTTTGTTGAATTGACATCCGTTTTTTTATATTAAAATTGCACGTTTAATGAACGTTTTGAGTGAACTATGGGGTTTATTGTCGATTATTTTTCAAGTCTTCATTGGGGTAAATATCAATCATGATCAAACTAATTACTTTTCGTGACTCGAGCAAAATATAGTCATTTATTTAATTTATTTGTTCTGAATTCGACTCAAGTCGGGTCGAACTGGGTTCAGGTTGGGCTGAAATTTAACTGATAAATAAGTCAGTTAATCGTCAATTGTGGAAAATAGACATATTATGGGTTATTGATAATAAGCTGTGAATTTATTCAACTCTGGGGATTATTTTATTGGGTTTTATTGTATTTGGGTGAAAAGTGCAGTTCAACTATGACTATGCAATGCTAAAACAGGTTTTCCATATAGATCGTTCATCTGCTTGGGGAACTGGTACAGTACAGCCTACACGGACTGTTTTGGGGTTTTTCCTTGGTTTTGTTGGACTTGAGAACCTAGCAAGCTGTCGCGGTGAGCCGTATCGTTATATTGTTTTATTTTCTTTCTTCGTTTGAAGTTATTATTGAAATTGGAAATATTCGGGATTTACGTATTTATAGATACTTTTGTGAAGCGTTGTGACGTCACATAGCGGCAACTCAGTTTGTGAGTTATCTTTCTATAAGTTAATCGGTTCAACTGCTCGCTTGTTGGATTATAAAAATTTGACAGAATAACGTTATTAAGGTTATAGCGTTTTTAATTATTAATGATCGGATTTGTACTGAACCTTTTTCTTGATGCCGATTCATTACATAAATTGCACATATAGTTGAACTGAGTTTTGGAAAATACAAGTTTATTATTTACCGATTTCTTGTACATACGATACGGACGTATGTTTTGAGTACTTTGCAAGTAGGCACGGTACCTATTTCTGTAAAAGATAATATTGGATTTTTGGATTTTAATATAAGTGTCTTGGGAATTAATTAACTAGTTTGATTTGAGAGTTGGTAGTCCTGATCCTGGTTTTGTCGGCGGTAAGTAAGGCAGCTACGTACTTTCTTTCGTTAATTGTTAAATAAACTCAATTGGAATCGAGAAGACCTCGAAGGTTGGGATTCACCTGCACGAATCTCTGGCGCCCATTTTAAATAAACCCCCCCAAAAGCTCCAGAACTCTGAGTTCCGGGTAAGCTAAGCCAACGTGGCTTCCAATTGAGAGGTTTGATAGTTGCAGGACTGAGAGTGCTTGAGCTAAGCTTGCGCTTACATTTTTGCGTGATAACTTGTCAAAAACTTGACATCAATCAATCGCTGTCGTGTTCATCAGGTTTTTATTCCACCTGTATCGGAATTTTCTACATCCTCCCCGGCGACAGTCATTTCAAGGGGGTACAACAGTTGTATAGGTCTTCGTAATATAGTTCCATTTGAAGTCACCACCTCACAAGCTCGTACTTTTCCATCTCTTCCCATAAAGGTTTTAGTAACCCTTACCATTTTTCAAATTAATCTTGGCAGGTTTTGGTCGTGTAACAAAACAATATCTCCAACCTTAAGGCTTCTAGACTTCACATCTAAATTGGTATGAGCACTCCTCAATTGTTGAAGATAATTCGTGGACCATCGATTCCAGAACTTGCGAAGATTATCATTCCTAACTTTCCACTTCTTTAATATTTCCTCACGTTTAATATCAGGGTGGCTTAGATTCACACTAAATCCACAAAGGTTTTCTCCGAGTATAAAATGTCCTGGAGTCAGAATTAGCAGGCCGTCAGGGTCATCATGTAGGTATGTTAGAGGTCTGGAATTTATTGTAGCCTCCACTTCGGTAAGGGTTGTCTGTAATTCATCCATGTTTATCGTTTTTCTGCCCAGCGTTAACTTCAGTGCATCTTTCACTGATCTAACCAGTCTTTCCCAAAATCCACCCCACCATGCAGCACGTTCTACAATAAATCTCCATTCTATTCTTTTCTGATTTGCGAGTGATTGCACTTCGTCACTACATAATATTGTGAATAGTTGGGAAAACTCAAGGGCCGTTCTCTTGAACGTTTTGGCGTTATCAGAGTAAACAACGTCTGGAACTCCTCTTTTCAAAATAAAACGGCGTAAGGCTCTGATACAACTTTCAGTAGACAGATCCGGTACGGCCTCTAAATGCAAAGCTCTTGTCACAGCACATGTGAAAATCATTACATAAACCTTTTCGTGACTATCTAAAACAAATAGTGGTCCTGCAAAGTCCACTCCATCTACTTTGAAAGGTGCTACTGCATCCAAACGACTTCTTGGCAATGGTGCAAACGGTTCATTGGCAGGCTTGCATCGCAGCTTTTTGCACGTCATACAATCTTTCAAAATTGACTTCACGCGCTGTCTTGCTTGAATGATCCAGTATTTTTTTCTAATGTTCGTGATAGTCAAATTAACTCCTCCATGGCATGTTATAATATGGTTCCTTAGTATAATAAAATCAGTTACAATCGATCTTTTTGGCAGCAGGATCGGATGCTTTGTATCATATGGCATCCCTGACTCCTGAAGCCTTCCTCCAAGTCTCAATATACCGTTATCATCCAGGAACGGATTTAATTTCAAAATATTTGAATGACGTTCGATTTCCTTTTTCCTATTTAGTAAGTTTACTTCTTCTTTGAAACTTTGATATTGAGTCTCTTTGATCCAGTAATACTCAGCTTCTTTCATTTCTTGTGTCATTATATTTCCTTGGCACATCACCATCGGAGTTTTATCTAGATTCTTGAATTTATTTATAGCTCTAAATACATAGCATGTGATCCTCAGAACTCTTTCAAAATTACTAAACCTTTCAATATTCATTATGGGTTTCTTTTCTAACTCCAGCGAGGACTCCACAGCAAAAACATGAGTTGACTCTATTTCCATAAAAACATCATCCTGTGGCCAGTTATGTTTATCTTGGACTAGCCACTCTGGTCCGTGTTGCCACATTTTTGATTCCAGGAGAATTTTGACCTTAACTCCCCTGGATAACCAATCTGCTGGATTATCACTTCCAGGGCAATGTTTCCATTCTCCAACAGCAATATTTTGAATCTCGGTCACTCGATTACATACATAGGGCTTCCATTTCGTTGGTTTTCCCTCAATCCAATGAAGGGTTATTTTTGAATCAGTCCACAACACACAAGCATTAATCTCAATGTGTAAATTGCTAAGAATGAATTTTTGCAATCGAGCGGCACATACAGCACCTGTTAGCTCAAGTTTTGGCAACGTTAAGGTTTTGTCTCCCCTCTTATCAATCGGAGCCACTCTATTCTTAGACATCAGAATATTACTGAATGTTTCATTATTTTCGATCACTCTCAGGTACGCCACTGCTCCATAAGCTACAGGACTTGCATCGGAAAATACGTGTAGTTCCACATAGCTACTGTGCGTTCTCATTATAGTTCTCGGAAAACAAAACTTGGAAAGTTCACCAAGTTCCTGAACCCATTTTATCCAAATTTCCAATAACTCTTTATCGGATAAGATAGTATCCCAATCATACTTCTTTATCCAAAGTTGTTGTGATAGTATTTTTGCTCGTATTACAAATGGGCTGCAGAACCCCAACGGATCAAACACCATGGCAACTATTTTCAAAATTATTCTCTTCGTTATTATTTGTCCTTGTCCCATATTCAGCACAGAACTTACGTCTATACTAATCTCGTCTGTTTGGGTGTACCAATTTATTCCCAGCATCTTAATGACACTAGCATGATTTTCTTCTGGCTTTTCTTCCTTAGATTCATCCATAATGTTTTTTAATTCCACGTTATTTGTCGACCATCTTCGTAAATTCATATTTGCCTTCAGCATCACTTCTTTTCCTTCTATATAAATACGTCGCGCTTCATCTACTGAGTCAACGGCTAAAATTAAATCATCAACATAGAAAGAACGTCGCATTATTGTGCAAATATCGTTCAAATGATCCGGTTGCTCCGTCAAATGTTTGGTTAATGTTGCCGCCATTATAAACGGGCTACTGGTCACTCCAAAGGTTACTCTTTTTATTCGGTACTTCACTAGGTTTGGCAAATTATGAACGTCATTAATAGGAAATTCATACCATAAGAAACTATGGGCGTCTCTATCGTTTTCATCCAATCCAATTTGCAAAAATGCCTTTTCAATATCTGCTGTAAGAGCGACACTCCCGACCCTAAAGTTCATGAGTACTTTCAGCAATAACGGTACTAAATTTTCGCCAGAATCAAGTAAGTCATTTAGCGATGGCATACCGAGTGCATGCGCGGATGCATCGAACACTACTCGGATCTTGGTTGTGTCTTTGTCTTCCCTATACACCGGCCTGTGCGGCATATAATAGGTTTTATTGTTTGTTGCTGCAGGAGCTGCTAATTCAGCACAATCATTGTGAAAATACTCACGCACCGCTTTATCATACTCTTGTAGTTTTCCTGTACGTGCAAGTTTCGACGTTAAACTTTTAACACGGGACAAGGCACCGTTATAATTCGAATCAATTATCACAACATTGTCTTTCCACGGCAACGATACCGAATATCTATCATTATTGAACGCAATACTATTTTTCAGAAAATCACTGGTACTGTCTTTGATAACTACGTCACTACCATGAATTCCAATGGATTCTAAATCCCAAAATCTCCCAATATCAAATCCTGGGTCGTTAGATTCGCTATTTGTTTCAACTTCCGTTAAGGCTTGTACATAGAAGGTATTTGCAATATTAACGTTAAGAGACAATCCGTAGTCTTTAGTTCGACCATGAATTGTCCAACCTAAACGGGTATTAATGGCCATTTGCGAATCTGACAGCTTCGTTATTTCTCCTGTGACGAAAGTCCAATAAAAATCAGCCCCAATAAGCATCGATATTCCTGGAACTAGATTGGCATTTACGGGGCATATATCAGCAAGTCTACGTTGAGAACTAAGTTTCTGAATATTTGGATTATTTTTCGTTGGCGAGGGTAAAGAGTCGAAGCAAATTTCAGGAACTTCAATCGCACTGATCGTTATGAAACCATTGTCGTTAATACCCTTTAGCGTTACACTGACACGTCTACGTATACATGCAGGCGTCAGTTCGTTTTTTCCAAATGGCATGATTGACAGTTTGTGAGTACCAATTACAGGAAGATCTAATTGTCTAGACAAACATTCTTTGATAAACGTTAACTGACTGCCACCGTCGAGAACCAATCGAACAAAATACTGGGGTGTACTATTCTCCGTCGTTACTATTTGTGCACACGCAGTCTGTAGATAAACATTATCTAGAGTACCATTGGCAAATAAATTTGTAGCACTACATCCACCTTCGCCGTTACGTTCGTTGCTGCATCCCGATCCCGATACATCAGTGATCGCTTTGGTGTTCTTAGTTTTGATAAAGTCCGGGTCACACATACTTGTAGCATGCTTACGTTTACATTTAGCACAATTGATAATTGATTTGCAATTACGAGAGTTGTGATTTGGTTTTGTACACCTAAAACAACATGCACTGGATTTCAAAATGTTCTTTTTCTGAGCTAACTGGACTGGAGCGTTACAGTTCATCGTTAAATGTTCGTTAGACTTACAAAACAAGCATTGATCTCGCACTGACGTAAAAAGTCCAGCAGCAGTACACGCGTTGTTTCCGTTAAATGACCTGGAACCTCTCCTTAAATGGCCAAACTTATCCATTGGTTTATTAGATTGCTTATCATTATATTTGTCGTCCGATAAAATTTGTGCTTGTTCCACAGAATCAACTTCCAGCTTTATAAACGATAAAAGCCGAGAAATTTGTGATTCATACGATAACTGTCCTCCAGCTTTACTACTACGACCTGACACTGAAGCCTGTTCACTACTCTCATCAATGGCTTGCCCTTGGGCTTGTCCCTTGTTGAACTCTATTCGCATTGAAAACGGCAAAACTTTTAAGATTATTGATTTCACCATCATGCCATAGCTTCTAGAATCAATTCCAAGAGTCTGAAGAGATTTAGTGATTTTTGTAGTAGTATTGTAAAGTTTTCTTAAGGATGAAATGTCACTTCTACTTTTGATGGAGCTAAATGATAGTAAACTTTGTATGTAGCTGTCAATTATTTTTTCGTTATTCCCATACTCGCCTACTAACACATCAATCGCGTTCTGATAATTATCTTTACCCGTGGCAATTCCCTGAATAGTTATAGCTGCATTACCGATTAGAAGAGACTTTAAATAACTATATTTGATCGTCTCATTCAAAGAACTGTTGTTGTGAATAGCACTTTCGAACTGTTCCCAAAAGGCAGGCCATTCATGATTGTTACCATTAAATTTTAGTAAATCTAATTTGGGTAATCTCACCGATATTTTGGCTGGCATTTCCGACGTCACTGGCTGCTCTCTGTCATCCATAAAGTTACCTGCTGTAGCTCCCAGAGGCAAAGCATCCTGTTGAATTCCCTCAGCCGAGACCTCAGCTATACGTTGTTCCAGTTTCGCGATCATCACCACTGTCTTTTCGTCATATTCCACTATTTTACTGCACTCAGCATCCATCTGATCATTTGATACAAAAGGAAATGCATCTTGATTCGCCTTTTTCAAATTTTCGTTAGCAGATTTTAGTTTAGCCACTTGTACGGCCGCTTCTTTTACGTTAAACACATCCATGGTTAATATTTCGTTAGCTTCGTTAACAACTTTCGTTACTTGTGCACGACACGCCTTTTTCATTGCCATTTCCATAATTCCAGACGATTTTTGTACAGGTTCTAGTTCGTTGTTTGATAGTCCAACCACAATCTATTACTCGTTATCCAACGTTAGCACCACTTGTATTCGTTAAAGCTCCTCTGGAACAAGTTTCCCTGGTTTCGGCACCAATGATAAAAATCACCATCCAATAAACGTCACCAGGTCCGTTAAACAAACTTTATTCCCAGATTATAATACAAATGGATGATGTCGGTAATTCGGATAAAGTAATATTATAATTATTAAATATGCACAATTCGAAAGATAAAAAATGTACTTCGCGATACCGATTTTTTTTAACTAACTTGTCAAAAACTTGACATCAATCAATCGCTGTCGTGTTCATCAGGTTTTTATTCCACCTGTATCGGAATTTTCTACAGATGATGTTTTTGAAAATGTCACAAATCATATTTGACATAGAACATTGGAATCTGTAGATGCTGTTAGGGTTGATAAAGTTGTACTTGTTGAATCGGTGCTATGACGTTTTGCTAGAGTTTGATGGTCATATCGTCAACCACTTGTTCGAATTGTCTGCGGATCTCTTCTAATACGTTTTGAGTGCAATATTCGTTTTCATGTTCTTTTTCGTTGACTAAGATTGCTTCATGGAGGTACTGGATCACATCCCATTGTTGGTTAACTTTTTCTATAAGATGCTTGTGGTGATACTCTGCTTTGTTTTGTTCCAACTCTGATTGTATTTGCATAAGTGAGTCTTTCAGTTGTTTCATTTTGAACTCTTTTATTCTTATCCGTTTTTGTTGGCTGCTGGAGAAAGTGGGATCAGATTGGGTGGTGGATGTAGCTGCGGTCTCTGGGCATGTAAGTAAAAAGTAGGCCCAGAATTCGTCATATTTGGCAAACACTTGTAGAAAATATGATTTGGTTTTTTAGGGATGCTCGAAGTCCTTCAGTTTTCTGATTGAATTGTCGTTCTTCCCATAATTTTTCCAGTTGTTTTCATAGATGTTTTTAGATGTAGGGTTCTGTTTTTCTGGTTTGTGAGTCTTTTTTGCTGTTGTTCATCGTCACATTTTCTTGTTCTAGTGCAAGGCGGTCGAGCTCGTTCTTGTCTGCTATTGTGTTTGACTGGTAGCTTTATTGAGAGTTGATCAGGATGAATGACCAGCGAGCCTCTATGGACTGTCCTTGTATGGGTGGTTGAACAGCGAGCCTCTGTGGACTGGCTGGTGACGACAGGCGGCTTGTTGCGGTCTGGAAGACGAGTCTGTGTGGACTGGGGCCCTTGGTGGGGAGAGGGACGTATTCATGTGATATTACCACAGAGTGTCTGCTTTCTCGAATATGATTCGCCATGTTATATAGGTAATTTTAGTTAGCCGAACTACTCCCAGGAAAAATATGATTCATTATGATAAGACGTACAGCTATGCGGTATAACGTGTTAACCACTCAACTAACAATTATCTGTTTTATAAATGCCCTAAGAACATTAACGCAGAACTATTTTTATGAAACAACAGTGTCGCTAAAAACGTTTATACAAAGCTTGTAAACACAAAAAGGGCGCAATTTTGTGAAGCAATTTGCTCAATTTGTTTTATTATGGCTTCCAAAGCTTTCATCGGACAGTTTTATAAAAATGTACGGAATAATTATCATAAAACATGTACTGTGAAACAATTTTATAATAAAAAGGTTTTATAAAAGTTGTGTTATTAAAATATCATGGGTAGCTTTTTTGTTTTAACCAACAAAATAAAAGTGAAGTTTTGTTGTGGAATTGTACCCACTGAGAATAATGTATTTTTTGATGGTCCTCAACATAACTAAAAAGCTAAATATTGCATGTTTTTTGACAAATGAAATTTTTTCATTTGGACTGTATTATGATAGAATGATTCAGATGATCCATCTTAAATCATTATAAAATACTAAATAGTTATCCACAGCATTCTATCATTGATTAAATGATTTTTTTTTAACAATTTTGAAAATGGCCGACTCACTGATGGGCAGTCAAAATAACAAAAAATATGGCTTCCATGTTATACAATAACTTCATTCGTTCGCAAAAGAATGACCTTGTATCAGATGATACCGGTATAAATATATTATAAAACAAATCGTATAGAATCTGTTGTGTAAACGTTTATAAAACAATATCAAAATTTGTCGTAAAACCATGTAAAACTGTTTTGTATTTTTGCCCCAATAATGTTCTTACGAGTACACATTATAAAGCAAAATCTTTCTCAAGAGCTAAATATTTTACTTGCAATGTTTATATAAAACAAAATGGTGTTGGAAGAGCAGTACTAAAGCAGTTATAAAACAAAATAGCACCAATAGTTGAAAATTATTGTTGTGCTAGTTGGGCAGAAATAAAAAATGTATTGAGGATATGACTTCAAAAGACATCTTCGATAATATCATTTGAAAATCAGTCCTCATCTTCAGAAGATAAATAGTCATTATCAGAATCAGATGATGAATCCTCTTCAAATGATATTATTAAAGGAGGTACTTCGTTAATACTAGTTACACCCATGTCTTTTGTCCAGTCGTCTCTAATTAATTTTTCTGTATGGTCAACACAATTATTCCACATATCTATACTGAATTTGGATAATGACTCGAACCACACTTGTAAAACTTTATCACTACCGACTAATTTAGAATTTGTAATGTTCTTGTTGTGATAAGTTTTACAAAATGCCCATACCATTTCAATAGGGTTATACTGACAATGATATGGGGGCAGTCGAAGAACTTCATAGCCTTGCGACTGAAGAAACTCGTCGACTACGTACTTTTCACCACAAGAATTTTTAGCCAAAGGTTCTTCCAAATTCCACAATTGCATCCTGGTACAATCGGGACTGAATTCAATTTTATGTTTTTCCAAAAATGCCGAAAGGGTCGATTTGTTTGAACATTTTGTAACCGGTTTTTCCGAAAGTACTGAGTGGTATGGCGCATTATCCATCACAACGACAAATTTCTCTTTAATTTTGCCGAGATCCGGAACCAATTTATTTTAAACCCAATCCATAAAGATATCTCCATTCATTGTTTTATGATAATCCCTGTCATTATTTTTACTAGAAAAAAGTAATCCACAGTTTGGAAGAAACCCGCCCCTGTACCCAGGATGTAAAATTGTGAACCTTTCGCCCTCGCTGCAAATTTTGATATTAGTCATCCTGCGATCATCTTCTTTTACCCACTTTCTGATCTGACTTCCATTCCGATAGATCCACGTCTCGTCGAAAAAAATAAAAACCACGTTTTCACTAGAATTTTCATATTCCAAATATTTTCGCAAAAAAGTTATTTTTAAACGTTTTACATGACTTTTTTCGCATAAAACTTTCCGTCCATCTATTTTTTAAAATTTAAAACCCATATCCCCAATAATTTTGTGCAGAAGACTTCTCGATCCATCAAAATCAACCACTGCCCTAATATTTCTGTCAAACAAAAATTTAGCCCCTCTTCCAAACTATTAAAAATATATCTCCCAATTTCCTCCCTTAAAAAAATGTGGCTGAAACATTGCCCTTTCTTTTTTCTTCCCCTTTTCACGCTTCTTTTCTCTGCGGTTGTTTCTTTTTCTTCAAGAATTTTTAAAATAGTCTTCTGATAGTAGTTAAACAAGGGGGCTTCTGGACCACCGGCCGACCATAACCTCAAAGCGCTCAAGTGGGCGAGGCATATTTTTGACTTTTCCCTAGATTTTAGGGAATTTTTGATGAATCTGGCAACGTCGCTCGAAGACTGGTCATCTGGCAACGTCGCTCGATCTCGATCTTGACATTTGACAGTTGACATAACGCTTCGATCTTGACAGCTTTGACAGATTACAGCTTTGACAGATGGCAGTTGACAGGGGATTTTTTATAGCTTGGTTCCTGGGATCGAGATGGGGGGATTGGGGGGTGTGGAGGTTAGATTTTATTACCAAAGTCTGAAAAAAGATTTTCCGATAGCGAGATTGGAACCCATATCCTTTGGATTTGTACGTGACAGTCTAAACCAATACGCTAACAAGGTGCCTAGAATAGAATGTAGATTTGTGGTTCAGTTGCTACCCCGATGATCCAAAGCCTGAAAAAAATCCGCGATAGCGAGAATTGAACTCACGTCCTTTGGATTTGTATGTGAGAGTCTTAACCACCTACGCCACCTGAGTCATAGGAATTTATATATAGATTTTAGATACCGTTTCGGTGTGTTTTGGTCTTGTCTTAAATTGTGTGGTTTCGGTGTGGGGGAATTCGAGCCCCCCTGCTCGTGGAGCAAGGTTGGGATGGGGGGACAGGAATTGCGAATCGATGGTGCTGTGTATCACGTCATAGGGTTGCCTGTTGAATGATTCCCACTCATCGGTGTTTTGTTAGGGGGAATTCGGGCCCCCCTGCTCGTGGATTGGGATGGGGGGACGGGGGTATTGGGAATTCAAGTCTTAGGCCGCCTACCATCTCGGTGTGCTTTGGTCTTGTCTTGTGTGTGTGTGTGGTTTCGGTGTTTTGTGGGGAAATTCGGGCCCCCCTGCGCTTCGTGGATAGTTTGGGGGCTTGATGGGGGGACGGGGGTATTGGGAATTCAGGTTTTAGGCTACTCCACTTTTGGTCTTCATATTTATTAAGAACGAGAATGAGTGAACTTGCAGAACGAATTAACAAGTTCTATATACGTATGGCGCAGATCAAGAGTGACATTGAATGGTATGAACGAAAGAAGTCTATGATTCAAACCTTTGAGAAATTGAATCTTACACAGAATTTACAAAGACCACAAATGAATAATAATTTTCAAAGACAAAATTTTGGATTTAAGATGGGGGGACGGGGGTATTGGGAATTCAGGTTTAAGGACTTTGTAGTTGTTGAGATGGCGCTTCGATTCTTTGATCGTTTGCTATTAGAATGACTAGATGACGTTGCTGAGCTGCGATTTTTAATGGCGTTTGAAGCAGGAATTGCGAATCGATGATGCTGTGTATGACGTCAAAGGGTTGCCTGTTGAATGATTCCCACTAGACAGGTGTTTGGTGCGTACTATTTGATTCTTTAATAGTTCGCGATGAGAATGATTAGATGGCGTTGATGAGCTGCGTTTTTTTTTTTGATGGAACACCCTGTTAGAATGATTAGATGGCGTTGGTGAGCTGCGATGGAGATGTAGATTTCTTCATAGTTTTTTGAGCTAATCGTTGATGACGCGTACAATTGATTCAATATTTGAAAAAAGCATATTTTATTGACGAATGAGGAGATTTTAGATATATTCAAAATTGAAAAACAAACATAGTCACTATAATATTTGGAAAAATTTTAGATTAAAAAAAATTGGAAAACAGACATACTCACCATATACCCATGAATTGAAAAACAGACATACTCACCATATTCCCATTGCATATCCAATCGAATAAATCTTACTTAGAGACCGCCATTCGACTAAAAATTTCAAATGAAAGTTCACATTTCACCAATACTATTAAAAACTTGGGGCTTGTTATGGACATAAACCTAAGATACAGGGAACATTTGAGAAAACTTCTGCAAAACAGTTATGCTAAGATGAAAATGTTGTACGCAAGTCGTTATATACTCAACTTAAGGACAAGAAAAAAACTGTGTGAATCGTTAATATTGTCATCTTTCAATTACTGTAATATTGTTTATTACCCTTGTTTGGATTCGATTGGAAAAAATCGACTTCAGTATGTGCAAAATGTCTGTTGCCGATCTGTGTATAAATAGCGGAAGTTTGACCATGTTTCGCAAAAAATCAGAGATCTTGGTTGGTTGAAGATTTCTGGTACTGTTCAGTTGCACTATGTTGTATTTTTAATGAAGCTGTTAAAATCATCAGTCTCAAAATATCTTAGAGATAAACTTGTGTTTCGAAGTGCAGTACACAGCAGAATTGTCAGGAATCTTGATAGTTTAACCATGCCAAAACATTCAACTGCTTTGTTTCAACGATGTTTTACGTATATGGCTGTAAAAATCTATAATTCACTACCTGTGGCTATCAAGCGATGCCCGAGCATCAATACTGTCAGATTAACGTATAGACACCTTCTCTTATCCGAATAGTATTATTAGTAGCTTAGTTATAAGTGTAATATAAAGCTAGATTAATAAATTGTAATTGGCAGGTAATCATTATGTTGATGTTTCGTGAGTGTGAGAGAGGTTAGCTGTAAGAGTAACCTTAGGTTAAATCTCGCCTCTCCTCACTTTTTATTCTCATCAATAAAGACGATATTTATTTATTTATTTAAATTAAACACATAAAGACTTGTGTGGTTTCGGTGTGGGGGAATTCGAGCCCCCCTGCTCGTGGAGCAAGTTTGGGATGGGGGAACAGGAATTGCGAATCGATGATGCTGTGTATGACGTCATAGGGTTGCCTGTTGAATGATTCCCACTCATCGGTGTTTTGTAAGGGGGAATTCGGGCCCCCCTTCTCGTGGATTGGGATGGGGAGACGGGGGTATTGGGAATTCAGGTCTTAGGCCGCCTACCGTTTCGGTGTGTTTTGGTCTTGTCTTGTGTGTGTGTGGTTTTGGTGTTTTGTGGGGGAATTCGGGCCCCCCTGCGCTTCGTGGATAGTTTGGGGGCTTGATGGGGGGACGGGGGTATTGGGAATTCAGGTTTTAGGCTACTCTACTTTTGGTCTTCATATTTATCAAGAACGAGAATGAGTGAACTTGCAGAACGAATTAACAAGTTCTATATACGTTTGGCGCAGATCAAGAGTGACATTGAATGGTATGAACGGAAGAAGTCTATGATTCAAACCTTTGAGAAATTGAATCTTACACAGAATTTTCAAAGACCACAAATGAATAATAATTTTCAAAGACAAAATTTTGGATTTAAGATGGAGGGACGGGGGTATTGGGAATTCAGGTTTTAGGACTTTATAGTTGTTGAGATGGCGCTTCGATTCTTTGATCGTTTGCTATTAGAATGATTAGATGCAATGCTGAGCTGCGATTTTTAATGGCGTTTGAAGCAGGAATTGCGAATCGATGATGCTGTGTATGACGTCATAGGGTTGCCTGTTGAATGATTCCCACTAGACAGGTGTTTGGTGCGTACTATTTGATTCTTTAATCGTTTACTATAAGAATGATTAGATGCAGGGCCCGCTCTAGGGGCGGCCAGTCCGGACAATTGTCCGGGGCGCCATATTCGAGGGGCGCCATTTTTACTCTGATTGAGACAAAAAATTAATAAGTTGCATACTAATAAACCAAAACTTCAAACTTAGTAGGTAGAATCATCAGAAAAAATCACAGAAGTTTGGGGGCATGACGCCACGATAAACTAATACGTGTGTGGCCCATACTTCTTTGATTTTGAGTCTACTACTTGTCAAGGTGGTACAATTTGCCGAAAAGTGTGAGGCAGGTTAAAAAATACTAATCTCTAGAATAAATGGATAATTGAAACTCCTGACGATTCGGAAAAACACGTGCCCAAAACGTAAACACCAACACCTGAAAACCTAGTTGAGCTCGTGTGCATGCCTATTTTTTTTGAGACAGCTTTGATTTCTGGTTTGGAATTTGTGGACAGAGCCGTACTATTACTGTCACAAAATATAAGGATTTGTAAGTACTGATGCCATTGATGTGTAAAAAATCAACCTACGACTTCTAATAATGCAGTAATAACCGATTAAAGAGCACCAATCAACATCCACTACGTCACAGAATTCACTATCTATCTCTGTCTCTCGTATTGACTGAGATGACTCTCTCGAGAGAGAGGGTAATATGGCCCCACCTCGTTTGTGATCATAAAGTGAAATTCTCGTCTTCTTTTTCATTTATTTAGTATATTTTTGGGTATTTCGGAAACAAATTTTCGCTAGTGACTTTCAAATAATGTCTAGAATACGTATATAAAATTTCAAGTCATTTAAAAATGTATGCAAATTGTCCATTCAAGATCCGTGCCTGATGAAATGCTTCAAAAACACTGCAAGGATTTGGAAAATATTTTAAGCGATGATGATTCTGATGACATAAATGGGATTGAATTAGTCGAAGAAATTTTTGCGGTATGTGCACTTCTGGAACAAAAGGAAACTCTAATCAATGTACTTGAATTAATAACAGAGTTAAATTTTGCTCCAAATCTTAGTGTTGCTTTAAGAATCTTGCTTACAATACCAGTAACTGTTGCAAGTGGGGGAAGAAGCTTTTCTATATCAAAGTTCGTCTTAATGGTTTGGCCATTTTGGCGATCGAGCATGCATGAGGTTACTGATCAAATAAACCTCAAAGCTGTAATAAAAAAAATTGCAGATATAAAAGAAAGAAAGAGAATTTTCTTTTGAGTTTAACCATGGTTATTGTTAGATTTTTTTGTTCCTATTATCTCAGTTTATGAAGTTGTGCAATGATACATTTTTGTAACAACAATTATTATAAAAAATGTACCTGTTTAACAAGACGCTTTCAATTGTTTTTTTTTAATAAACGTTTTCAAAGCATTCATTTTTTTATTAAAAAATAAATAAATATGTATGGGAGGGGGCGGCAAATTGTATGTTTGTCCGGGGCGGCGTAAGCGCTAGAGCGGGCCCTGTTAGATGGCGTTGATGAGCTGCGTTTTTTTTTTGATGGAACACCCTGTTAGAATGATTAGATCGCGTTGGTGAGCTGCGACTGAGATGTAGATTTCTTCATAGTTTTTTGAGCTAATCGTTGATGACGCGTACTATTGATTCAATATTTGAAAAAAGCATAATTTATTGACGAATGAGGAGATTTTAGATATATTCAAAATTGAAAAACAAACATAGTCTCTATAATATTTGGAAATATTTTAGATTCAAAAAATTGAAAAACAGACATACTCACCATATACCCATGAATTGAAAAACAGACATTCTTACCATATTCCCATTGCATATCCAATCGAATAAATTAAACACATAAAGACACTTCAAAAAATCATATATTTTCAGGAATACAGATTCTATCCAAAGTACATAATCGCAGGTACTTGAGGAACATAGGGTACATGAAAAATTACTTTTATGATGATACAAGAACTAAAAATATAGATATATTGATCGTTTCATATAAAGATTGATAGCTCCTTGACTTTGAACTCTTGTGCCAAATTGAAGCCCGCGATGATCTTCATGATGGATAGGTTCTAGAAAAAATCAAACAAAAATAAGATAATTTTGAAAATGATAAATGATGTTCATTGAAAAATTATCAAAATTAAAAAAACTTAAATTTTAGATACACTAACCCGATTATGTATTATTACGACGTTATGCTGTTGAATCAATTGACTAATTTTGTTCGACCACATTTCAAAAAAGAATTGACGGAGCGCTTTGTATATGATGTCATAGGATTACCTGTTGTGAAAAATGATTCCCACTCAAAGTAGACAGCTAGACGACAATTAATGCTTGTTCACATCGGAATATGTGTAAAGAGATTCAGAGAACAATGGTGTCTTGTTCCACTGCAATATGCAAGCATATCGAAATAATAGAACATACTCGTAAATTTTATCGGTTTAATGGTACATAATTTAATGCAAACATTGGGTTTCTATGAAGTCTAAAGAGATAAAATCACCTCGACAATATTGCAGACATACTTCCCATATTCCCATTGCATATCCAATCGAATAAATTAAACACACAAAGACACTTCAAAATCATATATTTTCAGGAAGTACATTATTGTAGGTACTTGGGGGACATACATCAAAAAATTACTTCTACTATAATACTAATAATATAATCTTACAATTATTCATAATATTAACAGATTAATGTAATTTACCCAATAATAACTATTCCTTAAATTATATTTGAAAAACGCTATAAAGATGAATAGTGCCCAAAGGAAAGTGTATCAAAGGTATTCTCTTGTACAAATCTTTTATCATCGTTTGCACTCGACGCAACTTTATTTTGCTCAATGCTGTAAACATTGTGAGTATAGGAACGAATGCAACGCTGAGTGGCGCTGATAATTTTTGAATGTCGTAGAGAATTCCAGTAGTCATCAAACGTTAATTTATTTAACTTTTGTTTATTTTGAGGATCAGTGAAATTAAAGTCCAATTTGTTTTAAAATGGCCGACGTTTCGCAATATATAATTGCATCATCAGGGCGCTGAAAGTATATATTTATTTTATTTCAATGGAATTCACATTGGGGTACATTTCACACGTTACAGATAATAAAAACAGAAACTATTTTTTTTTTTAATATATGTAAATACAAATGGGTGAAGCTTAACTCTATCAAAACAGCCAAGAAAGAAAGATATCAGACTACAAACAAACTTATAAAATACTCACATTTTAACACTCTGGACTCAAGTCGCAAGAATACATATTTACACGACACAAACAGGAAAACTTTTAGGTACATGGGACAAAATGCGGAAATACAGACAACTTATCTCCATCAAAGGTAGTGCGGTATTGAAGCTTGATAATAGTTGTGCTTATCGAGATTGCCTGTGTTTATTTTGGTAGTTTTTTTTTTCCCTCGGTATATCTGGTGAATTTGATAAGAGTTTTAGCATCGACATATTATTATTCAATTTAATTGATTGAGTATATTGAAATAGGCTGAATTGAGGTTTTCTATATCAGTCCTTTTGTTTACGGTGTTATGTCTCTTTATATGTATCATTTCTGAGACTATTCTTTTTTTGTAATTAGTCTGTTTGTCCAAAATCGACGTACTCTCAAAATCAAATGAGTGCCCCGTGTCCTTTTTGTGTTGTACTAAGGCTGTAGGATTGGTTTTTAATAAGTAGTTTTTTTCATCATTTTTATGTTCCCTAATTCTGTCTTTTAAATATCGAGAAGTTTGTCCTATGTAGCGTTTATCGCAAGTTTTGCATGGAATACTATAAATCACATGTGACTTCAAAAGATTTTCAGTGCTGGCTTTTAATTTTGAGAAGTAGTTCGTTCGTACGGTGTTACAACATTTTTGAGAAATTATGACTTTCTTGTTGTCCGTGGTAGTGTAGTTCTCAATTGATCTTTTCAGTTTTTCTGTGAGTCCATGTATACAAGGTAGTCTTAAAAATATCTTCGCCTCATTGTTGTGTTGGCCTGTATCCGTGGTTTGATGTAAATCACGTTGATCTTGCTGTCTGTAGATTATTTTCCTTATAAGCGGCTTTGGGTAACCATTGTCTACGAGCATTCTCTCTATATATTGTAAGTTTGAGTTGTGATATGCTGTTGATGATAGTGCTATTGATCGATGTTTCAGATTCTTGATGATGTTTATCTTATCTTTCAAAGGATGTAGAGAATGGAAATTAATGTAGCGTTCTGAGAAAGTAGGTTTTTGATACCAGTTAGTTTCGATTATTACTGAGTCAGGTTTTCTTATTATTTCCACGAAATAATTTCGGACATAGCGCTGATCCTTGATTATCTGTAACGTGTGAAATGTACCCCAATGTGAATTCCATTGAAATAAAATAAATATATACTTTCAGCGCCCTGATGATGCAATTATATATTGCGAAACGTCGGCCATTTTAAAACAAATTGGACTTTAATTTCACTGATCCTCAAACCCAACAAATTAACCACACTCGTTAATTTATTTTTTACAACGTTGTACTTGACTCCTTTGGCCATTTTCACAACTTTTTGCCCTTGCTGAATTTTGAAAGTGTACATTTTCGATCGAAGACCAATGAAATGGGTAATAATTTCTTCATTAACTTCATCCTTCATTAGTCCTAGAACTTTTTTGTTGACCAACGGGATTTTATAAGGGTTATTAGGGGAGTAGTCGGAGGTGTCAAATTTATGTAAATCAGCCTTGATAATCTCTTCATAAACATCATTACACTGAATTTCATGGATGAAGCTATCCGTATCAGTGTACATAAGTTTACAGCGATCAATACCCAATTTCGGTAGCATATATGCGTAATGAAAATCAAACATGTATGTTTTGGAAATGTCCAGAATGGACATTGTTATGTTCAATATACGATTTTAACCATGTCAACTGTCGAAATTTTAAAATTCTATGGATTTTACTCAATTCCAAACCATTCATTAATGCTTGTTTCAAGGTTCGATAGTGAACAACATAATTCTCTTTATCGAAAAGAGTACACATCAATTTCGATAGTTTCGATCCGGGTGGAACTCGATGTTCAGGACAAAATGGAAAATCTCTATGCAAGTCGTGAGTGACGGTGGGATATTTTACGTCAACTTCAAATATATATCCTATGGGTGAATTATCCGGGATTGACAAAACATCAAAGTTAGATACATCGCTAATCCACTCAAACTCTCCTGAAGGGAGAGGTTCAGTCATTGCTTTTCCATACAGATTATTTACATCTAGATAAAGCAAAAATTTCGATGGCTTCGATGCATCGTAATCATCGGTGTACTTGTTATTAGCTTCAGAATACCTATGAACACAAGTTGAAATACCTCCACGAATTCCCTGCTCAATGAACATGATTTGATCAATATCTTGAAGAAGTTCCAATTTACAACCTGTAAACTTCAACATACAATCCCATGTGAAGCCAGGCATCGTATAATACCATGCTGGATCTAATTTATGTGTCTGAATGCTACTTTGTCTAAAGTTCTCAAATAAATCAGCTAAACCCAAAATATCAGTCTTTAGATACAAATCTGAATATTCACCTAAATTTTGGATTCCAAAGGCTTCCTACACACATTGAGCATGTTGATAATTTTCGACTGATAAATTGGAATCATTCAATTTATTGTAAAAATGTTCAATAGAAGGGAATCGGGTGTCGTTCATTTTTTCCAAGCTATCAATATAGTCATAACAAAATACACCTTTCCGCGTCAACAATTGAAATTTTGCCTCATCTAGATGTGCAAACTCTTCTCTCAATATTTTAAAATCGGTTTTTTTCATTGTCGATAGTAAATCATCGAGAGAAGCGCCTAAAAATCTGAATGAATCGATGTACCTAAATCTTAGATTGTTTTCGTCAACGAAATGGGTGAAAGATATATAAACTTCATTATTGGTTGGGAGAACACTCACGCGACTACGTTTGGCAAGATCTTTTATCAACAAACGTCCATCATAACCGGATAAATTTTGAAAAACAATCGGCACAACATAAAGCTTTTTGAAAATTAGATTACAATTTTGATGTGCAAAACCACTGAATTCGCCAGTGAAATGACCATGATCGCGAACAATCTTATCATTTTTGTGAAAAGGTTTTTCACATATATGGCAATTTGTTGCACCGCAGATGCTTTTCTTTTCGATCATGGGAACAATATTTTTGATTTTTGAATGAATTACTTTTGATATTTCAACCATTTCGTTGATGAACCATTCCATACAATCTGCACCACGATAGCTCTTGAAAAATGAAAGAGAATTGTCATAGGAACATTTTAAATAAAACCCGGCACTGTAAACTATATGTTTTTGATATTTTCGCGTATTTATGGAAATGTGTTGATCGACTACTTGTAGTTGGCTTTCAAAGTCCGCATAGATGATGAAGGGACATTTTTGTTTGTAAATGAAATTTTTGAATTCGACATGTTTGTAACTTGGGAATGAGACTTTATATTCATTCAATTTTGTACACAGCTTTTCATGTTCTGTCAATTTTACCTCAGATGAGAAATAATTAAGACAACGATCACAAATATACTTGGCAATTTTTTTTTTACTCAACTGCCTTGAAACAAGACGGGATACATTTTTAATCCAACAATAATGGTATTTTATATCCTCATGATCGTTGTCATTAGTAGGCAGTGGCTCGTAATCATTCAATGATGGATGGTATTTGTTTTGAATTAACAGCAAATTAACATGTCTAACCAGTTTTTCTTTGGTTAGCCTAGCTCGTACAATATTGAAATTATTTGGTTTACCATCATCCGTATCTGACTTTGAAATTAGTTCCAAAGCATACACATTTACAGAAATATCATTGTTTTTTTCAAATTTCGAAATTTGATTCAACGGCATGGGAGAGTTTTTGAGCTTCAAAACTGATTTGTTATGAGGATAAGAGGTGATTCGGTTGTTATGTTTGTTAACAGGATGAAGCGCACTAACAATTGCCCAGTAAAAGCAGGCGGTATCATTATTTTGAACATTCACGCATGCATGTTTCTTCGCAATTTCCTTCGGTAGTGCAATATAGGAAGATCCATTACCCATTTGAAATTTATTAACATTAATTTCCAAATAAATTATTCTAACAAGAGCAAATCCTGAATCACGTTCCTGGAATTCCGAAAGACTATTCAAAATTACATCACGCACGTTTTCAAAAAACCAGCTTTTTAAATCCGTTCCTACATCAATGATTACATTCTTGGTGTTGAAATATTTAAAATCTACAATTTCACGTTCAGATGATTTTTTGATAAACTCTCCGCAAAATGATGAGTTCACTTTAACCATGGTAAAAGATTTCATTACTTCCTTTAATTCACGTTGAAACAAAATAAACGCATCATCCATAAATCTATTAACGTCTTTATGAGTCAAATTAGTTACAAATTAACTACCGGTTGATACTCTTCCTTTGAAGCAATTAACAATTTTTTCCCATTTAACCCTATTGCTTAATTTTGATTCATTTACTAACCCCATCCCAACCCGCTTATTTTTCAAAATCAATAATTGTCTTCTAATAACTTTAAGATGTTGCAAATTGGTCTGAATCAATCAAAGAATGTTTCTAGGTAAATTACCATGTAGTATTAAATTATTAAATTTGCCGATTATTCTACTTATTCTACGTATCCAATGGCTTGTCGTTCTCTCACAAGGCTTGTCGAACAGAAATCTCTTCATTTTTTTCAAAAATGAAAGCATATTTTCTGATTTTTTCAACAACACTTTGTATGAGGAAGACATATTGAAAAAATCAACTCACAACTATTGAACGCCGTTGATGTGGTGGTTTTGACTCAATTTGGGGGATGAACTCGTGTGATGTTCTGTGTGTAGCCCTCTGATTTCGAAGGTGTGAAATAGCTCAGCAGGTGATTGTCGGCTATAATCCTTCTAGGCAGGAACAACACACCTCCAATTGTAGTAGAATAACCACCAAATCCGGTTTGTGGTTTTCTGAAAGACAGTAAGTTTCGTTTACTTGGATATGATTTAAAAAAAAACGTGCATTGATGAAATATCATCAAAATTTGAAAAAACGTAAAGTTTATTTTTACCTGATTTAATTTCAAACGATGGATTTTTGTGTTGAAGATCGAATTGATGTTGATTTTTCGAAAAGTTTCGCAATCAGCTCTTCGCGAGGAACTACACCAACTTTGTGGATTTCTGTAAAAACATGTTTTGTTTAATGCAATTACATAAAAAATTCACATTGTAAATTCACCAAGCACCCCACATCAATTCTATGATAAGAAAAATTTTCAATTATTTAAAAGAATATTTACCTTTTTGCCACACCCCAGACACACAAAATGATCACAAGTGCTCTGTTCTGACGACGACGACGTCTGACAACGATGAAAGCTTCGTATGAACTGATTCACAAAACATGAACAACTGTATAGTTGACTATTCGAAACACTTCTAGAATGCCGAACTGCAAACTATGCAATTATAATTAAATTCAAAGAACAATGGTGCATTGTATTTGTGATTCCATTGCGATTAGCACGAGCTTGTTTACAAGAAATAATAGAACAAACACTTATTTTCGGTAAATTTTATATTATATTTTACAATATCTTGTAAAATATCCACCCACTTATAGGTCCCATGCAAACTGAAATACTTGAAAAGTTTTTCTTTAATCGTTCGTATGGAACGCTCAACCATGGCCGCTTTTTTATCTGTATAGGTATTATAGTGGTTTATGTCATATTGACGCATCAATCGTTGAAAATGTCCATTGTAGAATTCCTTTCCTTGATTTGATTGCAAATTTTTTGGACTACGATGTGATTGTTTGAGAATTTTCGCAAAGGCTCGGGTTACCTCGTCACCTGACTTGCTTTTTAATGGTTCAGTCCACACAAATTTTGAAAAACAGTCTATGATGATGAGAAAATAATTGTAGTCTCTGTTATCTTTCGCATACAAATCCATTTGCCCCAAATCAACCTGCCACAAGTCATCCACTCCCTTGATAATTGTACGGCGACGGGGAAAATTCCTTCTTATTGGCTTGAACAGCTCGGTGATGAGTTGAACTTTTTCTTTGGAAGGTGACGTCATCTTCACTTGACTGCTTTTACTGTAGTCACGTCGTTGACAAAAACAGATTTTATCCTGACCTCGATATATTTTTTCAACTTATTCAGCTCCTTTACACTCTCGGCAGCATGAATTCTCATCTCAGATTCAATTGTCGATTTGAAATTAGTCAGAGCCTCGTCAGCATATTTTTTGTTAACTGCATGAAAATCGTCGGTTGGTGATTTCAAGTTACAAATTTTCACGTTTTCAACATCAATATCACCGTCAGCTGTGTGAGATAACGTTTGTGTTGGCCTCGAATAGATTGGAGTTGCAGCTGCTACAAAGTGATGTCGGCCGCACAAAACATGACTTATTTAACAGTAAAAAATGCTTTCAAAAGCTGTTTTCTGTACGATAAACGGTTCCACAGATATTCGCAAGAAAAGATTTCTGTTTTTCAATTTCAACACCTTGAATCTCTAAAATGGTGAATTTGAGGAACTCAACATGCAATAATGATAATACATAAAAAAAAATATTAGTAGACTTGGACACGAATTTTTTTTTCTTATCACATATTTATATTTTATCATACATATTAGATTTGATTATCAATATAGTAATTCCAAGTCCAAGTAATCCCATGATGATATTATATTGAAAAAATATTAGTAGACTTGGAAACGAATTTTTTTTCTTATCACATATTTATATTTTATCATACATATTAGATTTGATTATCAATATAGTAATTCAAAGTCCAGTTGTCCTCGTGCTCTGCAGTAGCGGCTACATACTGGATAGCAAGAGGTCGCCGCCTCGACTTAAGGCAAACTACATCAGTATGATGAATTGAATTATTGTATTTGAGGATTATCATTGTGCTGTCTGAATACCTACTGATAGATATCCATTTCTTGCCGCATCGACACAAAAAGTAACAAAAAGTCAAGAAATGTCAAATTATTGGTGAATTTGAGAGCCCATGAAAAATAAAGATACCCATATTTTTTCTTTTTGTTGTAAGTCAAAAATTGACGGAGATATAACTCTTTGAAGTGTGCCAAAATTGCAATGTTATGACGTCATAACATCCATATCGATCATGAGGACATGAAATTACTCTGAGGTGTCTCCAACATGTTCAAGGTGTCTCTGAGTTAACTCCGTGATGGCTCTGAGATGTCTCCGTGATGTCTCCGTGATGTCTCTGAGATGTCTCCATGATGTCTCTGAGTTGTCGCAAGAGTGTTTTAGATGTCTCTTGTCTTTGAGTGTCTCTGAGTTGTCTCCGTGATGTCTCTGAGTTGTCGCAAGAGTGTTTTAGATGTCTCTTGTCTTTGAGTGTCTCTGAGTTGTCTCCGTGATGTCTCTGAGTTGTCGCAAGAGTGTTTTAGATGTCTCTGAGTTGTCTCTGTGATGTCTCTGAGTTGTCTCTGAGATGTCGCTGAGTTGTCGCAAGAGTATTTTAGATGTCTCCGAGTTGTCTCTGAGATGTCTCTGAGTTGTCTCTGTTATGTCTCTGGTGGTGGTGACTGCGAGTCGAGTGCCATTGCAAAGTTTTGGCTGATCAATATTTTAGATGTCTCTTGTCTTTGAGTGTCTCTGAGTTGTCTCCGTGATGTCTCTGAGTTGTCGCAAGAGTGTTTTAGATGTCTCTGAGTTGTCTCTGAGATGTCTCTGAGTTGTCTCCGTGATTTCTCTGAGATGTCTCTGTGATGTCTCTGAGTTGTCTCTGAGATGTCGCTGAGTTGTCGCAAGAGTGTTTTGAGATGTCTCTGAGTTGTCTCTGTGATGTCTCTGGTGGTGGTGACTGCGAGTCGAGTGCCATTGCAAAGTTTTGGCTGATCAATATTCCTTAACCTGATGATTGGCGCACCTATTTTCAATTTCAATATATGTGAAGGCATCCCTGGTAAATCAATCAATCAATCAATCAGTTCAAAAACTTCAAACCAAACCAATTGAAAACACTGCAAACCTCACAATAATTATAATAATTAATATTATATTATATTATTCAAAGTCATCAATAATTTCCTTTGAACATTGGTGCCAAATATTTAAATAATTTTGAAAATCGGAAAAACAATAGTTTTCATTTATCATCATAATAGAACATAAGTTTTAATTTTTTTTTTAACATTATTATTTTGAAACGATATACTTGGTTAATATGGTTTAGAATTTAAACATTTTTATTTTGAATATTGAAGAGGTTGTCTCTCTTGTAATTCGATATGAAAATTACAGGACTTCGCTGCTCAAGTTGTGGGGTGGATTAGTTGGGGCGATTACGGCGAAATGCCCTGGCTGGGTACTGAAGAGTACGAGTCTTTGGTATCGTTTGATATTATTATTCAATTACAAATTAAAAATAAATATAGTGGTTTACAGGCTGTGATAACCGGAAGGGGGTCTAGGTGGACCTGTCAAAACACGGGAAAAAATAAGGAGGAGGACAATGTAAATGTAATTTCATTTTTTAAAAGTCATAAGATAATCTTTTTTAAAAATTCTCAAATTTAAAGGAAGTTGGGGTTCAGGTCGGAGGAGAATTCTCTGACATCCCCGATGATGAATTCGAGTTGATGCATGAGTTAAAATATAGAATTTTCAACATTTATCACGTATGACATTTTATGTTTAGTGGAAAGGGAGATTTTTTGTGGTGGAATATTAGAAATCTGAACTACTAACCAATATTCAATTTCTCTTTCAAGCCATCCCCACCTTCTTATTGGCTTAAACAGCTCGGTATTCATTCGTAACAATATAAATGTTACTTTTTTCAAGTATTGAATCGATAGTACCCGAAATCTATATCAACGATTAGCTTAAAAACTATGAAGAAATCTGACGGATATGCAATGGGAATATGTTGAGTATCAAGTCGTTGGTGAGTATGTTTTTTGCAATTTTGAATCAAAATCTCCTCATTCGTAACAATATAAATGTTACTTTTTCAAGTATTGAATCAATAGTACGCGAAATCTATATCAACGATTAGCTCAAAAACTATGAAGAAATCTACATCTCAATCATCTACCACAACAGGTAACCATATGAAGTAACCATGAAACAGCGCCATCTAATTCTAATAGCAAAAGATCAAAGAATCGAAGCGTACGCGTAACTCAAACAACTATGAAGAAATCTATATCTCCATCGCAGCTCACCAACGCCATCTAATCATTCTTGTGGCAAACGTTTAAAGAATTAGATCATTATTAAATAAAGAACGCACCAAACACCTATCTACTTTGAGTGGGAATCATTTTCCACAACAAGCAACCTTATGACGTCATACACAGCGTCATCGATTGGATATGCGCTTCAAACCTCATCTAATTCCAATAGCAAACGATGAAGCGTACGCGCTATATAACAAGATTTGAAACTGTTCTTGGCATTCTTCACGAATTACTCGAAGATCAGATTGAACAGATCAATATTGTCAAGGTTATTTAATCTCTTTATAGCAGATCTGCATGCATAGAACCCCAATGTTTGAAGGAAATTATGTACTATGAACCCTCGTATAAACTCAATAAAATTATTGATGATTTGAATAAAATTTCCGAAAATGAGTATGTTTTTCGATGTTTCGAGGTGCTAATAGATGCATTTTGCAGTGGAATTACAGAAAACAAGGCACCATTGTTTATTGAATCTCGTGTAACTGATGTGGTCATTGTTATATTAATAAATTGCATGGTTTGCAATCTGGTTCGAAACGACAAATGATGTGTGTTTCTATTAGTTCAGTCTATTCAAAGCCTTGGTCGTTTTAAGAATAACATCTGTGATCATTGTGTGTGAGGAGGTGAGTTAAGAGCGTTATATAAAGGGTAGGTAAATACTTTTTTAAAAAATAATTATTTAATAGAATTTGTTTGTTATCATAGCATGGACCTTTCTACTGTTAATGCGGTGTGCTTGGCTCAAAACGACAAGCCTGTGAAGAAGCTTCAAAACCTTCCGCTAAACATCCCTCAACAAATTGTTGCTGGGAAAAAAACCAATGACGTATTCGGGAAGTGCTTACTCCTGGAATTGGAAGAGAGCGTTGTCTTTCTCCCAAAACGAGTGACATCAATTTTGGAAAAGAACCTCAAAGATCTTGCTGGAGGGAAGTATGCTCTTGTCTTTCGGGGGTTGAAGGACGTCGGAAAGCCTAATCCGCAGACCCTGTTTGAGCTCGTTAAGCACCCAGCAGCCGACAACAACAGCAACTAGTTTAAGGTAGTTATATTTTTTTTTACCATGTCATACTTGCTGAAAAGCTGCAAATATAATTTTATTTTTGAAGAATTCTCTAAAGTTTGAAATGTGGTCGAACAAAATTAGTCAATTGATTCAACAGCATAACGTCGTAATAAGACATAATCGGGTTAGTGTATCTAAAATTTAAGTTTTTTTAATTTTGATAATTTTTCAATGAACATCATTTATCATTTTCAAAATTATCTTATTTTTGTTTGATTTTTTCTAGAACCTATCCATCATGAAGATCATCGCAATGCGGGGCTTCAATTTGGCACAAGAGTTCAAAGTCAAGGAGCTATCAATCTTTATATGAAAAGATCAATATATCTATATTTTTAGTTCTTGTATCATCGTAAAAGTAATTTTTCATGTACCCTATGTTCCTCAAGTACCTGCGATTATGTACTTTGGATAGAATCTGTATTCCTGAAAATATATGATTTTTTGAAGTGTCTTTATGTGTTTAATTTATTCGATTGGATATGCAATGGGAATATGGTCTGTTTTTCAATTCATGTGTATATGGTGAGTATGTCTGTTTTTCCATTTTTTGAATCTAAAATTTTTCCAAATATCATAGTGACTATGTTTGTTTTTCAATTTTGAATATATCTAAAATCTCCTCAATCGTAAATAAATTATGCTTTTTTCAAATATTGAATCAATAGTACGCGTCATCAACGATTAGCTCAAAAAACTATGAAGAAATCTACATCTCCATCACAGCTCACCAACGCCATCTAATCATTCTAACAGGGTGTTCCATAAAAAAAAAACGCAGCTCATCAACGCCATCTAATCATTCTAATAGCAAACGATCAAAGAATCGAAGCGCCATCTCAAGAACTATAAAGTCCTAAAACCTGAATTTCCAATACCCCCGTCCCCCCATCTTAAATCCAAAATTTTGTCTTTGAAAATTATTATTCATTTGTGGTCTTTGAAAATTCTGTGTAAGATTCAATTTCTCAAAGGTTTGAATCATAGACTTCTCTCGTTCATACCATTCAATGTCACTCTTGATCTGCGCCAAACGTATATAGAACTTGTTAATTCGTTCTGCAAGTTCACTCATTCTCGTTCTTTATAAATATGAAAACCAAAAGTAGAGTAGCCTAAAACCTGAATTCCCAATACCCCCGTCCCCCCAACAAGCCCCCAAACTATCCACGAAGCGCAGGGGGGCTCGAATTTCCCCACAAAACACCGAAACCACACACACACAAGAAGACCAAAACACACCGAAACGGTAGGCGGCCTAAGACCTGAATTCCCAATACCCCCGTCTCCCCATCCCAATCCACGAGCAGGGGGGCCAAAATTTTTCCAAATATTATGGTGACTATGTTTGTTTTTCAATTTTGAATATATCTAAAATCTCCTCATTCGTTAATAAATTATGCTTTTTTCAAATATTGAATCAATAGTACGCGTCATCAACGATTAGCTCAAAAAACTATGAAGAAATCTACATCTCCATCGCAGCTCACCAACGCCATCTAATCATTCTAACAGGGTGTTCCATCAAAAAAAAAACGCAGCTCATCAACGCCATCTAATCATTCTTGTAGCAAACGATTAAAGAATCAAATAGTACGCACCAAACACCTGTCTAGTGGGAATCATTCAACAGGCAACCCTATGACGTCATACACAGCATCATCGATTCGCAATTCCTGCTTCAAACGCCATTAAAAATCGCAGCTCAGCAACGTCATCTAATCATTCTAATAGCAAACGATCAAAGAATCGAAGCGCCATCTCAACAGCTACAAAGTCCTAAAACCTGAATTCCCAATACCCCCGTCCCCCCATCTTAAATCCAAAATTTTGTCTTTGAAAATTATTATTCATTTGTGGTCTTTGAAAATTCTGTGTAAGATTCAATTTCTCAAAGGTTTGAATCATAGACTTCTTTCGTTCATACCATTCAATGTCACTCTTGATCTGCGCCAAACGTATATAGAACTTGTTAATTCGTTCTGCAAGTTCACTCATTCTCGTTCTTAATAAATATGAAGACCAAAAGTGGAGTAGCCTAAAACCTGAATTCCCAATACCCCCGTCCCCCCATCAAGCCCTCAAACTATCCACGAAGCGCAGGGGGGCCCGAATTCCCCCACAAAACACCGAAACCATACACAAACAAGACAAGACCAAAACACACCGAAACGGTAGGCGGCCTAAGACCTGAATTCCCAATACCCCCGTCCCCCCATCCCAATCCACGAGCAGGGGGGCCCGAATTCCCCCTAACAAAACACCGATGAGTGGGAATCATTCAACAGGCAACCCTTTGACGTCATACACAGCATCATCGATTCGCAATTCCTGTCCTCCCATCCCAAACTTGCTCCACGAGCAGAGGGGCTCGAGTTCCCCCACACCGAAACCACACAATTTAAGACAAGACCAAAACACACCGAAACGGTATCTGAAATCTATATAAATTCCTATGACTCAGGTGACGTAGGTGGTTAAGACTATCACATACAAATCCAAAGGACGTGAGTTCAATTCTCGCTTTCGCGGATTTTTTTCAGGCTTTGGATCATCGGGGTAGCAACTGAACCACAAATCTACATTCTATTTTAGGCACCTTGTAAGCGTATTGGTTTAGACTGTCACGTACAAATCCAAAGGATATGGGTTCCAATCTCGCTATCGGAAAATCTTTTTTCTGACTTTGGTAATAAAATCTAATCTCCACACCCCCCAATCCCCCCATCTCGATCCCAGGAACCAAGCTATAAAAAATCCCCTGTCAACTGCCATCTGTCAAAGCCGTCAAGATCGAAGCGTTATGTCAACTGTCAAATGTCAAGATCGAGATCGAGCGACGTTGCCAGATGACCAGTCTTCGAGCGACGTTGCCAGATTCATCAAAAATTCCCTAAAATCTAGAGAAAAGTCAAAAATATGCCTCGCCCACTTGAGCGCTTTGAGGTTATGGTCGGCCGGTGGTCCAGAAGCCCCTTTGTTTAACTACTTCTGATGAATCTAGAAAATAACAAATATTATGATCTACAATATTAACATATTGTATTTCTATAGAGCCTAGACATTATTCGAACTAATGAGATTTAGTAATGGCTCACGGCTCTATAATGGATGAAAGCGAAATCAATGACAAAAAACATCAAAAAGTAGTATTTAAACAATATTACTCGTTTTCCAATAAATATTACCTTGAATGTTCTTGATAATCTATCTATGCAGTCATTCCGGTCCTTGCATATGTCTCCAACTGCCCGATACGCATTGTAAGTCGCAGCTTTTATCTCTGCAGATAAATGTTTACCATACGGCATGATGAAATTTTATAAAATTTTGACATATTATTATTATCATAGTCGAGGTGAAGTTCGGTGTTCCGTAAATTGATACCCAGTCTACCATTTCCATTTCAAATTGCGAGTAATCTATACAAGATTGCCAACCTTTGACCTACAATTTTGGCACATGTCAGGCATTTTAAAAAAAAAACGGACTTTATAAATTTTCAAGTTTTCCTTCATATTTTCGGAACGCTGCAAACCTGTCAAAATTCGATGACCAGTTGTCACATTTGGAAGAAGTCGATGAGAAAAAAAGGATGGTTGCTAGGAGAAAAATATAATAATATATATTTTTGTAAATTTGTATGAGCAATAGAGCCTCTCTAAAAACCCAGCGGTGTTTAAAAAAAAAAATTAAATCTAAAGGTTTGATGTCCGTCCAGCGACATTAAATCAAAGAAGCTGACGGCAAGCAAACATAGTTTGGTCCTTGGTAGCCGGATAGAAGAATCGGAGTACAAAGGAAACACTGCCGAATGCAGATACAAGGTTGAATTAGCAGCCCGATATCTTACCCTATACTCGAAGTCACGTACTTATCACGTCCACGTCCATAACGCACTGGAGAGATTCTCGCTTCAGAAGCTGTCTTGATCGGAGGTAAAGGTGAAGCAAACCTTTTCTTATTTTAATTTTTTTTCCGCATATCATTTTGATATCATTTCACGTACCTTCCACTTGTGTTAATCTCGATATTTTTATACACGTTATAGTTTTGTTTTTCTCGAATATTATCGATACATTTTAATCGCTATAAAACACTATTTGAGTTGTATAATCTAATCAAAACACCCAAATATCTCGTACTCGCACATTTTGGTGAGGTATTTTGACAATTTACAAAAGTCAATATGACAGAACGATCAAATGAGGATAAAAGGTTAATAGCTCGTCGCGGTCAAATTAAAGCCGAACTCACACGGTTTCAAACCTATTTAGATAAGTATACTGCCGGAAAATACTCGCTCATAGGAATCGAAACTCGTTACGAAGCCACGAAAGATATTTTGTCAGAATTTAAAACTATACAGGGTGAGCTCGAGGATGTCATGCTGGCCGCAGGTATCTTAAATCAAGATCAAGCAAGCGCGGATCGCGAAGATTTTCAAAAAAAATATTTCAACGCGATTTCAACTGCGAAAGATCTTATTTCCCATCTTTCACCACCAGCAAATTCCAATACTCAAATGTTTACTCCTGTTGGGGTACCGCCTCTACAAATGAATGCAAAATTACAACCCATAAAAATTCCCGAATTTTCAGGCCAATATTCTGAATGGCAAAGATTTAGTGACACATTTACAGCTTTGGTTCACAATAACAATACACTGCAAAATATTGAAAAATTCTATCATCTTCAATCTTGTTTGAAAGGTGAGGCCGCTCAAGTCATAGCATCGTTACCCCTCTCGGACGTTAATAACGTCACCGCTTTTAAATTATTAACAGAGAGATTCGATAACCAAAAGACTATAATTAACGCTCATTTCAAAGAAATATTTGATTTACCAAACGTACATAAAGAATCGCACTTCACATTAATCAATTTTCTCGATACATTTTTGAAAAATATACGTGCTTTGGAGAGCTTAGGCGAACCAATTGATAGTTCTAGTACTATCTCTTAAACTCGAAGCTGGATTTTCCTACGAAACGCGAGTGGGAACAGTTCAGTAGAGATATCGCCAAACCCAAAATAGATGATTTTTCTAAATTCCTATCGCAAAGATGTCAGGTCTTAGAGGCTTTACACACAAAATCTACCCCCAACCTAAGTTATCGTCAAAAACAAAGCTTTCAGTCGTTTGAACTATCAAGTCCTAATTGTCCTTCCTGTAACAATAAACATTTCATTTATTCATGTCCAAAATTTAAATCGTTCTCAGTTGCATCTCGTTTTGAGGAAGTAAAACGATTATCTGTTTGCACAAATTGCTTGCGAAAAGGACAAAGAAATTCGGAGTGTAAGTCAACAGGTTGTAGGATTTGCAATAGGAGACATTCCACCCTTTAACATCAACCAGGAGCGTCTTTTTATCATTCCTAACTTTCCACTTCTTTAATATTTCCTCACGTTTAATATCAGGGTGGCTTAGATTCACACTAAATCCACAAAGGTTTTCTCCGAGTATAAAATGTCCTGGAGTCAGAATTAGCAGGCCGTCAGGGTCATCATGTAGGTATGTTAGAGGTCTGGAATTTATTGTAGCCTCCACTTCGGTAAGGGTTGTCTGTAATTCATCCATGTTTATCGTTTTTCTGCCCAGCGTTAACTTCAGTGCATCTTTCACTGATCTAACCAGTCTTTCCCAAAATCCACCCCACCATGCAGCACGTTCTACAATAAATCTCCATTCTATTCTTTTCTGATTTGCGAGTGATTGCACTTCGTCACTACATAATATTGTGAATAGTTGGGAAAACTCAAGGGCCGTTCTCTTGAACGTTTTGGCGTTATCAGAGTAAACAACGTCTGGAACTCCTCTTTTCAAAATAAAACGGCGTAAGGCTCTGATACAACTTTCAGTAGACAGATCCGGTACGGCCTCTAAATGCAAAGCTCTTGTCACAGCACATGTGAAAATCATTACATAAACCTTTTCGTGACTATCTAAAACAAATAGTGGTCCTGCAAAGTCCACTCCATCTACTTTGAAAGGTGCTACTGCATCCAAACGACTTCTTGGCAATGGTGCAAACGGTTCATTGGCAGGCTTGCATCGCAGCTTTTTGCACGTCATACAATCTTTCAAAATTGACTTCACGCGCTGTCTTGCTTGAATGATCCAGTATTTTTTTCTAATGTTCGTGATAGTCAAATTAACTCCTCCATGGCATGTTATAATATGGTTCCTTAGTATAATAAAATCAGTTACAATCGATCTTTTTGGCAGCAGGATCGGATGCTTTGTATCATATGGCATCCCTGACTCCTGAAGCCTTCCTCCAAGTCTCAATATACCGTTATCATCCAGGAACGGATTTAATTTCAAAATATTTGAATGACGTTCGATTTCCTTTTTCCTATTTAGTAAGTTTACTTCTTCTTTGAAACTTTGATATTGAGTCTCTTTGATCCAGTAATACTCAGCTTCTTTCATTTCTTGTGTCATTATATTTCCTTGGCACATCACCATCGGAGTTTTATCTAGATTCTTGAATTTATTTATAGCTCTAAATACATAGCATGTGATCCTCAGAACTCTTTCAAAATTACTAAACCTTTCAATATTCATTATGGGTTTCTTTTCTAACTCCAGCGAGGACTCCACAGCAAAAACATGAGTTGACTCTATTTCCATAAAAACATCATCCTGTGGCCAGTTATGTTTATCTTGGACTAGCCACTCTGGTCCGTGTTGCCACATTTTTGATTCCAGGAGAATTTTGACCTTAACTCCCCTGGATAACCAATCTGCTGGATTATCACTTCCAGGGCAATGTTTCCATTCTCCAACAGCAATATTTTGAATCTCGGTCACTCGATTACATACATAGGGCTTCCATTTCGTTGGTTTTCCCTCAATCCAATGAAGGGTTATTTTTGAATCAGTCCACAACACACAAGCATTAATCTCAATGTGTAAATTGCTAAGAATGAATTTTTGCAATCGAGCGGCACATACAGCACCTGTTAGCTCAAGTTTTGGCAACGTTAAGGTTTTGTCTCCCCTCTTATCAATCGGAGCCACTCTATTCTTAGACATCAGAATATTACTGAATGTTTCATTATTTTCGATCACTCTCAGGTACGCCACTGCTCCATAAGCTACAGGACTTGCATCGGAAAATACGTGTAGTTCCACATAGCTACTGTGCGTTCTCATTATAGTTCTCGGAAAACAAAACTTGGAAAGTTCACCAAGTTCCTGAACCCATTTTATCCAAATTTCCAATAACTCTTTATCGGATAAGATAGTATCCCAATCATACTTCTTTATCCAAAGTTGTTGTGATAGTATTTTTGCTCGTATTACAAATGGGCTGCAGAACCCCAACGGATCAAACACCATGGCAACTATTTTCAAAATTATTCTCTTCGTTATTATTTGTCCTTGTCCCATATTCAGCACAGAACTTACGTCTATACTAATCTCGTCTGTTTGGGTGTACCAATTTATTCCCAGCATCTTAATGACACTAGCATGATTTTCTTCTGGCTTTTCTTCCTTAGATTCATCCATAATGTTTTTTAATTCCACGTTATTTGTCGACCATCTTCGTAAATTCATATTTGCCTTCAGCATCACTTCTTTTCCTTCTATATAAATACGTCGCGCTTCATCTACTGAGTCAACGGCTAAAATTAAATCATCAACATAGAAAGAACGTCGCATTATTGTGCAAATATCGTTCAAATGATCCGGTTGCTCCGTCAAATGTTTGGTTAATGTTGCCGCCATTATAAACGGGCTACTGGTCACTCCAAAGGTTACTCTTTTTATTCGGTACTTCACTAGGTTTGGCAAATTATGAACGTCATTAATAGGAAATTCATACCATAAGAAACTATGGGCGTCTCTATCGTTTTCATCCAATCCAATTTGCAAAAATGCCTTTTCAATATCTGCTGTAAGAGCGACACTCCCGACCCTAAAGTTCATGAGTACTTTCAGCAATAACGGTACTAAATTTTCGCCAGAATCAAGTAAGTCATTTAGCGATGGCATACCGAGTGCATGCGCGGATGCATCGAACACTACTCGGATCTTGGTTGTGTCTTTGTCTTCCCTATACACCGGCCTGTGCGGCATATAATAGGTTTTATTGTTTGTTGCTGCAGGAGCTGCTAATTCAGCACAATCATTGTGAAAATACTCACGCACCGCTTTATCATACTCTTGTAGTTTTCCTGTACGTGCAAGTTTCGACGTTAAACTTTTAACACGGGACAAGGCACCGTTATAATTCGAATCAATTATCACAACATTGTCTTTCCACGGCAACGATACCGAATATCTATCATTATTGAACGCAATACTATTTTTCAGAAAATCACTGGTACTGTCTTTGATAACTACGTCACTACCATGAATTCCAATGGATTCTAAATCCCAAAATCTCCCAATATCAAATCCTGGGTCGTTAGATTCGCTATTTGTTTCAACTTCCGTTAAGGCTTGTACATAGAAGGTATTTGCAATATTAACGTTAAGAGACAATCCGTAGTCTTTAGTTCGACCATGAATTGTCCAACCTAAACGGGTATTAATGGCCATTTGCGAATCTGACAGCTTCGTTATTTCTCCTGTGACGAAAGTCCAATAAAAATCAGCCCCAATAAGCATCGATATTCCTGGAACTAGATTGGCATTTACGGGGCATATATCAGCAAGTCTACGTTGAGAACTAAGTTTCTGAATATTTGGATTATTTTTCGTTGGCGAGGGTAAAGAGTCGAAGCAAATTTCAGGAACTTCAATCGCACTGATCGTTATGAAACCATTGTCGTTAATACCCTTTAGCGTTACACTGACACGTCTACGTATACATGCAGGCGTCAGTTCGTTTTTTCCAAATGGCATGATTGACAGTTTGTGAGTACCAATTACAGGAAGATCTAATTGTCTAGACAAACATTCTTTGATAAACGTTAACTGACTGCCACCGTCGAGAACCAATCGAACAAAATACTGGGGTGTACTATTCTCCGTCGTTACTATTTGTGCACACGCAGTCTGTAGATAAACATTATCTAGAGTACCATTGGCAAATAAATTTGTAGCACTACATCCACCTTCGCCGTTACGTTCGTTGCTGCATCCCGATCCCGATACATCAGTGATCGCTTTGGTGTTCTTAGTTTTGATAAAGTCCGGGTCACACATACTTGTAGCATGCTTACGTTTACATTTAGCACAATTGATAATTGATTTGCAATTACGAGAGTTGTGATTTGGTTTTGTACACCTAAAACAACATGCACTGGATTTCAAAATGTTCTTTTTCTGAGCTAACTGGACTGGAGCGTTACAGTTCATCGTTAAATGTTCGTTAGACTTACAAAACAAGCATTGATCTCGCACTGACGTAAAAAGTCCAGCAGCAGTACACGCGTTGTTTCCGTTAAATGACCTGGAACCTCTCCTTAAATGGCCAAACTTATCCATTGGTTTATTAGATTGCTTATCATTATATTTGTCGTCCGATAAAATTTGTGCTTGTTCCACAGAATCAACTTCCAGCTTTATAAACGATAAAAGCCGAGAAATTTGTGATTCATACGATAACTGTCCTCCAGCTTTACTACTACGACCTGACACTGAAGCCTGTTCACTACTCTCATCAATGGCTTGCCCTTGGGCTTGTCCCTTGTTGAACTCTATTCGCATTGAAAACGGCAAAACTTTTAAGATTATTGATTTCACCATCATGCCATAGCTTCTAGAATCAATTCCAAGAGTCTGAAGAGATTTAGTGATTTTTGTAGTAGTATTGTAAAGTTTTCTTAAGGATGAAATGTCACTTCTACTTTTGATGGAGCTAAATGATAGTAAACTTTGTATGTAGCTGTCAATTATTTTTTCGTTATTCCCATACTCGCCTACTAACACATCAATCGCGTTCTGATAATTATCTTTACCCGTGGCAATTCCCTGAATAGTTATAGCTGCATTACCGATTAGAAGAGACTTTAAATAACTATATTTGATCGTCTCATTCAAAGAACTGTTGTTGTGAATAGCACTTTCGAACTGTTCCCAAAAGGCAGGCCATTCATGATTGTTACCATTAAATTTTAGTAAATCTAATTTGGGTAATCTCACCGATATTTTGGCTGGCATTTCCGACGTCACTGGCTGCTCTCTGTCATCCATAAAGTTACCTGCTGTAGCTCCCAGAGGCAAAGCATCCTGTTGAATTCCCTCAGCCGAGACCTCAGCTATACGTTGTTCCAGTTTCGCGATCATCACCACTGTCTTTTCGTCATATTCCACTATTTTACTGCACTCAGCATCCATCTGATCATTTGATACAAAAGGAAATGCATCTTGATTCGCCTTTTTCAAATTTTCGTTAGCAGATTTTAGTTTAGCCACTTGTACGGCCGCTTCTTTTACGTTAAACACATCCATGGTTAATATTTCGTTAGCTTCGTTAACAACTTTCGTTACTTGTGCACGACACGCCTTTTTCATTGCCATTTCCATAATTCCAGACGATTTTTGTACAGGTTCTAGTTCGTTGTTTGATAGTCCAACCACAATCTATTACTCGTTATCCAACGTTAGCACCACTTGTATTCGTTAAAGCTCCTCTGGAACAAGTTTCCCTGGTTTCGGCACCAATGATAAAAATCACCATCCAATAAACGTCACCAGGTCCGTTAAACAAACTTTATTCCCAGATTATAATACAAATGGATGATGTCGGTAATTCGGATAAAGTAATATTATAATTATTAAATATGCACAATTCGAAAGATAAAAAATGTACTTCGCGATACCGATTTTTTTTAACTAACTTGTCAAAAACTTGACATCAATCAATCGCTGTCGTGTTCATCAGGTTTTTATTCCACCTGTATCGGAATTTTCTACAGATGATGTTTTTGAAAATGTCACAAATCATATTTGACATAGAACATTGGAATCTGTAGATGCTGTTAGGGTTGATAAAGTTGTACTTGTTGAATCGGTGCTATGACGTTTTGCTAGAGTTTGATGGTCATATCGTCAACCACTTGTTCGAATTGTCTGCGGATCTCTTCTAATACGTTTTGAGTGCAATATTCGTTTTCATGTTCTTTTTCGTTGACTAAGATTGCTTCATGGAGGTACTGGATCACATCCCATTGTTGGTTAACTTTTTCTATAAGATGCTTGTGGTGATACTCTGCTTTGTTTTGTTCCAACTCTGATTGTATTTGCATAAGTGAGTCTTTCAGTTGTTTCATTTTGAACTCTTTTATTCTTATCCGTTTTTGTTGGCTGCTGGAGAAAGTGGGATCAGATTGGGTGGTGGATGTAGCTGCGGTCTCTGGGCATGTAAGTAAAAAGTAGGCCCAGAATTCGTCATATTTGGCAAACACTTGTAGAAAATATGATTTGGTTTTTTAGGGATGCTCGAAGTCCTTCAGTTTTCTGATTGAATTGTCGTTCTTCCCATAATTTTTCCAGTTGTTTTCATAGATGTTTTTAGATGTAGGGTTCTGTTTTTCTGGTTTGTGAGTCTTTTTTGCTGTTGTTCATCGTCACATTTTCTTGTTCTAGTGCAAGGCGGTCGAGCTCGTTCTTGTCTGCTATTGTGTTTGACTGGTAGCTTTATTGAGAGTTGATCAGGATGAATGACCAGCGAGCCTCTATGGACTGTCCTTGTATGGGTGGTTGAACAGCGAGCCTCTGTGGACTGGCTGGTGACGACAGGCGGCTTGTTGCGGTCTGGAAGACGAGTCTGTGTGGACTGGGGCCCTTGGTGGGGAGAGGGACGTATTCATGTGATATTACCACAGAGTGTCTGCTTTCTCGAATATGATTCGCCATGTTATATAGGTAATTTTAGTTAGCCGAACTACTCCCAGGAAAAATATGATTCATTATGATAAGACGTACAGCTATGCGGTATAACGTGTTAACCACTCAACTAACAATTATCTGTTTTATAAATGCCCTAAGAACATTAACGCAGAACTATTTTTATGAAACAACAGTGTCGCTAAAAACGTTTATACAAAGCTTGTAAACACAAAAAGGGCGCAATTTTGTGAAGCAATTTGCTCAATTTGTTTTATTATGGCTTCCAAAGCTTTCATCGGACAGTTTTATAAAAATGTACGGAATAATTATCATAAAACATGTACTGTGAAACAATTTTATAATAAAAAGGTTTTATAAAAGTTGTGTTATTAAAATATCATGGGTAGCTTTTTTGTTTTAACCAACAAAATAAAAGTGAAGTTTTGTTGTGGAATTGTACCCACTGAGAATAATGTATTTTTTGATGGTCCTCAACATAACTAAAAAGCTAAATATTGCATGTTTTTTGACAAATGAAATTTTTTCATTTGGACTGTATTATGATAGAATGATTCAGATGATCCATCTTAAATCATTATAAAATACTAAATAGTTATCCACAGCATTCTATCATTGATTAAATGATTTTTTTTTAACAATTTTGAAAATGGCCGACTCACTGATGGGCAGTCAAAATAACAAAAAATATGGCTTCCATGTTATACAATAACTTCATTCGTTCGCAAAAGAATGACCTTGTATCAGATGATACCGGTATAAATATATTATAAAACAAATCGTATAGAATCTGTTGTGTAAACGTTTATAAAACAATATCAAAATTTGTCGTAAAACCATGTAAAACTGTTTTGTATTTTTGCCCCAATAATGTTCTTACGAGTACACATTATAAAGCAAAATCTTTCTCAAGAGCTAAATATTTTACTTGCAATGTTTATATAAAACAAAATGGTGTTGGAAGAGCAGTACTAAAGCAGTTATAAAACAAAATAGCACCAATAGTTGAAAATTATTGTTGTGCTAGTTGGGCAGAAATAAAAAATGTATTGAGGATATGACTTCAAAAGACATCTTCGATAATATCATTTGAAAATCAGTCCTCATCTTCAGAAGATAAATAGTCATTATCAGAATCAGATGATGAATCCTCTTCAAATGATATTATTAAAGGAGGTACTTCGTTAATACTAGTTACACCCATGTCTTTTGTCCAGTCGTCTCTAATTAATTTTTCTGTATGGTCAACACAATTATTCCACATATCTATACTGAATTTGGATAATGACTCGAACCACACTTGTAAAACTTTATCACTACCGACTAATTTAGAATTTGTAATGTTCTTGTTGTGATAAGTTTTACAAAATGCCCATACCATTTCAATAGGGTTATACTGACAATGATATGGGGGCAGTCGAAGAACTTCATAGCCTTGCGACTGAAGAAACTCGTCGACTACGTACTTTTCACCACAAGAATTTTTAGCCAAAGGTTCTTCCAAATTCCACAATTGCATCCTGGTACAATCGGGACTGAATTCAATTTTATGTTTTTCCAAAAATGCCGAAAGGGTCGATTTGTTTGAACATTTTGTAACCGGTTTTTCCGAAAGTACTGAGTGGTATGGCGCATTATCCATCACAACGACAAATTTCTCTTTAATTTTGCCGAGATCCGGAACCAATTTATTTTAAACCCAATCCATAAAGATATCTCCATTCATTGTTTTATGATAATCCCTGTCATTATTTTTACTAGAAAAAAGTAATCCACAGTTTGGAAGAAACCCGCCCCTGTACCCAGGATGTAAAATTGTGAACCTTTCGCCCTCGCTGCAAATTTTGATATTAGTCATCCTGCGATCATCTTCTTTTACCCACTTTCTGATCTGACTTCCATTCCGATAGATCCACGTCTCGTCCAAAAAAATAAAAACCACGTTTTCACTAGAATTTTCATATTCCAAATATTTTCGCAAAAAAGTTATTTTTAAACGTTTTACATGACTTTTTTCGCATAAAACTTTCCGTCCATCTATTTTTTTAAATTTAAAACCCATATCCCCAATAATTTTGTGCAGAAGACTTCTCGATCCATCAAAATCAACCACTGCCCTAATATTTCTGTCAAACAAAAATTTAGCCCCTCTTCCAAACTATTAAAAATATATCTCCCAATTTCCTCCCTTAAAAAAATGTGGCTGAAACATTGCCCTTTCTTTTTTCTTCCCCTTTTCACGCTTCTTTTCTCTGCGGTTGTTTCTTTTTCTTCAAGAATTTTTAAAATAGTCTTCTGATAGTAGTTAAACAAGGGGGCTTCTGGACCACCGGCCGACCATAACCTCAAAGCGCTCAAGTGGGCGAGGCATATTTTTGACTTTTCCCTAGATTTTAGGGAATTTTTGATGAATCTGGCAACGTCGCTCGAAGACTGGTCATCTGGCAACGTCGCTCGATCTCGATCTTGACATTTGACAGTTGACATAACGCTTCGATCTTGACAGCTTTGACAGATTACAGCTTTGACAGATGGCAGTTGACAGGGGATTTTTTATAGCTTGGTTCCTGGGATCGAGATGGGGGGATTGGGGGGTGTGGAGGTTAGATTTTATTACCAAAGTCTGAAAAAAGATTTTCCGATAGCGAGATTGGAACCCATATCCTTTGGATTTGTACGTGACAGTCTAAACCAATACGCTAACAAGGTGCCTAGAATAGAATGTAGATTTGTGGTTCAGTTGCTACCCCGATGATCCAAAGCCTGAAAAAAATCCGCGATAGCGAGAATTGAACTCACGTCCTTTGGATTTGTATGTGAGAGTCTTAACCACCTACGCCACCTGAGTCATAGGAATTTATATATAGATTTTAGATACCGTTTCGGTGTGTTTTGGTCTTGTCTTAAATTGTGTGGTTTCGGTGTGGGGGAATTCGAGCCCCCCTGCTCGTGGAGCAAGGTTGGGATGGGGGGACAGGAATTGCGAATCGATGGTGCTGTGTATCACGTCATAGGGTTGCCTGTTGAATGATTCCCACTCATCGGTGTTTTGTTAGGGGGAATTCGGGCCCCCCTGCTCGTGGATTGGGATGGGGGGACGGGGGTATTGGGAATTCAAGTCTTAGGCCGCCTACCATCTCGGTGTGCTTTGGTCTTGTCTTGTGTGTGTGTGTGGTTTCGGTGTTTTGTGGGGAAATTCGGGCCCCCCTGCGCTTCGTGGATAGTTTGGGGGCTTGATGGGGGGACGGGGGTATTGGGAATTCAGGTTTTAGGCTACTCCACTTTTGGTCTTCATATTTATTAAGAACGAGAATGAGTGAACTTGCAGAACGAATTAACAAGTTCTATATACGTATGGCGCAGATCAAGAGTGACATTGAATGGTATGAACGAAAGAAGTCTATGATTCAAACCTTTGAGAAATTGAATCTTACACAGAATTTACAAAGACCACAAATGAATAATAATTTTCAAAGACAAAATTTTGGATTTAAGATGGGGGGACGGGGGTATTGGGAATTCAGGTTTAAGGACTTTGTAGTTGTTGAGATGGCGCTTCGATTCTTTGATCGTTTGCTATTAGAATGACTAGATGACGTTGCTGAGCTGCGATTTTTAATGGCGTTTGAAGCAGGAATTGCGAATCGATGATGCTGTGTATGACGTCAAAGGGTTGCCTGTTGAATGATTCCCACTAGACAGGTGTTTGGTGCGTACTATTTGATTCTTTAATAGTTCGCGATGAGAATGATTAGATGGCGTTGATGAGCTGCGTTTTTTTTTTTGATGGAACACCCTGTTAGAATGATTAGATGGCGTTGGTGAGCTGCGATGGAGATGTAGATTTCTTCATAGTTTTTTGAGCTAATCGTTGATGACGCGTACAATTGATTCAATATTTGAAAAAAGCATATTTTATTGACGAATGAGGAGATTTTAGATATATTCAAAATTGAAAAACAAACATAGTCACTATAATATTTGGAAAAATTTTAGATTAAAAAAAATTGGAAAACAGACATACTCACCATATACCCATGAATTGAAAAACAGACATACTCACCATATTCCCATTGCATATCCAATCGAATAAATCTTACTTAGAGACCGCCATTCGACTAAAAATTTCAAATGAAAGTTCACATTTCACCAATACTATTAAAAACTTGGGGCTTGTTATGGACATAAACCTAAGATACAGGGAACATTTGAGAAAACTTCTGCAAAACAGTTATGCTAAGATGAAAATGTTGTACGCAAGTCGTTATATACTCAACTTAAGGACAAGAAAAAAACTGTGTGAATCGTTAATATTGTCATCTTTCAATTACTGTAATATTGTTTATTACCCTTGTTTGGATTCGATTGGAAAAAATCGACTTCAGTATGTGCAAAATGTCTGTTGCCGATCTGTGTATAAATAGCGGAAGTTTGACCATGTTTCGCAAAAAATCAGAGATCTTGGTTGGTTGAAGATTTCTGGTACTGTTCAGTTGCACTATGTTGTATTTTTAATGAAGCTGTTAAAATCATCAGTCTCAAAATATCTTAGAGATAAACTTGTGTTTCGAAGTGCAGTACACAGCAGAATTGTCAGGAATCTTGATAGTTTAACCATGCCAAAACATTCAACTGCTTTGTTTCAACGATGTTTTACGTATATGGCTGTAAAAATCTATAATTCACTACCTGTGGCTATCAAGCGATGCCCGAGCATCAATACTGTCAGATTAACGTATAGACACCTTCTCTTATCCGAATAGTATTATTAGTAGCTTAGTTATAAGTGTAATATAAAGCTAGATTAATAAATTGTAATTGGCAGGTAATCATTATGTTAATGTTTCGTGAGTGTGAGAGAGGTTAGCTGTAAGAGTAACCTTAGGTTAAATCTCGCCTCTCCTCACTTTTTATTCTCATCAATAAAGACGATATTTATTTATTTATTTAAATTAAACACATAAAGACTTGTGTGGTTTCGGTGTGGGGGAATTCGAGCCCCCCTGCTCGTGGAGCAAGTTTGGGATGGGGGAACAGGAATTGCGAATCGATGATGCTGTGTATGACGTCATAGGGTTGCCTGTTGAATGATTCCCACTCATCGGTGTTTTGTAAGGGGGAATTCGGGCCCCCCTTCTCGTGGATTGGGATGGGGAGACGGGGGTATTGGGAATTCAGGTCTTAGGCCGCCTACCGTTTCGGTGTGTTTTGGTCTTGTCTTGTGTGTGTGTGGTTTTGGTGTTTTGTGGGGGAATTCGGGCCCCCCTGCGCTTCGTGGATAGTTTGGGGGCTTGATGGGGGGACGGGGGTATTGGGAATTCAGGTTTTAGGCTACTCTACTTTTGGTCTTCATATTTATCAAGAACGAGAATGAGTGAACTTGCAGAACGAATTAACAAGTTCTATATACGTTTGGCGCAGATCAAGAGTGACATTGAATGGTATGAACGGAAGAAGTCTATGATTCAAACCTTTGAGAAATTGAATCTTACACAGAATTTTCAAAGACCACAAATGAATAATAATTTTCAAAGACAAAATTTTGGATTTAAGATGGAGGGACGGGGGTATTGGGAATTCAGGTTTTAGGACTTTATAGTTGTTGAGATGGCGCTTCGATTCTTTGATCGTTTGCTATTAGAATGATTAGATGCAATGCTGAGCTGCGATTTTTAATGGCGTTTGAAGCAGGAATTGCGAATCGATGATGCTGTGTATGACGTCATAGGGTTGCCTGTTGAATGATTCCCACTAGACAGGTGTTTGGTGCGTACTATTTGATTCTTTAATCGTTTACTATAAGAATGATTAGATGCAGGGCCCGCTCTAGGGGCGGCCAGTCCGGACAATTGTCCGGGGCGCCATATTCGAGGGGCGCCATTTTTACTCTGATTGAGACAAAAAATTAATAAGTTGCATACTAATAAACCAAAACTTCAAACTTAGTAGGTAGAATCATCAGAAAAAATCACAGAAGTTTGGGGGCATGACGCCACGATAAACTAATACGTGTGTGGCCCATACTTCTTTGATTTTGAGTCTACTACTTGTCAAGGTGGTACAATTTGCCGAAAAGTGTGAGGCAGGTTAAAAAATACTAATCTCTAGAATAAATGGATAATTGAAACTCCTGACGATTCGGAAAAACACGTGCCCAAAACGTAAACACCAACACCTGAAAACCTAGTTGAGCTCGTGTGCATGCCTATTTTTTTTGAGACAGCTTTGATTTCTGGTTTGGAATTTGTGGACAGAGCCGTACTATTACTGTCACAAAATATAAGGATTTGTAAGTACTGATGCCATTGATGTGTAAAAAATCAACCTACGACTTCTAATAATGCAGTAATAACCGATTAAAGAGCACCAATCAACATCCACTACGTCACAGAATTCACTATCTATCTCTGTCTCTCGTATTGACTGAGATGACTCTCTCTCGAGAGAGGGTAATATGGCCCCACCTCGTTTGTGATCATGAAGTGAAATTCTCGTCTTCTTTTTCATTTATTTAGTATATTTTTGGGTATTTCGGAAACAAATTTTCGCTAGTGACTTTCAAATAATGTCTAGAATACGTATATAAAATTTCAAGTCATTTAAAAATGTATGCAAATTGTCCATTCAAGATCCGTGCCTGATGAAATGCTTCAAAAACACTGCAAGGATTTGGAAAATATTTTAAGCGATGATGATTCTGATGACATAAATGGGATTGAATTAGTCGAAGAAATTTTTGCGGTATGTGCACTTCTGGAACAAAAGGAAACTCTAATCAATGTACTTGAATTAATAACAGAGTTAAATTTTGCTCCAAATCTTAGTGTTGCTTTAAGAATCTTGCTTACAATACCAGTAACTGTTGCAAGTGGGGGAAGAAGCTTTTCTATATCAAAGTTCGTCTTAATGGTTTGGCCATTTTGGCGATCGAGCATGCATGAGGTTACTGATCAAATAAACCTCAAAGCTGTAATAAAAAAAATTGCAGATATAAAAGAAAGAAAGAGAATTTTCTTTTGAGTTTAACCATGGTTATTGTTAGATTTTTTTGTTCCTATTATCTCAGTTTATGAAGTTGTGCAATGATACATTTTTGTAACAACAATTATTATAAAAAATGTACCTGTTTAACAAGACGCTTTCAATTGTTTTTTTTTAATAAACGTTTTCAAAGCATTCATTTTTTTATTAAAAAATAAATAAATATGTATGGGAGGGGGCGGCAAATTGTATGTTTGTCCGGGGCGGCGTAAGCGCTAGAGCGGGCCCTGTTAGATGGCGTTGATGAGCTGCGTTTTTTTTTTGATGGAACACCCTGTTAGAATGATTAGATCGCGTTGGTGAGCTGCGACTGAGATGTAGATTTCTTCATAGTTTTTTGAGCTAATCGTTGATGACGCGTACTATTGATTCAATATTTGAAAAAAGCATAATTTATTGACGAATGAGGAGATTTTAGATATATTCAAAATTGAAAAACAAACATAGTCTCTATAATATTTGGAAATATTTTAGATTCAAAAAATTGAAAAACAGACATACTCACCATATACCCATGAATTGAAAAACAGACATTCTTACCATATTCCCATTGCATATCCAATCGAATAAATTAAACACATAAAGACACTTCAAAAAATCATATATTTTCAGGAATACAGATTCTATCCAAAGTACATAATCGCAGGTACTTGAGGAACATAGGGTACATGAAAAATTACTTTTATGATGATACAAGAACTAAAAATATAGATATATTGATCGTTTCATATAAAGATTGATAGCTCCTTGACTTTGAACTCTTGTGCCAAATTGAAGCCCGCGATGATCTTCATGATGGATAGGTTCTAGAAAAAATCAAACAAAAATAAGATAATTTTGAAAATGATAAATGATGTTCATTGAAAAATTATCAAAATTAAAAAAACTTAAATTTTAGATACACTAACCCGATTATGTATTATTACGACGTTATGCTGTTGAATCAATTGACTAATTTTGTTCGACCACATTTCAAAAAAGAATTGACGGAGCGCTTTGTATATGATGTCATAGGATTACCTGTTGTGAAAAATGATTCCCACTCAAAGTAGACAGCTAGACCACAATTAATGCTTGTTCACATCGGAATATGTGTAAAGAGATTCAGAGAACAATGGTGTCTTGTTCCACTGCAATATGCAAGCATATCGAAATAATAGAACATACTCGTAAATTTTATCGGTTTAATGGTACATAATTTAATGCAAACATTGGGTTTCTATGAAGTCTAAAGAGATAAAATCACCTCGACAATATTGCAGACATACTTCCCATATTCCCATTGCATATCCAATCGAATAAATTAAACACACAAAGACACTTCAAAATCATATATTTTCAGGAAGTACATTATTGTAGGTACTTGGGGGACATACATCAAAAAATTACTTCTACTATAATACTAATAATATAATCTTACAATTATTCATAATATTAACAGATTAATGTAATTTACCCAATAATAACTATTCCTTAAATTATATTTGAAAAACGCTATAAAGATGAATAGTGCCCAAAGGAAATCGTATCAAAGGTATTCTCTTGTACAAATCTTTTATCATCGTTTGCACTCGACGCAACTTTATTTTGCTCAATGCTGTAAACATTGTGAGTATAGGAACGAATGCAACGCTGAGTGGCGCTGATAATTTTTGAATGTCGTAGAGAATTCCAGTAGTCATCAAACGTTAATTTATTTAACTTTTGTTTATTTTGAGGATCAGTGAAATTAAAGTCCAATTTGTTTTAAAATGGCCGACGTTTCGCAATATATAATTGCATCATCAGGGCGCTGAAAGTATATATTTATTTTATTTCAATGGAATTCACATTGGGGTACATTTCACACGTTACAGATAATAAAAACAGAAACTATTTTTTTTTTTAATATATGTAAATACAAATGGGTGAAGCTTAACTCTATCAAAACAGCCAAGAAAGAAAGATATCAGACTACAAACAAACTTATAAAATACTCACATTTTAACACTCTGGACTCAAGTCGCAAGAATACATATTTACACGACACAAACAGGAAAACTTTTAGGTACATGGGACAAAATGCGGAAATACAGACAACTTATCTCCATCAAAGGTAGTGCGGTATTGAAGCTTGATAATAGTTGTGCTTATCGAGATTGCCTGTGTTTATTTTGGTAGTTTTTTTTTTCCCTCGGTATATCTGGTGAATTTGATAAGAGTTTTAGCATCGACATATTATTATTCAATTTAATTGATTGAGTATATTGAAATAGGCTGAATTGAGGTTTTCTATATCAGTCCTTTTGTTTACGGTGTTATGTCTCTTTATATGTATCATTTCTGAGACTATTCTTTTTTTGTAATTAGTCTGTTTGTCCAAAATCGACGTACTCTCAAAATCAAATGAGTGCCCCGTGTCCTTTTTGTGTTGTACTAAGGCTGTAGGATTGGTTTTTAATAAGTAGTTTTTTTCATCATTTTTATGTTCCCTAATTCTGTCTTTTAAATATCGAGAAGTTTGTCCTATGTAGCGTTTATCGCAAGTTTTGCATGGAATACTATAAATCACATGTGACTTCAAAAGATTTTCAGTGCTGGCTTTTAATTTTGAGAAGTAGTTCGTTCGTACGGTGTTACAACATTTTTGAGAAATTATGACTTTCTTGTTGTCCGTGGTAGTGTAGTTCTCAATTGATCTTTTCAGTTTTTCTGTGAGTCCATGTATACAAGGTAGTCTTAAAAATATCTTCGCCTCATTGTTGTGTTGGCCTGTATCCGTGGTTTGATGTAAATCACGTTGATCTTGCTGTCTGTAGATTATTTTCCTTATAAGCGGCTTTGGGTAACCATTGTCTACGAGCATTCTCTCTATATATTGTAAGTTTGAGTTGTGATATGCTGTTGATGATAGTGCTATTGATCGATGTTTCAGATTCTTGATGATGTTTATCTTATCTTTCAAAGGATGTAGAGAATGGAAATTAATGTAGCGTTCTGAGAAAGTAGGTTTTTGATACCAGTTAGTTTCGATTATTACTGAGTCAGGTTTTCTTATTATTTCCACGAAATAATTTCGGACATAGCGCTGATCCTTGATTATCTGTAACGTGTGAAATGTACCCCAATGTGAATTCCATTGAAATAAAATAAATATATACTTTCAGCGCCCTGATGATGCAATTATATATTGCGAAACGTCGGCCATTTTAAAACAAATTGGACTTTAATTTCACTGATCCTCAAACCCAACAAATTAACCACACTCGTTAATTTATTTTTTACAACGTTGTACTTGACTCCTTTGGCCATTTTCACAACTTTTTGCCCTTGCTGAATTTTGAAAGTGTACATTTTCGATCGAAGACCAATGAAATGGGTAATAATTTCTTCATTAACTTCATCCTTCATTAGTCCTAGAACTTTTTTGTTGACCAACGGGATTTTATAAGGGTTATTAGGGGAGTAGTCGGAGGTGTCAAATTTATGTAAATCAGCCTTGATAATCTCTTCATAAACATCATTACACTGAATTTCATGGATGAAGCTATCCGTATCAGTGTACATAAGTTTACAGCGATCAATACCCAATTTCGGTAGCATATATGCGTAATGAAAATCAAACATGTATGTTTTGGAAATGTCCAGAATGGACATTGTTATGTTCAATATACGATTTTAACCATGTCAACTGTCGAAATTTTAAAATTCTATGGATTTTACTCAATTCCAAACCATTCATTAATGCTTGTTTCAAGGTTCGATAGTGAACAACATAATTCTCTTTATCGAAAAGAGTACACATCAATTTCGATAGTTTCGATCCGGGTGGAACTCGATGTTCAGGACAAAATGGAAAATCTCTATGCAAGTCGTGAGTGACGGTGGGATATTTTACGTCAACTTCAAATATATATCCTATGGGTGAATTATCCGGGATTGACAAAACATCAAAGTTAGATACATCGCTAATCCACTCAAACTCTCCTGAAGGGAGAGGTTCAGTCATTGCTTTTCCATACAGATTATTTACATCTAGATAAAGCAAAAATTTCGATGGCTTCGATGCATCGTAATCATCGGTGTACTTGTTATTAGCTTCAGAATACCTATGAACACAAGTTGAAATACCTCCACGAATTCCCTGCTCAATGAACATGATTTGATCAATATCTTGAAGAAGTTCCAATTTACAACCTGTAAACTTCAACATACAATCCCATGTGAAGCCAGGCATCGTATAATACCATGCTGGATCTAATTTATGTGTCTGAATGCTACTTTGTCTAAAGTTCTCAAATAAATCAGCTAAACCCAAAATATCAGTCTTTAGATACAAATCTGAATATTCACCTAAATTTTGGATTCCAAAGGCTTCCTACACACATTGAGCATGTTGATAATTTTCGACTGATAAATTGGAATCATTCAATTTATTGTAAAAATGTTCAATAGAAGGGAATCGGGTGTCGTTCATTTTTTCCAAGCTATCAATATAGTCATAACAAAATACACCTTTCCGCGTCAACAATTGAAATTTTGCCTCATCTAGATGTGCAAACTCTTCTCTCAATATTTTAAAATCGGTTTTTTTCATTGTCGATAGTAAATCATCGAGAGAAGCGCCTAAAAATCTGAATGAATCGATGTACCTAAATCTTAGATTGTTTTCGTCAACGAAATGGGTGAAAGATATATAAACTTCATTATTGGTTGGGAGAACACTCACGCGACTACGTTTGGCAAGATCTTTTATCAACAAACGTCCATCATAACCGGATAAATTTTGAAAAACAATCGGCACAACATAAAGCTTTTTGAAAATTAGATTACAATTTTGATGTGCAAAACCACTGAATTCGCCAGTGAAATGACCATGATCGCGAACAATCTTATCATTTTTGTGAAAAGGTTTTTCACATATATGGCAATTTGTTGCACCGCAGATGCTTTTCTTTTCGATCATGGGAACAATATTTTTGATTTTTGAATGAATTACTTTTGATATTTCAACCATTTCGTTGATGAACCATTCCATACAATCTGCACCACGATAGCTCTTGAAAAATGAAAGAGAATTGTCATAGGAACATTTTAAATAAAACCCGGCACTGTAAACTATATGTTTTTGATATTTTCGCGTATTTATGGAAATGTGTTGATCGACTACTTGTAGTTGGCTTTCAAAGTCCGCATAGATGATGAAGGGACATTTTTGTTTGTAAATGAAATTTTTGAATTCGACATGTTTGTAACTTGGGAATGAGACTTTATATTCATTCAATTTTGTACACAGCTTTTCATGTTCTGTCAATTTTACCTCAGATGAGAAATAATTAAGACAACGATCACAAATATACTTGGCAATTTTTTTTTTACTCAACTGCCTTGAAACAAGACGGGATACATTTTTAATCCAACAATAATGGTATTTTATATCCTCATGATCGTTGTCATTAGTAGGCAGTGGCTCGTAATCATTCAATGATGGATGGTATTTGTTTTGAATTAACAGCAAATTAACATGTCTAACCAGTTTTTCTTTGGTTAGCCTAGCTCGTACAATATTGAAATTATTTGGTTTACCATCATCCGTATCTGACTTTGAAATTAGTTCCAAAGCATACACATTTACAGAAATATCATTGTTTTTTTCAAATTTCGAAATTTGATTCAACGGCATGGGAGAGTTTTTGAGCTTCAAAACTGATTTGTTATGAGGATAAGAGGTGATTCGGTTGTTATGTTTGTTAACAGGATGAAGCGCACTAACAATTGCCCAGTAAAAGCAGGCGGTATCATTATTTTGAACATTCACGCATGCATGTTTCTTCGCAATTTCCTTCGGTAGTGCAATATAGGAAGATCCATTACCCATTTGAAATTTATTAACATTAATTTCCAAATAAATTATTCTAACAAGAGCAAATCCTGAATCACGTTCCTGGAATTCCGAAAGACTATTCAAAATTACATCACGCACGTTTTCAAAAAACCAGCTTTTTAAATCCGTTCCTACATCAATGATTACATTCTTGGTGTTGAAATATTTAAAATCTACAATTTCACGTTCAGATGATTTTTTGATAAACTCTCCGCAAAATGATGAGTTCACTTTAACCATGGTAAAAGATTTCATTACTTCCTTTAATTCACGTTGAAACAAAATAAACGCATCATCCATAAATCTATTAACGTCTTTATGAGTCAAATTAGTTACAAATTAACTACCGGTTGATACTCTTCCTTTGAAGCAATTAACAATTTTTTCCCATTTAACCCTATTGCTTAATTTTGATTCATTTACTAACCCCATCCCAACCCGCTTATTTTTCAAAATCAATAATTGTCTTCTAATAACTTTAAGATGTTGCAAATTGGTCTGAATCAATCAAAGAATGTTTCTAGGTAAATTACCATGTAGTATTAAATTATTAAATTTGCCGATTATTCTACTTATTCTACGTATCCAATGGCTTGTCGTTCTCTCACAAGGCTTGTCGAACAGAAATCTCTTCATTTTTTTCAAAAATGAAAGCATATTTTCTGATTTTTTCAACAACACTTTGTATGAGGAAGACATATTGAAAAAATCAACTCACAACTATTGAACGCCGTTGATGTGGTGGTTTTGACTCAATTTGGGGGATGAACTCGTGTGATGTTCTGTGTGTAGCCCTCTGATTTCGAAGGTGTGAAATAGCTCAGCAGGTGATTGTCGGCTATAATCCTTCTAGGCAGGAACAACACACCTCCAATTGTAGTAGAATAACCACCAAATCCGGTTTGTGGTTTTCTGAAAGACAGTAAGTTTCGTTTACTTGGATATGATTTAAAAAAAAACGTGCATTGATGAAATATCATCAAAATTTGAAAAAACGTAAAGTTTATTTTTACCTGATTTAATTTCAAACGATGGATTTTTGTGTTGAAGATCGAATTGATGTTGATTTTTCGAAAAGTTTCGCAATCAGCTCTTCGCGAGGAACTACACCAACTTTGTGGATTTCTGTAAAAACATGTTTTGTTTAATGCAATTACATAAAAAATTCACATTGTAAATTCACCAAGCACCCCACATCAATTCTATGATAAGAAAAATTTTCAATTATTTAAAAGAATATTTACCTTTTTGCCACACCCCAGACACACAAAATGATCACAAGTGCTCTGTTCTGACGACGACGACGTCTGACAACGATGAAAGCTTCGTATGAACTGATTCACAAAACATGAACAACTGTATAGTTGACTATTCGAAACACTTCTAGAATGCCGAACTGCAAACTATGCAATTATAATTAAATTCAAAGAACAATGGTGCATTGTATTTGTGATTCCATTGCGATTAGCACGAGCTTGTTTACAAGAAATAATAGAACAAACACTTATTTTCGGTAAATTTTATATTATATTTTACAATATCTTGTAAAATATCCACCCACTTATAGGTCCCATGCAAACTGAAATACTTGAAAAGTTTTTCTTTAATCGTTCGTATGGAACGCTCAACCATGGCCGCTTTTTTATCTGTATAGGTATTATAGTGGTTTATGTCATATTGACGCATCAATCGTTGAAAATGTCCATTGTAGAATTCCTTTCCTTGATTTGATTGCAAATTTTTTGGACTACGATGTGATTGTTTGAGAATTTTCGCAAAGGCTCGGGTTACCTCGTCACCTGACTTGCTTTTTAATGGTTCAGTCCACACAAATTTTGAAAAACAGTCTATGATGATGAGAAAATAATTGTAGTCTCTGTTATCTTTCGCATACAAATCCATTTGCCCCAAATCAACCTGCCACAAGTCATCCACTCCCTTGATAATTGTACGGCGACGGGGAAAATTCCTTCTTATTGGCTTGAACAGCTCGGTGATGAGTTGAACTTTTTCTTTGGAAGGTGACGTCATCTTCACTTGACTGCTTTTACTGTAGTCACGTCGTTGACAAAAACAGATTTTATCCTGACCTCGATATATTTTTTCAACTTATTCAGCTCCTTTACACTCTCGGCAGCATGAATTCTCATCTCAGATTCAATTGTCGATTTGAAATTAGTCAGAGCCTCGTCAGCATATTTTTTGTTAACTGCATGAAAATCGTCGGTTGGTGATTTCAAGTTACAAATTTTCACGTTTTCAACATCAATATCACCGTCAGCTGTGTGAGATAACGTTTGTGTTGGCCTCGAATAGATTGGAGTTGCAGCTGCTACAAAGTGATGTCGGCCGCACAAAACATGACTTATTTAACAGTAAAAAATGCTTTCAAAAGCTGTTTTCTGTACGATAAACGGTTCCACAGATATTCGCAAGAAAAGATTTCTGTTTTTCAATTTCAACACCTTGAATCTCTAAAATGGTGAATTTGAGGAACTCAACATGCAATAATGATAATACATAAAAAAAAATATTAGTAGACTTGGACACGAATTTTTTTTTCTTATCACATATTTATATTTTATCATACATATTAGATTTGATTATCAATATAGTAATTCCAAGTCCAAGTAATCCCATGATGATATTATATTGAAAAAATATTAGTAGACTTGGAAACGAATTTTTTTTCTTATCACATATTTATATTTTATCATACATATTAGATTTGATTATCAATATAGTAATTCAAAGTCCAGTTGTCCTCGTGCTCTGCAGTAGCGGCTACATACTGGATAGCAAGAGGTCGCCGCCTCGACTTAAGGCAAACTACATCAGTATGATGAATTGAATTATTGTATTTGAGGATTATCATTGTGCTGTCTGAATACCTACTGATAGATATCCATTTCTTGCCGCATCGACACAAAAAGTAACAAAAAGTCAAGAAATGTCAAATTATTGGTGAATTTGAGAGCCCATGAAAAATAAAGATACCCATATTTTTTCTTTTTGTTGTAAGTCAAAAATTGACGGAGATATAACTCTTTGAAGTGTGCCAAAATTGCAATGTTATGACGTCATAACATCCATATCGATCATGAGGACATGAAATTACTCTGAGGTGTCTCCAACATGTTCAAGGTGTCTCTGAGTTAACTCCGTGATGGCTCTGAGAAGTCTCCGTGATGTCTCCGTGATGTCTCTGAGATGTCTCCATGATGTCTCTGAGTTGTCGCAAGAGTGTTTTAGATGTCTCTTGTCTTTGAGTGTCTCTGAGTTGTCTCCGTGATGTCTCTGAGTTGTCGCAAGAGTGTTTTAGATGTCTCTTGTCTTTGAGTGTCTCTGAGTTGTCTCCGTGATGTCTCTGAGTTGTCGCAAGAGTGTTTTAGATGTCTCTGAGTTGTCTCTGTGATGTCTCTGAGTTGTCTCTGAGATGTCGCTGAGTTGTCGCAAGAGTATTTTAGATGTCTCCGAGTTGTCTCTGAGATGTCTCTGAGTTGTCTCTGTTATGTCTCTGGTGGTGGTGACTGCGAGTCGAGTGCCATTGCAAAGTTTTGGCTGATCAATATTTTAGATGTCTCTTGTCTTTGAGTGTCTCTGAGTTGTCTCCGTGATGTCTCTGAGTTGTCGCAAGAGTGTTTTAGATGTCTCTGAGTTGTCTCTGAGATGTCTCTGAGTTGTCTCCGTGATTTCTCTGAGATGTCTCTGTGATGTCTCTGAGTTGTCTCTGAGATGTCGCTGAGTTGTCGCAAGAGTGTTTTGAGATGTCTCTGAGTTGTCTCTGTGATGTCTCTGGTGGTGGTGACTGCGAGTCGAGTGCCATTGCAAAGTTTTGGCTGATCAATATTCCTTAACCTGATGATTGGCGCACCTATTTTCAATTTCAATATATGTGAAGGCATCCCTGGTAAATCAATCAATCAATCAATCAGTTCAAAAACTTCAAACCAAACCAATTGAAAACACTGCAAACCTCACAATAATTATAATAATTAATATTATATTATATTATTCAAAGTCATCAATAATTTCCTTTGAACATTGGTGCCAAATATTTAAATAATTTTGAAAATCGGAAAAACAATAGTTTTCATTTATCATCATAATAGAACATAAGTTTTAATTTTTTTTTTAACATTATTATTTTGAAACGATATACTTGGTTAATATGGTTTAGAATTTAAACATTTTTATTTTGAATATTGAAGAGGTTGTCTCTCTTGTAATTCGATATGAAAATTACAGGACTTCGCTGCTCAAGTTGTGGGGTGGATTAGTTGGGGCGATTACGGCGAAATGCCCTGGCTGGGTACTGAAGAGTACGAGTCTTTGGTATCGTTTGATATTATTATTCAATTACAAATTAAAAATAAATATAGTGGTTTACAGGCTGTGATAACCGGAAGGGGGTCTAGGTGGACCTGTCAAAACACGGGAAAAAATAAGGAGGAGGACAATGTAAATGTAATTTCATTTTTTAAAAGTCATAAGATAATCTTTTTTAAAAATTCTCAAATTTAAAGGAAGTTGGGGTTCAGGTCGGAGGAGAATTCTCTGACATCCCCGATGATGAATTCGAGTTGATGCATGAGTTAAAATATAGAATTTTCAACATTTATCACGTATGACATTTTATGTTTAGTGGAAAGGGAGATTTTTTGTGGTGGAATATTAGAAATCTGAACTACTAACCAATATTCAATTTCTCTTTCAAGCCATCCCCACCTTCTTATTGGCTTAAACAGCTCGGTATTCATTCGTAACAATATAAATGTTACTTTTTTCAAGTATTGAATCGATAGTACCCGAAATCTATATCAACGATTAGCTTAAAAACTATGAAGAAATCTGACGGATATGCAATGGGAATATGTTGAGTATCAAGTCGTTGGTGAGTATGTTTTTTGCAATTTTGAATCAAAATCTCCTCATTCGTAACAATATAAATGTTACTTTTTCAAGTATTGAATCAATAGTACGCGAAATCTATATCAACGATTAGCTCAAAAACTATGAAGAAATCTACATCTCAATCATCTACCACAACAGGTAACCATATGAAGTAACCATGAAACAGCGCCATCTAATTCTAATAGCAAAAGATCAAAGAATCGAAGCGTACGCGTAACTCAAACAACTATGAAGAAATCTATATCTCCATCGCAGCTCACCAACGCCATCTAATCATTCTTGTGGCAAACGTTTAAAGAATTAGATCATTATTAAATAAAGAACGCACCAAACACCTATCTACTTTGAGTGGGAATCATTTTCCACAACAAGCAACCTTATGACGTCATACACAGCGTCATCGATTGGATATGCGCTTCAAACCTCATCTAATTCCAATAGCAAACGATGAAGCGTACGCGCTATATAACAAGATTTGAAACTGTTCTTGGCATTCTTCACGAATTACTCGAAGATCAGATTGAACAGATCAATATTGTCAAGGTTATTTAATCTCTTTATAGCAGATCTGCATGCATAGAACCCCAATGTTTGAAGGAAATTATGTACTATGAACCCTCGTATAAACTCAATAAAATTATTGATGATTTGAATAAAATTTCCGAAAATGAGTATGTTTTTCGATGTTTCGAGGTGCTAATAGATGCATTTTGCAGTGGAATTACAGAAAACAAGGCACCATTGTTTATTGAATCTCGTGTAACTGATGTGGTCATTGTTATATTAATAAATTGCATGGTTTGCAATCTGGTTCGAAACGACAAATGATGTGTGTTTCTATTAGTTCAGTCTATTCAAAGCCTTGGTCGTTTTAAGAATAACATCTGTGATCATTGTGTGTGAGGAGGTGAGTTAAGAGCGTTATATAAAGGGTAGGTAAATACTTTTTTAAAAAATAATTATTTAATAGAATTTGTTTGTTATCATAGCATGGACCTTTCTACTGTTAATGCGGTGTGCTTGGCTCAAAACGACAAGCCTGTGAAGAAGCTTCAAAACCTTCCGCTAAACATCCCTCAACAAATTGTTGCTGGGAAAAAAACCAATGACGTATTCGGGAAGTGCTTACTCCTGGAATTGGAAGAGAGCGTTGTCTTTCTCCCAAAACGAGTGACATCAATTTTGGAAAAGAACCTCAAAGATCTTGCTGGAGGGAAGTATGCTCTTGTCTTTCGGGGGTTGAAGGACGTCGGAAAGCCTAATCCGCAGACCCTGTTTGAGCTCGTTAAGCACCCAGCAGCCGACAACAACAGCAACTAGTTTAAGGTAGTTATATTTTTTTTTACCATGTCATACTTGCTGAAAAGCTGCAAATATAATTTTATTTTTGAAGAATTCTCTAAAGTTTGAAATGTGGTCGAACAAAATTAGTCAATTGATTCAACAGCATAACGTCGTAATAAGACATAATCGGGTTAGTGTATCTAAAATTTAAGTTTTTTTAATTTTGATAATTTTTCAATGAACATCATTTATCATTTTCAAAATTATCTTATTTTTGTTTGATTTTTTCTAGAACCTATCCATCATGAAGATCATCGCAATGCGGGGCTTCAATTTGGCACAAGAGTTCAAAGTCAAGGAGCTATCAATCTTTATATGAAAAGATCAATATATCTATATTTTTAGTTCTTGTATCATCGTAAAAGTAATTTTTCATGTACCCTATGTTCCTCAAGTACCTGCGATTATGTACTTTGGATAGAATCTGTATTCCTGAAAATATATGATTTTTTGAAGTGTCTTTATGTGTTTAATTTATTCGATTGGATATGCAATGGGAATATGGTCTGTTTTTCAATTCATGTGTATATGGTGAGTATGTCTGTTTTTCCATTTTTTGAATCTAAAATTTTTCCAAATATCATAGTGACTATGTTTGTTTTTCAATTTTGAATATATCTAAAATCTCCTCAATCGTAAATAAATTATGCTTTTTTCAAATATTGAATCAATAGTACGCGTCATCAACGATTAGCTCAAAAAACTATGAAGAAATCTACATCTCCATCACAGCTCACCAACGCCATCTAATCATTCTAACAGGGTGTTCCATAAAAAAAAAACGCAGCTCATCAACGCCATCTAATCATTCTAATAGCAAACGATCAAAGAATCGAAGCGCCATCTCAACAACTATAAAGTCCTAAAACCTGAATTTCCAATACCCCCGTCCCCCCATCTTAAATCCAAAATTTTGTCTTTGAAAATTATTATTCATTTGTGGTCTTTGAAAATTCTGTGTAAGATTCAATTTCTCAAAGGTTTGAATCATAGACTTCTCTCGTTCATACCATTCAATGTCACTCTTGATCTGCGCCAAACGTATATAGAACTTGTTAATTCGTTCTGCAAGTTCACTCATTCTCGTTCTTTATAAATATGAAAACCAAAAGTAGAGTAGCCTAAAACCTGAATTCCCAATACCCCCGTCCCCCCAACAAGCCCCCAAACTATCCACGAAGCGCAGGGGGGCTCGAATTTCCCCACAAAACACCGAAACCACACACACACAAGAAGACCAAAACACACCGAAACGGTAGGCGGCCTAAGACCTGAATTCCCAATACCCCCGTCTCCCCATCCCAATCCACGAGCAGGGGGGCCAAAATTTTTCCAAATATTATGGTGACTATGTTTGTTTTTCAATTTTGAATATAACTAAAATCTCCTCATTCGTTAATAAATTATGCTTTTTTCAAATATTGAATCAATAGTACGCGTCATCAACGATTAGCTCAAAAAACTATGAAGAAATCTACATCTCCATCGCAGCTCACCAACGCCATCTAATCATTCTAACAGGGTGTTCCATCAAAAAAAAAACGCAGCTCATCAACGCCATCTAATCATTCTTGTAGCAAACGATTAAAGAATCAAATAGTACGCACCAAACACCTGTCTAGTGGGAATCATTCAACAGGCAACCCTATGACGTCATACACAGCATCATCGATTCGCAATTCCTGCTTCAAACGCCATTAAAAATCGCAGCTCAGCAACGTCATCTAATCATTCTAATAGCAAACGATCAAAGAATCGAAGCGCCATCTCAACAGCTACAAAGTCCTAAAACCTGAATTCCCAATACCCCCGTCCCCCCATCTTAAATCCAAAATTTTGTCTTTGAAAATTATTATTCATTTGTGGTCTTTGAAAATTCTGTGTAAGATTCAATTTCTCAAAGGTTTGAATCATAGACTTCTTTCGTTCATACCATTCAATGTCACTCTTGATCTGCGCCAAACGTATATAGAACTTGTTAATTCGTTCTGCAAGTTCACTCATTCTCGTTCTTAATAAATATGAAGACCAAAAGTGGAGTAGCCTAAAACCTGAATTCCCAATACCCCCGTCCCCCCATCAAGCCCTCAAACTATCCACGAAGCGCAGGGGGGCCCGAATTCCCCCACAAAACACCGAAACCATACACAAACAAGACAAGACCAAAACACACCGAAACGGTAGGCGGCCTAAGACCTGAATTCCCAATACCCCCGTCCCCCCATCCCAATCCACGAGCAGGGGGGCCCGAATTCCCCCTAACAAAACACCGATGAGTGGGAATCATTCAACAGGCAACCCTTTGACGTCATACACAGCATCATCGATTCGCAATTCCTGTCCTCCCATCCCAAACTTGCTCCACGAGCAGAGGGGCTCGAGTTCCCCCACACCGAAACCACACAATTTAAGACAAGACCAAAACACACCGAAACGGTATCTGAAATCTATATAAATTCCTATGACTCAGGTGACGTAGGTGGTTAAGACTATCACATACAAATCCAAAGGACGTGAGTTCAATTCTCGCTTTCGCGGATTTTTTTCAGGCTTTGGATCATCGGGGTAGCAACTGAACCACAAATCTACATTCTATTTTAGGCACCTTGTAAGCGTATTGGTTTAGACTGTCACGTACAAATCCAAAGGATATGGGTTCCAATCTCGCTATCGGAAAATCTTTTTTCTGACTTTGGTAATAAAATCTAATCTCCACACCCCCCAATCCCCCCATCTCGATCCCAGGAACCAAGCTATAAAAAATCCCCTGTCAACTGCCATCTGTCAAAGCCGTCAAGATCGAAGCGTTATGTCAACTGTCAAATGTCAAGATCGAGATCGAGCGACGTTGCCAGATGACCAGTCTTCGAGCGACGTTGCCAGATTCATCAAAAATTCCCTAAAATCTAGAGAAAAGTCAAAAATATGCCTCGCCCACTTGAGCGCTTTGAGGTTATGGTCGGCCGGTGGTCCAGAAGCCCCTTTGTTTAACTACTTCTGATGAATCTAGAAAATAACAAATATTATGATCTACAATATTAACATATTGTATTTCTATAGAGCCTAGACATTATTCGAACTAATGAGATTTAGTAATGGCTCACGGCTCTATAATGGATGAAAGCGAAATCAATGACAAAAAACATCAAAAAGTAGTATTTAAACAATATTACTCGTTTTCCAATAAATATTACCTTGAATGTTCTTGATAATCTATCTATGCAGTCATTCCGGTCCTTGCATATGTCTCCAACTGCCCGATACGCATTGTAAGTCGCAGCTTTTATCTCTGCAGATAAATGTTTACCATACGGCATGATGAAATTTTATAAAATTTTGACATATTATTATTATCATAGTCGAGGTGAAGTTCGGTGTTCCGTAAATTGATACCCAGTCTACCATTTCCATTTCAAATTGCGAGTAATCTATACAAGATTGCCAACCTTTGACCTACAATTTTGGCACATGTCAGGCATTTTAAAAAAAAAACGGACTTTATAAATTTTCAAGTTTTCCTTCATATTTTCGGAACGCTGCAAACCTGTCAAAATTCGATGACCAGTTGTCACATTTGGAAGAAGTCGATGAGAAAAAAAGGATGGTTGCTAGGAGAAAAATATAATAATATATATTTTTGTAAATTTGTATGAGCAATAGAGCCTCTCTAAAAACCCAGCGGTGTTTAAAAAAAAAAATTAAATCTAAAGGTTTGATGTCCGTCCAGCGACATTAAATCAAAGAAGCTGACGGCAAGCAAACATAGTTTGGTCCTTGGTAGCCGGATAGAAGAATCGGAGTACAAAGGAAACACTGCCGAATGCAGATACAAGGTTGAATTAGCAGCCCGATATCTTACCCTATACTCGAAGTCACGTACTTATCACGTCCACGTCCATAACGCACTGGAGAGATTCTCGCTTCAGAAGCTGTCTTGATCGGAGGTAAAGGTGAAGCAAACCTTTTCTTATTTTAATTTTTTTTCCGCATATCATTTTGATATCATTTCACGTACCTTCCACTTGTGTTAATCTCGATATTTTTATACACGTTATAGTTTTGTTTTTCTCGAATATTATCGATACATTTTAATCGCTATAAAACACTATTTGAGTTGTATAATCTAATCAAAACACCCAAATATCTCGTACTCGCACATTTTGGTGAGGTATTTTGACAATTTACAAAAGTCAATATGACAGAACGATCAAATGAGGATAAAAGGTTAATAGCTCGTCGCGGTCAAATTAAAGCCGAACTCACACGGTTTCAAACCTATTTAGATAAGTATACTGCCGGAAAATACTCGCTCATAGGAATCGAAACTCGTTACGAAGCCACGAAAGATATTTTGTCAGAATTTAAAACTATACAGGGTGAGCTCGAGGATGTCATGCTGGCCGCAGGTATCTTAAATCAAGATCAAGCAAGCGCGGATCGCGAAGATTTTCAAAAAAAATATTTCAACGCGATTTCAACTGCGAAAGATCTTATTTCCCATCTTTCACCACCAGCAAATTCCAATACTCAAATGTTTACTCCTGTTGGGGTACCGCCTCTACAAATGAATGCAAAATTACAACCCATAAAAATTCCCGAATTTTCAGGCCAATATTCTGAATGGCAAAGATTTAGTGACACATTTACAGCTTTGGTTCACAATAACAATACACTGCAAAATATTGAAAAATTCTATCATCTTCAATCTTGTTTGAAAGGTGAGGCCGCTCAAGTCATAGCATCGTTACCCCTCTCGGACGTTAATAACGTCACCGCTTTTAAATTATTAACAGAGAGATTCGATAACCAAAAGACTATAATTAACGCTCATTTCAAAGAAATATTTGATTTACCAAACGTACATAAAGAATCGCACTTCACATTAATCAATTTTCTCGATACATTTTTGAAAAATATACGTGCTTTGGAGAGCTTAGGCGAACCAATTGATAGTTCTAGTACTATCTCTTAAACTCGAAGCTGGATTTTCCTACGAAACGCGAGTGGGAACAGTTCAGTAGAGATATCGCCAAACCCAAAATAGATGATTTTTCTAAATTCCTATCGCAAAGATGTCAGGTCTTAGAGGCTTTACACACAAAATCTACCCCCAACCTAAGTTATCGTCAAAAACAAAGCTTTCAGTCGTTTGAACTATCAAGTCCTAATTGTCCTTCCTGTAACAATAAACATTTCATTTATTCATGTCCAAAATTTAAATCGTTCTCAGTTGCATCTCGTTTTGAGGAAGTAAAACGATTATCTGTTTGCACAAATTGCTTGCGAAAAGGACAAAGAAATTCGGAGTGTAAGTCAACAGGTTGTAGGATTTGCAATAGGAGACATTCCACCCTTTAACATCAACCAGGAGCGTCTTTTTCAAAAAATGTAACACCGAATAAGGTTGGTTTTCAATCAAAATCCAATCCTCGAAGTCACGTTAATATCTCGCTAACTAATGAGGGTAATAATTCGATGAATCACGATAATACGATTAATGCTCTCGAAAATACCCAAAATAATTCCAACCCTAACCCAAATGAAATTCAAAACTGCACAGCGTTGTCACATCATTCTATGAAAAACTCAGAACTTTTTGTTCTGTTATCTACTGCGCTCATTCACGTTTGTGATGTGAACAATGTTCCATTTCCGTGCCGTGTTCTACTCGATAGTGGCTCACAGTCAAATTTTATTACTCGAGACATGGCCAGACGACTTAATTTAAAATCACGAAGAATAAATATTCCTGTTTCCGGAATAAATCAAATCAAGACAACAATAAATGAGCAAGTTGACATCATGTTTTCGTCCATTCATAGTTCATACAAGTCAAATATTTCTTGTTTAGTTATTGACAAAATTAGCGATCTTACTCCACAAAGATCTTTCGATATAGCAAACTCAAATATACCCCATCTTCCCCTCGCTGATCCCGATTTTAACGTCGCCTCAAGCATAGATATGCTTATCGGTTCTTCGATATTTTACAATTTACTTTCTGAAGGTCGTATCAAACTAGGCAACAAATTACCTGTATTACACAACAGCGTTCTCGGCTGGATAGTAGCGGGTAACATACCTATAAACCAACGACTGTCAAAACGTTTCTTCGTGAATTCACATTCAAATGATGATGATCATAATTTGAATGCTCAAATAGAAAAATTTTGGAAAATCGAGGAAGTTCCCAAGAACCCAGAAAAATCATGGACAACAGAAGGACTCGAATGCGAACAACATTTCTTGAATACCTTTTCTAGAACTGAGCAGGGTAGGTTCATTCTGAAATTACCATTAAAGGGTAATTTTTCAAAACTTGGTGACTCCGAAAAACGCGCATTAAACCGATTGTACTCGATAGAACAAAAACTGTCCAAGCATAGGGATTTAAAAGTTCTATATAATGAATTTATGCACGAATATGAAAATCTTGGTCATATGACACAAATTTCACGAGATCAAAAATCTTTAACCCCCATATATTATTTACCTCATCACAGTGTCATTAAACTAGATAGCGTTACAACAAAAGTCAGAGTTGTATTTGATGCTAGCGCCAAAAGTTCTTCATATTTATCATTGAATGATGTTTTAATGGATGGTCCGACATTACAGAACGATCTTTTTTCTATTTTATTGAGATTTCGAAAACACAATGTAGATTTTATTGGCGACTTGACAAAAATGTATCGTCAAATATTAATACATCCTGAACATCAGAACTTGCAAAAAATACTTTGGCGAGACAATCCTCAGGATGAAGTGAAATATTATAACTTGCAAACGTTAACTTATGTTGAAAAACCAGCTTCATTTCTAGCCACACGATGTCTTAAACAAATCGCCATAGAAAATATTGATAAATACCCCACTGAATGTGATGTAATCAATAAAGATATGTAAATGGATGATATCTTAACAGGTGCGTCGGATAGTGCTGTGCTATCCAAAATACGTGAAAATTTGACTAGTCTTTTGCTAGAATATGGGTTTGAAATAAGGAAATTTCAATCCAATGATATCGATTTTCTAAATAAAATATCATCTGATTTGGATACGCAATATATGATCACGGATGACTCATCTACCAAAACTTTAGGTGTATGTTGGATTCCTTCTTTAGACTTATTTCGATATAAAGGTCAAGAGATAAATTTTGATCCTTGTAACGCCACCAAACGAGCAATACTTTCCTTTATCGCTAAAATATTCGATCCACTTTTCTTTTAGGTCCTATTTTAGTTCGAGCTAAGCTTATCATGCAAAATCTGTGGCAACTTCAATTACAGTGGGATGAGCCCATTCCTGCGACAATCTACGCGCAATGGGTTGATTTTCAAAAGGATCTATCAGAAATTCAATCTTTACAAATACGTAGACCTATATTAGTAACTAACCCTCGTAATGTACAAATTCATGCTTTTTCAGATTCTAGTGAAAAATCTTTTGGATGCGCAATATATTTACGCTCTATAGATGATTAAGGTCTCATCGAATGTCATTTACTTTGTGCGAAATCCCGTGTTGCACCCTTAAAATCTATTTCTCTTCCGCGTTTAGAGCTCTGTGGAGCCCTATTGATGTCTCGACTATTATCTAAATGTAAATCAATTCTAGATCTGTTCATTGATGACGTGTTTCTTTGGACAGATTCTACCATAGTTTTATCGTGGAAAGCAGGTCAGCCTCGAATGTGGAAAACCTTTGTTAGTAACCGGGTGTCGGAAATTCAATCACTAACATTGGTTAAAGATTGGAATCACATAGCTTCTTCTCTTAACCCCGCAGATATTATTTCACGTGGTTGTTCTCTACATGATTTAAAGTATTCAAATCTGTGGTGGAACGGGCCTGACTTTCTTCAAACATCTTTTGAGCATTGGCCAACTGATTGTAGTATTTCTAATTTTGCGAAAAATGTCGATAGAGTTCCCGAATTTAAATCTCAAACATTTCTCAATTTCGACAATGAAACACTTGACATATTTGGAAAATATTCGGATTATAACAAATTAATTCGTGTGTTTGGTTTTTGCTTAAGATTCATTAATAATTTGAAATTGAGTAGAGAAAATAGAGTGTACTCTAATGTTTTATCTCCTTCGGAAATAGATATAAGCATAGAGTCGCTTTCCAGAATAGTACAACGAACCGCATCTTCCGCTGATTCAAAATCACTTCAAAAATCTGGTTTTGTTAGTTCCAAAAGTAAATTGAAATCTTTCTTGAGAATGGTTTGATTCGAGTCGGCGGTAGACTTGAAAATGCGAATGTTTCTTACAACTCAAAACACCCAATCATGATCCCTCAATCACACCCTTTCACACGTTTGATTATTAAAAACGAACATGAACGCAGTTTACATGCTGGTACACAAACTACTCTTTCCTTTGTAAGTCAAAAATTTTGGCCTTTGAGTGGTAAAAATTCTGTTAAAAATTACATACGAAAGTGTATATTGTGTTTCAAGTCAAAACCCAAAACTTCAATTGCTAAAATGGGTCAATTACCGGCTTCACGAGTAATTCCTAATTTCCCATTTTTCTCTTCTTCAGTTGATTTTGCTGGGCCATATGACTTGAAAGATGGAAAATTGAAAAATCGCAAAATTATAAAGGCATACATTTCCGTATTTGTCTGTATGTCTACGAAAGCTGTACACCTCGAACTTATTTCTGATCTGACTAGCGATGGTTTTTTGAATGTGCTTAAAAGATTCGTTTCTAGGCGAGGTTTATGTAAAGATTTATGTTGCGATAATGCTACAAACTTTGTAGGCGCAAATAACGAGCTGTTAACTATCCAGAATTTGACAAATTCGGTAAACGTGAATAACTATTTTACTAATAATCAAATCAAATTTCATTTTATACCACCTCGGTCCCCCAATTTTGGTGGACTTTGGGAGGCTGCAGTAAAGTCTACGAAACATCATTTGAGGCGCGTTTTGAATCAAAGACATTTAACGTATGAAGAATTTTATTCCATTTTAACACAAGTGGAAGCGGTTCTCAATTCTCGTCCTATCACTCCTTTATCCAATGATCCCTCCGATCTCGAAGCCCTGACTCCGAGACATTTCCTCATTGGACGAGTAATGACTGCAGTTCTACAAAGGAATTTGATTGACTTGAAAGTCAATTATGTGAAAAGATATAACCTGACTCAACAAATAGTCCAGCATTTTTGGTCAAGGTGGATGAAGGAATATCTTCATTTATTGCAACAACGTACAAAATGGCAATCTGGAAATCCACAACTTGCTGTTGGAACTATGGTTCTGATAAAGGAGGACAACTTACCACCTCTCTGTTGGCCACTGGGCAGGATCGTCGAGACACACCCTGGTTCGGATTCGATAGTGCGTGTCGTAAGTGTGTTAACGAAAGGTGGACTTTTTGAACGTGACGTTAGAAAGATATGTGTTCTCCCGATAAATGAAAACTCTTGAATGACTGTATAACCAGATAGTGACTGTTTCAAGTTTTTGGTTTCAATTTTTGTCTAAGACATCTGAATAGTATTCTGTTGAAAGCCGAATCTTTCAAGGGCGGCGGAATGTTCAGAAAATAATATAAATTTTCAAGTTTTCCTTCATATTTTCGGAACGCTGCAAACCTGTCAAAATTCGATGACCAGTTGTCACATTTGGAAGAAGTCGATGAGAAAAAAAGGATGGTTGCTAGGAGAAAAATATAATAATATATATTTTTGTAAATTTGTATGAGCAATAGAGCCTCTCTAAAACCCTAGCGGTGTTTCCCTAAAAAAAAATTAAATCTAAAGGTTTGATGTCCGTCCAGCGACATTGAATTAAAGAAGCTGACGGCAAGCATACAATTATCGTCCTGGTTGAATGTGATACTCAGACAAGTCACGGGTTTCACTAGCACTTTTTCAATCAAGAATTCAGTAGATTTTTCGGAACATCTGAAGACCATCAATCTCCCAGTCAATAATATCTTTGTTTCCCTAGACGTTGAAAATCTGTTTCCCAGCATACCACCCAATGATTGCCTAGACCTCGTCAGAGGCCTCTTAGTGAAGAGCTCCTTGTAAACGAGAACCTTGTTTCATTGCTGTCCATCTTTTTGGACCATAATTTCTTCAAATTTGACAATAAATTCTTCAGACAACAAAATGGACTTGCAATGGGTTCATGTCTATCTCCTCTTTTGAGCGAGATCTCTATGGATAATCTAGAGAAGTAGATAATGAGTAGCACCTTCAATGATAATATTCTCACTTTTGAGATTTACCGTAAACCCACCTAGACTGATAACATCATACAGTTCGAGTCCACCTTTCACCTTTGCTTCACAGATTTGCAGCCTTCAATTCCTTATTATACAGATTATTTGAAATTCCACTTTCTCGTGATGCTTTTACAAGGGAACTCATTATTATCAAACAGTTGGCTGCGAACAAAGGTTTCTTACTGGACAATTTGAATAAGCTTTATTTCAAGTTTTTTGACAAATACAGGGCTTTTCACTTAAAACTCCCCACGTCAATATCTCGGAAAAGAATAGGAATATTTGATTTCTGTAAAAAGTAGTCAATGTATGGGGTCGAGTAGTTATTTTTCACAGTTAAAAAAATTCGACGCCTACCAAGACTAAAGCGTCGCGACGCATCGAAAATATCAATCGATTGCAGGGACTTTGAAATTACGCGCATGCTAAAGTACATGTTATTTATAAACTTTTTTGTTATTCAGTCGAACTCATTTATTCTACTCAGTTTTGAGATATACAGTGTGTCCAAGATAAGGATGTCTATCATGGGGATCTTGAAAACCGTGCGAGATACAAGGTCGGTTAAATGGAGGCAAAGTTGCGTATTTTGATGCTTAACAAAATGCCGTTTTAAAAGCCAAGAAATTCCGACTAAGTCCGAAATTATCCGAAAAAAAACGAAATTTTCCAAAATTGTTTTCATTTTTTTCTACCACATTTGAAGAGATATTTTGAAATGGATGGAACTTCTTCATTGCCACTTTTTGCCCTTTACAAGATAGCGTTATCAAATTGAAGAACTGACGTTTCGTCTATGAGCAGCCATCATCAACTTTGTTTTTTCAAATACGGTCCTGGATTTTTTATCACGGATTTTGAGAGCCTCTTATGTTCCTAAAACAACGATGTATCGCACTTATTAAAAAAAAATTGTTTGTTTTTGATCCTATTAAAAATGTATTTTTTGTCTCTCTCTAACACATGAGTTCTTATGAAAAAATCCACCAACATAATTTTTTTGAATAATTGCCATACATTGTTGGTTTAGGAACATAAGAGGCCCTCAAAATCCGTCATAAAAAATCCAGGACCGTATTTAAAAAAACAAAGTTGATGATGGCTGCTCATAGACGAAACGTCGGTTCTTCAATTCAATAACGCTATCTTGTAAAGGGCAAAAAGTGGCAATGAAGAAGTTCCATACATTTCAAAATATCTCTTCAAATGTGGTCAGAAAAAAATGAAAACAATTTTGAAAAATTTCGTTTTTTTTCGGATAATTTCGGACTTAGTCGGAATTTCTTGGCTATTAAAACGGCATTTTGTTAAGCATCAAAATACGCAACTTTGCCTCCATTTAACCGACCTTGTATCTCGCACGGTTTTCAAGATCCCCATGATAGACATCCTTATCTTGGACACACTGTATATCTCAAAACTGAGTAGAATAAATGAGTTCGACTGAATAACAAAAAAGTTTATAAATAACATGTACTTTAGCATGCGCGTAATTTCAAAGTCCCTGCAATCGATTGATATTTTCGATGCGTCGCGACGCTTTAGTCTTGGTAGGCGTCGAATTTTTTTAACTGTGAAAAATAACTACTCGACCCCATACATTGACGTCTTTTTACAGAAATCAAATATTCCTATTCGTTTCCGAGATATTGACGTGGGGAGTTTTAAGTGAAAAGCCCTGTATAAGCCAACTTATAATATCATCCATCCAGTGAAGACTGAGAATAAAAGCTATAGATGCATCACTTATTTTGGCAACATCTCGACTAACCTAGCAAAGTTTTTCAAGAATTGCAACATCTCCATTGCCTACAAAACGATAAACAATTTCAGTAGACATAGAGTGAAGACAAAGGACGATACTGACGCGTTATCCAAATCTGGGGTTTACTCCTTACATTGTGAAGAGTGCCCAGCTGTATACGTGGGTAAGTAAGGAAAAAAAATTTTGACGAGAGTTCAAGAGCACTTATCTCTAGTGAGAAAATTTAGAGACACGAATATCACAGAAACTAAGTCTGCCTTTGCAAATCATTTACTTTCGACTGGACACACTTTCAGCATTCCCAATAATACGGTCGTTCTTCATGACTGCTCAAAGGGCCGGGCATTAGGCCTTTTGGAAAAAATGGAAATAACGAGAGCAAAGAGGAGTCCAGTTCTCAGTTGGGTTAACGAGATTTTTAATTTTGAGCCACATCTGATTTTCAACAATAGGCGGATTTTGGCGTTAACCAGGTTACGATTTGTTGTTAGCAGGTTTGGTAATTAACTGGTTACTATATCGATACCAGCTCTGGATGAAACGCCAAAACGTTCTGGTTACTTAAAGTAACATTGATGGCATAATGTTACTACTTAATTAGGTACCTCCCAGGAGATTTGCTGCGAAAGAAAGTTAGGCTAGGAAATTCGTAACCTGGTCAACGCCAAAATCCACCTACAGTTCATTTTTTATTTAAAGTTACAGTGACAGATCAAAATTGGAGGTTGAAGGTTGGCAAAAAAAAAATGTCTTAAAGTGCTCGCTAATTGAAATAAAATGATAAAATATTTGATTATAAACTTCATTTTCTCGATAAAAGAAGGGTTTTGACCGTCAATTTTAAAAATATCATCACTGTCTATGCTAGAACGTTTTTTTCTATCAAATCAAATACATTTTGAACATAGCAATATAAAGCGAATTACAGTTCAATCTATGACTATCGTGAAAGAACATGTTTGCCAACCTTTAACCTTGAATTTTGATCTGTCACTGTAACTTTAGATAAAAAATGAACTGTAATATCGTGGATTGATTGTTTGTCATTATTATCAGCTGTTCCATGTCTTGTCACACTTGTCATGTCTTGCCCGTCATTACAGCTGTCAACATGGGCATGCTCTTTTTGTTTATATACTCCGAAAACCTTATTCTTGTCTTCGTACCTGACTGTTTTTGGTTTAGCTTTTCATGTAATTTCCGTTAGTTGGTTTTTCAATGTTTGTTACAACATTTTTTACAATTTGTTTTTAAATATAGTTTATGGTCAATCGTTTGGTATGTACTTTTCTTGTATTTTATTAATATTTGTTTATTTCTTACTTTGTTGTTATATGTATGTATATAAGCTTTATTCGTGACCGAATATATAAAAACAAAACATATAATACACAAACTCATGTTGTTGTCTCATCTGTGTGTTCTCCTGTGACTGAACATTCCTATTCTGGATGAGATAATTCGGCCGCAGTCTGGGCACTCGTAGTTCTCCTCCGCATTCGATCGCGATCTGATGTTTCTTGGGACAGCGGAAAACGTAGCGACGGTATTTCTCCACTCCTTCCGATCTTTTGCCAGTTCTTCCCATTGTGTCTGTTTGTTCATAGACTTCAGGTTCTCGTGCAGGATGTCTTTATACCGTTTGAACTGTCCTCCAGGTTTTCGACGACACTCATCTATCTCGCCGTATAACGCACACTTCGTCAGGCGATTCTCTGCCATGCGAATCACGTGACCGGTCCAACTGTTACGGTAAATCCATTAATTTCACGTAACAACGCTTTACATCTTTACAATCCACCCTGGTACTACTTATTCGTATTGGCAACACCGCAATATCGTCGAATTATTGTCGATATCGAAATACACCTGCTACACCTGTATGAACGTAGGCTGAAAATCAATACTTGCTCTATGAGGATTATGATCCGATCAACACCGTCTGCGAATTGAACCCAATGTGCAAGACAAAGAGCGATATAATTCGAAATGTTAAAGTCGTATACAGCTGCCGACTATTTACACTTATAATGTGCTTTTTGGGGTTAGTTTGATTTGTTAATATCGGTTTATTAATTACCCGGCGTTGTAGGTGTAATTAGCAGTAATTGATTGTGTTGTCAAGTACTGAAGTGATTGTACCTCCCAGATGGTTCTTCTGATATCATACAGTACCATGTGAGTGTTTCGGCCAATGAATGAACATGAAGGGTATCGATTTATGCGCAAGGTGCTAATTTTAGGGCAATTCATTTCAACAGGTGAAAAACTCTCTCTCTCCTCCTGAGACCATTGTACCGGTAAGGTGTTACTTTTTGTACAAGGGGTTTGTAGGCACTTTTTGGGGTAATTTATCTTTCACCTACTTTCTTTGGTTTTCTTTGAAGGGCACACTTATCTAAACCTTTTATCTAATGTACCTGTACACTGCAAAAGTGTTTATTTTTGCATAATTAGTGCATAGTGTACGCCATTTTGCGCGTGGGCACGCTTATCTTTATTTTTGACCTTTTCTGGCTTATATTGAAGTAAACTCGGTAAAACCACTAACTGAAGACGATTACTGCCTGGATTTACGTTTCGCAGTTCCACCTGGATCCTGGACACGTTGAGGTGTAGCTTAAATGCAACTTTTGGATTCCGGAGTGTTTCTGTTGGATCTGGTAGTGGATCGATGGAAGTGGACTGAGGAGTTTTAAGCCAGAAACCTACCTATACCTATATTTTCCTCTACCTGGAATTGAAGCATTGGTGAACACGAGTACTGGGTCCTTTATCGCTGGAAAACTTGACCAGGTGAGTCAGAGCTTTGTTAAGATATTTTACATCTCTGCTTTGGCAGTCTTTTTACGAAGATTTTGACTCATCTTGTCTGGTGAAACAGCCCAGTCTCTGTTCAATATAACCAAGTTTCTTTAAAGTAACAGTTTCTCTCTTTTACCTACTTTGTGCCCCTTCAACTGTAATTACCTTCAAGTCTCTTTAAAGTGTCCTGCAGTCCTCTTAATTGCCTTTTGTATTGCGAAGTACATCACCGGGTCTCAGGGGACGAAATTTTTCTCTTCTAACCTAAAATACCTAATCCTTTTCATTGATCTTAAAGATTGGATTTGTTAGTCAATAATCAATATCAATTCTTATTTATCTAAATACCTTATTTTGTATTTTGGGAAATTTCCTGATTGGAATTTCCATTTATCAATTGAGTTTTTGAATTTGTTTTGATTGAGACATACTTAATTATTTTGTCTGTATTTTGCTTAAAAATTTAATTATCTTTACCTATTTATTTTCAATTGTATTATCAAGTGGATCTGAGGAATAGTGAGCTGGGTTTTCATTAACGTCAGTTTCGGTTCTCAGATTCACTCTTTTTGACACTGTTGGTGAACCTCTTACTGTGTGTACTTTCTTTTCATGTGCTGGATCATTTGTGGAGACACTCTAATGTGACGTCACAGTGGAGCTGATCCCGTCCAGACACACTCAAACAACCTGCCACCATTGATGGATGTCCGTTCCTGACGAGAGAGCCACAAGGTACACACACACCCAACAGAGGTCACCAAAAACTTATTGAAGTTGTCAAATTATTTGTCAGTTAATAGACTGTGTTTCTTTTTAGAGTGATTTTAATTTGTGGTACGCACACACCTACGAAATCAAGTCAGCACTTCATGCCCGGACATAAACACCCTGAGTAAAATTTCTTAATGGTTTGTTGATGAGGCAAATTATTGATAAATAAACTCATTGAACTTTCTCTTGGTGAGCTAGCCGATAACAAGAGTTAAAGTTACGTAACAAAATTGGCGCCCAACGTGGGGCTCACAAAAAAGGGTGTGTTGTGTGCTTCAAATTGAAATTTTCTCAAAATTGATTTTGGTGACTTCCAGTTTCGCTCATCTTTCTCGATTTTTACTTTGTTGATACCTTTGATAATTTCGGTACCATATTTTTGCGCATTTACACTGTTATATATATACCTCGATTTTTGACATTTTGCGTATAACCTATTTTGCGGCTTGGAATGTTTGATATATTTTGTACTTGAGATTCTGTCATGTGATGTGATCGTTTATCAGTCAGTTGGTGTATCATGTTTGGATATGTCCCTCTATTCTTGAGTAACTGGAAATCTGGATAAGTTTCACCCAGTCCTTCTCTTAGCCAACTCTTCTATTTTGTGCAGGAGACGGGTAGATGTCTGAGGAGTACCGCTGAACTTATTGTAATGGAGTTATGTACAGGTCAGACTAGCTGAGGAGTACCGCTGAACTTATTGTGATAGAGTTATGTACAGGTCAGACGGGTAACTACCTGCCTCTGAATCAAAGGACGGGAAAAGCGAGATGGGAGTGTATGTTGAGTGACTGTCATTTGCTGAGTGAGAGCCGTGATATGTTTTGTATTTGTTGATCTCTTTTTATGTTTGTGACCTGGAAATTGTTTTCCTACCCTGGATCTAATTTTTGTTGAACGCTTTGCGGCACCAGGCGATGAAAGAATAGGTCCGCGACGGAAAACTGTCGGGGGTAAGAGTCCCTCAAGTGTTCACTCTGTAGTGTGAGTACCCTTCCAACACGGTACACTTGTCTTTACCTTACCTTATCGTGACTTCTATTAGCTTGACTTTGATATCCTGATGGATATAAAGTTCCTATCTTGCCTTATCCTCACTTTGATATCCCGATGGATATAAAGTTCTTATCTTGCCTTATCTTCACTTTGATATCCCGATGGATATAAAGTACCTATCTTACCTGATTGTGACTTTGATAAACCCTTACGGTTGTTTGGGATTTATCGTACCGATTGTGACTTTACCTTTATGGTTTACCGATTTTGACTTTTAACCTACGCGGTTATTTTCCCGATTATGACTTTTTGGTTTTTGACGGTTATTCCGTCGTGTTTTCTTGCACTTTTTGGTGATATCAAGAGTTTCTTTTGCTTATCAGATGCGGGAGGATGGGCGTTGGGAGGCTATTGCTGGGGTGGTACTCCTAGTGGTGTGGGTTAGGGGTATTGAACCGTTTGAAGCTCCTCCACGACATGGACTCCACGAGGCATAGCTACTGCGTTTCATCTCAGCCCCGTATCTGGTTATTTTCTTGTTTATTCTTGTGTTTGTCTTCCTTCTGCTTCGGCGAGGCTGTGGACCCTGTTTGGGGGGTTGTGCAGAATACCCTTTCTCCGAGTGCTGGATGAGGTGGGAGCCCTCTAAGTGCTGGATTCCAGAGGCCGTCAGCGCTGGTTTTCTTGCGGTGGTTCTCTTTGTTTAAATTCATTTTGTTAATCCATGTGGAACTCGTACAACCCGTCATTTTTGAGGCCACCTGGTGTTTTCGTCATGGAAACATCTTTTAGCTTATCACATGCTACAATGTGGTAGTCTGGTGTATGCTGAATACACTCCCTTGTGTGTGGTGAGTCATAGGGGTGACTTGTCGTTTTTTTTTCTTCCTTTTCTTTTACTCACTACCTGATTTTGTTAGCATTGGGACTTTAGGGATTGTAACAGGTAATTCTTCACAAGGTCAGAAAACGAGGTTTCCTCATACTTCAAGAGGCTTACGCAAATCTGGCTAAATCCCGTTTAAAACCAAGCAGTTGTGCTTAGGGTGTTCTTTCTGTGAAAAAGTATTCTGGGACAGTTCTGATGGTTGACGATGTTGGCTTGGTCAGGTTCTCTGTTCAGTTTTTTTGTTTGCTAGCTTCATTTTGGGTTATAACCCTGGGTTGGGGTAATTTGGTAGTAGTATAGATAACTTCTTGGATGGCTGCAAAGATGGTCTGCGTAGTCACTTGATCCGCACAGCTCCCACGGTTACCAAACCGCTGTGGTCTACGATTCCTCTTTTGCGACTAGGGAGAAAACGTCGTTCACAGGACCAAGCTTTCTGGAAAAGTTAATTTGGTTCTGAGACTTACATTGGCGTAGGGTTGATCCTTAAGTCCTGCCATTTAAGGAACTTTTCCTTTTGTAGAGTAATATACAATGGCGCCCATATTTTCTGTTTCATATTTTCTCTTTCATATATTCTCTTCAATATTTTTTTTCCATATCTTGAGTGTGTTTTCAGTCAATTTCTCGCTCTGACTTATTTCTCCTATCGACTTTGTCATTTGTTCAAAGTTTAAAAACTTTCTTGTTTCTCTTCGGTGAGTTCATTGGTCTGTTGTTTCGAGAAAACAAATTTTGATCCAGTTCAAAATTTTTTTACCGTGGTAAGGGTAGTGTGTTACGGTAAATCCATTAATTTCACGTAACAACGCTTTACATCTTTACAATCCACCCTGGTACTACTTATTCGTATTGGCAACACCGCAATATCGTCGAATTATTGTCGATATCGAAATACACCTGCTACACCTGTATGAACGTAGGCTGAAAATCAATACTTGCTCTTTGAGGATTATGATCCGATCAACACCGTCTGCGAATTGAACCCAATGTGCAAGACAAAGAGCGATATAATTCGAAATGTTAAAGTCGTATACAGCTGCCGACTATTTACACTTATAATGTGCTTTTTGGGGTTAGTTTGATTTGTTAATATCGGTTTATTAATTACCCGGCGTTGTAGGTGTAATTAGCAGTAATTGATTGTGTTGTCAAGTACTGAAGTGATTGTACCTCCCAGATGGTTCTTCTGATATCATACAGTACCATGTGAGTGTTTCGGCCAATGAATGAACATGAAGGGTATCGATTTATGCGCAAGGTGCTAATTTTAGGGCAATTCATTTCAACAGGTGAAAAACTCTCTCTCTCCTCCTGAGACCATTGTACCGGTAAGGTGTTACTTTTTGTACAAGGGGTTTGTAGGCACTTTTTGGGGTAATTTATCTTTCACCTACTTTCTTTGGTTTTCTTTGAAGGGCACACTTATCTAAACCTTTTATCTAATGTACCTGTACACTGCAAAAGTGTTTATTTTTGCATAATTAGTGCATAGTGTACGCCATTTTGCGCGTGGGCACGCTTATCTTTATTTTTGACCTTTTCTGGCTTATATTGAAGTAAACTCGGTAAAACCACTAACTGAAGACGATTACTGCCTGGATTTACGTTTCGCAGTTCCACCTGGATCCTGGACACGTTGAGGTGTAGCTTAAATGCAACTTTTGGATTCCGGAGTGTTTCTGTTGGATCTGGTAGTGGATCGATGGAAGTGGACTGAGGAGTTTTAAGCCAGAAACCTACCTATACCTATATTTTCCTCTACCTGGAATTGAAGCATTGGTGAACACGAGTACTGGGTCCTTTATCGCTGGAAAACTTGACCAGGTGAGTCAGAGCTTTGTTAAGATATTTTATATCTCTGCTTTGGCAGTCTTTTTACGAAGATTTTGACTCATCTTGTCTGGTGAAACAGCCCAGTCTCTGTTCAATATAACCAAGTTTCTTTAAAGTAACAGTTTCTCTCTTTTACCTACTTTGTGCCCCTTCAACTGTAATTACCTTCAAGTCTCTTTAAAGTGTCCTGCAGTCCTCTTAATTGCCTTTTGTATTGCGAAGTACATCACCGGGTCTCAGGGAACGAAATTTTTCTCTTCTAACCTAAAATACCTAATCCTTTTCATTGATCTTAAAGATTGGATTTGTTAGTCAATAATCAATATCAATTCTTATTTATCTAAATACCTTATTTTGTATTTTGGGAAATTTCCTGATTGGAATTTCCATTTATCAATTGAGTTTTTGAATTTGTTTTGATTGAGACATACTTAATTATTTTGTCTGTATTTTGCTTAAAAATTTAATTATCTTTACCTATTTATTTTCAATTGTATTATCAAGTGGATCTGAGGAATAGTGAGCTGAGTTTTCATTAACGTCAGTTTCGGTTCTCAGATTCACTCTTTTTGACACTGTTGGTGAACCTCTTACTGTGTGTACTTTCTTTTCATGTGCTGGATCATTTGTGGAGACACTCTAATGTGACGTCACAGTGGAGCTGATCCCGTCCAGACACACTCAAACAACCTGCCACCATTGATGGATGTCCGTTCCTGACGAGAGAGCCACAAGGTACACACACACCCAACAGAGGTCACCAAAAACTTATTGAAGTTGTCAAATTATTTGTCAGTTAATAGACTGTGTTTCTTTTTAGAGTGATTTTAATTTGTGGTACGCACACACCTACGAAATCAAGTCAGCACTTCATGCCCGGACATAAACACCCTGAGTAAAATTTCTTAATGGTTTGTTGATGAGGCAAATTATTGATAAATAAACTCATTGAACTTTCTCTTGGTGAGCTAGCCGATAACAAGAGTTAAAGTTGCGTAACACAACGAAGGCGGGACTGTGCAACAATATCGGCAATACTCTTGGAATTCGATCTAGATAGTACTTGAATGTTTGATACCTTGTGGTGCCATTTGATTCGCATAATTTGGCGTAGTTGCCTTTGTTGAAGACGTTCCAGAGATTTAATATGCCTTCTATAAGGTACCCAGGTCTCACAGCTATATGTTAGCGCGGGAATTATGACGGCTTTATAGACTGCCGTTTTGGTGTTCATGGATAGGTCGTGGTTCTCGAATACTCTTGTTCTTAATCTCCAGAAAGCACCGGAAGCACAATTTATGCGGTGTGAGATTTCTCTTGTTGTTGATGATGCTGCCAAAATAATTGAAATGTTCCACGTATTCCAAGGGGTTCTCTTGGACGTAAACTGCAGTCTGTTCTAGTACGGCGGAGGTTGTCATCACTTTGGTTTTATTTACGTTTATCTTGAGACCTAAGGCCTGGTATGTCCACTCGTAGGTTTTCAGTATGGTCTGTAACTTCTCGGCTGTTAAAGCCACTAAACCGCAGTCATCCGCATACTGAAGGTCTGTTATGTATCTTATTCTGGTCTTAGCCCTGAACCTCTTGATGTTGAAGAGGCCTCCGTCGAAGCGGTACCTGATGGGTACTCCACGCTCAAGTAGCTTGGCGTCTACTATTATGGCCAATGCGGTGGTGAAGATATTAAACAAGATTGGAGCCAGCACACATCCTTACCTCACGCCTGTTTGTGTTAAAAACGGGTCTGTAGGTTCTCCATGGATCGAGACTTTTGCAAAGTTGTCTTGGTGCAGACTCTTGCAAACCCTTAGGAATTTATTCGGTATTCCAAAGCGAGCCATAATCATCCACAGCGCTTTTCTATTGATGGAATCAAAGGCTTTTGCGAGGTCGATAAAAGCCATATAAATGTGCGTCTGCTGTTCTTTTGCTTTCTCCTGCAACTGCCTTAAGGTGAATATTAGGTCCGCAGTGCCCCTATGTGGTCTAAACCCGCTTTGTGTCTCGGGTAATAATGGACAACAACGAAATTCCACGATAGTTACCACATTCAGCTGGACTACCTTTGTTTTTGTATAAATTGACGATATAAGCATCTCGGAAATCTTGAGGTACTTCCCCGTTAGACCAGATTAGGTTTAAAAAAGTTGTAAGGTTTTCCATGGTTTGCTCGTGTTTTACCAGTGCTTTGTATATTTCGCCCGGAATATGGTCGGCTCCTGGGGCTTTGTTATTTTTTAGGCTATTGATAGCGCTTTGTATTTCCACTAAAGATATGGTATCGTCCATTGAATGTTCGTATTCGTACTGCGGTATTAATTTTATTGTAATGTGATCTATTTCACTGTGTTGGTTTGAAACGTCCATGTAATATTCTTTCCATCGATATTTGATGTCGTGTTGGTCTTTTAACAGATTGCCATTCTGGTCTTTCAAGAAACAGGACTTTTTGTGAGTAGCACCGTAGACTTTATTGATTGATTCGAAAAACTGCTTTTGTGTTGTGTTGGTCTGCATATCTCTGGATTTCTTGAGCTTTTTCTTTCCACCATTTATTCTTTATTTCCCTGATTTCATGTCGAGTTGCTTTCTTTATTTCATGGTACTCTGTTTGGATAAGTATATTGTTTGGGTTGCTTTGGAGAGACTGGAATGCTTTATGTTTTTGATCAAGCATTTCTTTTATTAACTGATGATTTTCATTAAACCAGTCTTCCTGTTTATTGCCTTCCGTTACTTCCACAGACAAAACACTAGCTTCGTCGAATGAATCCTTTAGGTCTGACCAGTAATCTTCGATGTTTTCTTTTTTGCTGTTAGTTATGTTGTTGAGTCTTATCTGCATCTGTTGTTTCAAGGTCGTAACCGTCTCCTGAGATAGATTTTCTATCTGGATTCGTTTCTTATTGTTTGTTTTTTTCTTTTCTCTGAAGGGTGGTCTAAGTTTGGTTGATAATCTAGAAATGACAAGACGATGGTCCGTCCAACAGTCTATATTTACAATAGCTTTGGTAGTTTGCACCTCTTTCAGATGTTTTTGTCTAACTATGACGTAATCAATCATGTGCCAATGTCCAGAACGAGGGTGACGCCATGTGCCTTTGTATTTGTTTCTGTGTCTGAAGTGTGTGTTTGTGATAAAGAGATTATGTTCGGCACATTTTGTTAAAAGAAGTTCACCGTTGCCGTTTATATTGCCTACACCATGTTTTCCGATTACGTTTTTCCATATTTCGGTATCCTTGCCTACTCTTGCATTGAAGTCACCCGGTAAGATGACGCGATGGCTTTGAGGTATATGTCTTAACACGTCTTCAAGTTGTTCGTATAATGCTTCTTTCGTGTGTTGGTCAGCATCCAAAGTTGGAGCGTAGGCGCTGATTACTTGAACCACGGATTTATCTTTAAGCTGATATTAAAGCGTCATCAGACGTTCTGATATTCCGTGGGGCAAATCCGTTAGACGTGCGATTAAGCTATTTTTAATAGCGAAACCAACGCCATGCAGTTCTCTAGATCCATTCGGAAGATTTTTCCAAAAGAACGTATAGTCCCCATCAACCATGCCACCCTCATCCAGCAAACGAGTTTCGCTTAATGCTACGAGGTCTATATTCAAGCGTTGTAGTTCGTGGGCAATAATGGCAGTTCTTCTTTCAGGTCGGTCGGATACTGTGGAGTCTTGTAGCGTGCGAATGTTCCATGCGGCGCAAATGAACGCTTCTTTGGTATTGCGACTTCTGCTATGAGTATAGTTTAATCGAGTAGACACCCCCTCCCGGAAATCCGAATGAGGAGGTATTTTGCTTCCGGACAATTTTGTTCCACTAAAACAATCCATCTCTGTAAAAGTATCTCTGTTAGATGCGTGTGTTTATAGCTAGGAGTTGTACGCGGCTATCCTAGCTCTGGTTGCAACGTACTTATACCCATGGCACAGAGGGTCTGTGACGATGAGCTGTACGTTAGGTGGTGAACACAATCAAGTTGCCTCTGGCCGTCAGTATTTTCAATCCCTACGGACGCCCTTTAGAGCCTGAGACGTGGCTTTGCTACTGCGCTTAATCCACCGTGATCTTATGCCTATCGACGTTGTACGCCTCCAGTACCGCAGTAGTCTTCGTGCATATGAAGGAAGAGATATTCCTTTGGCCCCCTTTAACTGAGCCTGCCTCGACCAGGTTTAGCCCGCCGACCAAAGCGGTTTACCAGTGTGTGGCCGGTGCTATGCACAACACCTACTTGGAGCCACTGGCGAGAACTTGTGGCTGCCTTGAGGACCAATAGAACGATGCCCAACTGCAAGCAGAAGTGGTCGGCACCATCCTAGAGGTACTACCTCTAAGAGCAGCCACTACACACACTTGTTATAGGCCTGATGATGCCCTTAAATTGGGCTAAACACGTGTAGCCTTCAATACACACATTTTGAGACTTTGACTTCGTGTTCTTTCTACTTTTAAGAGCTACAGGTTGTTGAAATTTTATTTTCATTTGAATTTTTTCTTAATAATATTTGAACCAATGTTGATCTTTTGATGAAAATTGGTATTTAGGTGTTTTTTATCTGTCTTGATGTTAGTGTGACTCTAAAAAAAACGAACTTTATTCTTTTGAATTTGAGTTAATTGTTCTTTTTTTAGGCTTGACTGACGACGGAAGCAGAGTCGCTTCCGAAACGTTTGATATTGATAGGTTTTATTGTTCACTAATAAGCTTTTTTTCAGGTAATATAGAAAATCCGGTATCTAGTTTGATTGTTTTTTGATACGGTGTGGCGAAATACCCAAAAAAAAATCTGGTAAAACATATTGGTTAAAAACCAATTATTATATTTAAGTTTTTATCTATATAAAAGATATAATTTTTCAAAAGATGCCTGTCTCTCCCCTACCCTGAAGTAATCAAAAAATACATAGGTTTATTTTGTTTACTTGTATACTTTGACCATAGACATTCCATAAATGATATTCACATCAAATCAAATCAAATAAGCTTTATTTGTCAAAACAAATACTTATAATCAATACTTATAAACAATACAAAAATATATATACAAAGAAAAAATTGGATCCATGTTCTTTTCTTTTGCGAGAAATGGTATTTGCAAGTGTTCAAAGAATTATGAAGCATAACAATGTCAACAGATGCATCATTGTATTGTTCACTAGTTAATTGATTGATATGAGTTGTATTCATGAAAATGTTCAAGTGGAATATTTTATAATAGATGCCAGAAGAATGTTGTGGTGATGAAATTTCAACCTTATTAATAAAATACATATTAATTGATTCAAATTAGAAAATTTATCTATTTCTCAGGGTAGGTTTATTTATTTCAAAGAGGCGCCAGAAGCCTTAGCAGACAGACTACAATCTTATAGTTATTGTTGATAACAAACAGATGCTACTCTAGAGAGAAAAGTGAAAAATTGTCGACTAAAAAAAGTCAAAGTTTGGGAATTGAACAATCAGTTTATTTACTGACTACAGTTTACGAAATTAAGTAGATAAATGAACTGTTGTGGACCAGTTCTATAGGGTATCAAAAATGCATACGCATTTGAATATAAAAACAGTATTAGGGTCCCCAATCACGTGATTGTTTTACAAAAAAAAAAAGTTCACCAAATTTCAGCAAGTACGCAATATCATAAATAATACGCTCAAATAAAGTGAATGGTAGAATGAAATCAATTGGCCAGTCGATGACGAAAATATTGGCTTGTGCTTGTGGCACTGTACGGCTTACGCAACTCCTAGTATATCTGGCTGGTTGTTGTGAAGGTGGGGGCTGGTTCTTCACGGGTAGATACAGATGGGGTTAAGTAGGTACCTACCTTGCGAATCAACAGGTGTCAGCATTCGCAGGAGAACAAGCTTGGTGTTGATTCAAGCTTCAAGCTTTCAGTGAGAACTCGGGGGCAAAGTTCCCCTTATGCAAAAAAAAAGATTTTGAGCACGCCGTTTATGAAACGTCAAGCGACTTTACCTCTTTCGGAGGGCTAACAGGGAAAAAGTTCTCCTTGATGATTCCGATTGTGCGTGGAGCCTTATTCTGTATTGATTTTTTGTAGACCGAATCGCTCGGTTCGGTACACTATCGAACGGCGTAGTTGTCGAACATTTGGTTCGGTTGCGTACGTTGTAATTCAGTATCGCATTTCGGAAACCATGCCGTTCGGTTCGGTAGAATTCGAAAGGCGACCGGAAAAATTGAAAAAAATCATGCGATGTCGCTGGACACAACCAATCAGAGTGCGCGTTTGTGTTTGATGACTATTTTTGGTTGACTGTTTGTGGTTATTTGTTAATGTCATAATAATCTAATTTGTTATCAAAAGTACAAAACCAACTATTGTAAAGGAATATTGAACATGAAGAGGAAATGATGGCAATCAGTACAGCTCCAATTTGTAGCTGTTCAAGAGAAAAAGGCAGCTGCTATGAGTGGAGCATCAATATCGATAACAGATACCATGATGATGTGAGTATAACAAGGAGATACATAATAATATTTAGATTACCTACTAATGATTTGATTGGTTTACTCAATCTCTGTATCTCGATAAAAAAAATGTGATCTGAGTCGTCGTTACATGAAACTATCAATGTAGTGACTAAAACAAGGATCATTCGTCTCTGACAGTTTGATTTTTTTTCCAGCCTACAAGATGCAGTTAAGATGTGGCTAGAGCAAATATAATCTTTTCTTTGGATTTTTGATGAAGTTGACCGAAGAACCAAGCCAAATAAAAGAGTGAAAATAGTTCCAAGAAAGTTTTGAAAGTGATTTTTTGATGTATAGTTTCAAGATTATAGTTTATTATTTGCTTTCAAAATAATGATTATATATGTGGTTTAGGCTGTTAGCTATTGTAAATAGAGCTTGGGTTGTGCTTGGAATTGTTTTTGTTGGATATTGGATATACAAAATATCAATAAAAAAATGACTTATAAAATTGGAATAATCAAAATGGTAAATTTATGAACTGCCGTATTGAAGATGACATTAGCAGGCAATAATTATAAACTTCTTGTTCATATTTGTGTACAATAACAATTCAGTTGGCTGCTGCTTGACGTAGCCTGTCCACCAACCTCTGCCAAACTACTTCAGCCTGTCGTAAGGAGCATGTCACGCTACCGACCTTCTCGAGGGGCTTCAATGATATTGTCGAAACCCACAAAGCTCTCGGTAAGCGAATCGAAGTTTCGATTGAGTTACCGATCGGTCTGACGCTACGGAATGGCTTCTGCGACATGAAACCGAAAATGACGTTACAATCGAATAAATCCTACCGAATCGAACGGTTCGAGCGTTACAGAATAAGGCGCCTGTGCGGTGTTTGTTGCACCGGGTAATGGCAAGGGACTTACAATTTTGATCCTGCATACAAAATCCTAACTCAAATGCGAACACATGAATAGAAGTATAGCGGACCTACCAAATTCAATCAGATCCCACTAAGTGGTTAAATCCCAGCACTAACGGCCACCAAAATGCACAAAATACCAAATAAATCACTAAATCAGCAAAAACAATGCACTGGAATTAATTGACGAGGACTATTGGAAAAAATCTCCGAAGGATGTCTGCCTACATTGAAAGTAGAAAAAAACTCTGAAAGCCCCTTATGAAATGGGATTCAAAAATGTAAGTTACCGGAGAGAATGACGGTTGAAATCAATTCTCAGAATCATACACGGGCTTGCGCTCAAAAGCCATGATAATCGAAAGGTTCAAACGAAATTTCATTTCAAGGAAGATTTGAAGAAAATTAACTGATATGAAGGTCGCCAAAGAAAACTAATATAAATAAACCAACCAGTTGCGAAGCTTGATTGCAGAAGAACATCACGTAATTGAGAAAAACCAATAATAAAAGATTCAAGGAAAGACTGACCCATACATTTTGCGTGAAAGTGCCAACGATGCATGAAGCGTGCTGCAGGAATCCGCACTACTAGCAGGTACAAACAACGATCGAAACAGAATACGAGGGTAAAACAAATGGTTCGATTCGCAATCACTACGGGACATTTTCAATTGAATTCAGGGTGATAAAATGAGATTAAAGAAATTTGTGATAAATAAAAGTTATGGAAAGAAGATGAATGAAATGAAATAATAAGTAAGACTAACCCAAAGACTGTTCAAATTCTCAAATAAGCAAATGACTACATAGAAAAAGCTTCGTCCTCTGTGAACAGACTGAAGGTCTCCTCCACAAATTCACCTAGTGGCCTTCACTTCAACCCTGTGTCAGGTGCAGAACTATTCTTAATCCGAACCAGATAAGCGGCAGGGCAGCCCAGGGAAATGTGGAATGTGGATGTACAAGTGACAACCAGATATATCAAGTGTTATTGTTTTTTTAAAAAAATACACTCAATTAAACTTTATGTAATCACAGGAAAAATTGACTAGCGATAGGGCAAATGTGTTTATCTTATTTATCAATTTATTGAATCATTCTCCATATTATGTTGGATGTGACGAATTGTCTAGACTTATTCCTTTTTAAAAAATTGGAACGTAACAAGTCTCATATTTAGAAAGCACCTTTTGCAGGACAACCAGACCAGTTACAAGTTTTGAAGGTCTGACCACATCCCTTGGTCGTTCCAAAATCGTCTCTTTCTAAAAACTCCATAATGTATGAGAGTATCAAATAATTCAATCACCTTCCGAGAGGTATTAGGATGTCCCCATCATTAGAAAAAGGTTGGTGCGCTACTAAGAGGAAAGGCATACTATGACGCCGCCGAATTTTTAGCTGATGACCAATTTAAGGAAAACTGCAGTGCTTTTTGAACTGGTGCTAACCACTCAACCTAGATTTTCAACGCCCAAAGAATCAAACAGGCTTATATTATTTTGATCTCTATAATACGTCAAACTTTTTGAACAAAAATAAATGGTGTGATAAGAGTGTTTTCCTTCCAAAAATGTAGCAGAATCATGAAATGAATAATAAACAGCTGATTTTCTCACTGGGATTGGTAAAAATTGGTATAAATAAAGGGTCACATCTTCTTACAGCAGATGAAGTAGTAGATTTTGCCAGTCCTCTCCTGTTAGTCGCACAAAACTATATACAAGAAAGATTATTGTTCAAAATCTGCACTGGAAAAAGTGTGACGTAATGGAAACATAAAGCAGCTATAAAAATTAGCCTGTTCTTAATGACTTGAAAAAATGGTACTTTGCTCCCGGCCTACAAACGCTATTTGTTTCGTGGTATTATTAAAAAATCCCACTTTTCATAAACTTCAGTATCCGTTCTTAAAAAAAATCAAGCATACCGTGAAACGGGGAAACTTTGTGACATCGTAAAATCAAAAAGTTAACTCTGCACGTTTTGAATTTCGCGCGTCAAATCAAACTCCTCTACCGGCTGGTGAAACAACATATCTCACCCTCTACAAAGTCCATGCCAAAAGCCTCTGTACACTTCCTCATTATCTAGCAGTGTGATGGGAGAAAAAATCTCGTTTCTGCATTTTTTTCAAAACCGCAACCTCACAACTGCATAGCCGAATTTCAAGATTTCGCAGTGAACTTCGTAAGTATTTTCAATCACACGTTTATTTGGCACGATATACAGGGTGGGTCATTGATATGGGACCGCTTGATTGCGCCTAAGCTGTTAATGATATCGAAATGTACTAAATATATTAGAAAACAGGATGCCCCAGTGCCGTTTGTGTTAATGTTTTACAATATACAGGGTAAATCATGTTTGCAGAGCTAAAGGCTGCAAAGTTTTTCCAAATAGCAACCCCTGTATATCCTTGAACATTTAAATCAGTACCCTTGCGAGCATCTCAAATTCGCTAAGGTTTTGCAATTCGCTTCAACCGATCAAAAGTTATTCAATTTTTTTAAAAATTGGTGCGTCTGCGGACACCTATTGAAATAGTCACAGCACAAGAAGTTCTTGAGATATCAAGTTAGGACTTTGTTGGTTTGTAAGCAACTGCCTGAAGTATTTTTTGGTGACAATGCATCTGATTGGCACTGTGATATCAACTTTCTGTGACACATAAGTTTGCTCTGAACACCATAGCTCGATTTTTTCAAATAGCATCGCCTGTATTCTGTTACCAAATCAGGTTCAGTTTTCCACGTATTTTTACCAAATAATTTTTGTTGGTAATCTGGGGGTTAATTCTGTTTTTCGAGTTAACTCATGCAAATCAAAATGTTCTCTTTTGAAACAAAATTTGATCAATTTTTATCAGTATATCCGTATTTTTATGTTTTTTTTTTGGTTTTGCGGACGCAACTTGGATTAACTTCAAAACTAGGATAATATGTACGATACTTTTGAAATTAAGAAGAAAAATAATGTAACTGAAGTGGGTCCCTTAAAAAAACGGCAAACTATAATCGAGTCTGATTTTTGGTCGCAAAACCAATAACTAATAAACTGAATGAAGAAAACTTTCTACTGAAATAATATTAACCTGGATATCCACCTTGTAAGTCGGTTTCTGAGTTATCTACTTTGCAATACCGAAAAAAAAAGTCTTTTGCCAAAATTTTGAGGGACCCTGTATGTTACCGCTTCAGATCTTTTTTCCTTGTATTTTGAGGTTAATTCATATCTCTGGCAGTCGGCAAATCTAAAAAAAACATCGCAAAAATACGATTTGTAATAAAAATATGTTATTTTTTTGATTCAAAAGAATTAGGCCTCAAAAGAATACCAAATATCCCAATCAAACTACTGCTCTTAGTTATACCCTTGAGGTATTACTTTGGTGAAAAATGTGATTTAGCAAAATGGCAAGATCTTAAAAGAATGCAAAATCGCATCACCACTTTTCTCCGGACCCTGAATATCATAGAAAACTTTATCTCACAAAAAATCTTCAAAAGACAATCCAATGAACGAACGAAGCGGAAAAATCCGTTTGTTTGTATCAAAATTATACTATTTTGCTATTGAAACAAAAATCATAAAATTTCATATATCGCATAAACTTTGAAACAGAGTCCGAATTTGAGCTCCAAATTTCGAAATTTTAATCAGTGGCGTACCAAACTGGAACGGTTGAGTGTATAGCTTAGACATCGATAAATGAGGGTGTACGAAGACTCCTAGTAGACTACCTGAAATGGTGAGAAGTGGAGCCGATGACTGAGTAACAGTGCATCGGTGGCTCGTCAGAGGAAGCGATTAAAACTTAATTTATATTTTCATACCATGAAAATTTGATTTTTTTAAATTAATCCATTTTGTTTCGTCTATTTCTTCCATGCACTTTAGCTCGTCCTCACCGATCAGAACTTTTAGTATGTTGTTCAGGACACCTCACCCTACACCTATACCAAAATCCGCAAATGCACGATCTTTTTCCCTTTTCCGGCATTTTTTGGTTTTCGTTGCCTGAACTATAGTTGTTGTTCATATAAGCACTCCGATACCTCGATAGATAGCTTAAGTTCTAAATCGACAGCGAAGTACATGGAAAGTTTGATAACCGGTCACAGTGTCGACTTTGTACCAAAAGAGATAGTTGTCGAGATGTTTTCGCGAGACGTGATGGTTGGAACGTCGTCTCTGCTCTCAGCTGCCTTGAAACATCGATCCGCTGGGCATGTTTCATCACAATATAAACAACTGTGCAATTCCTTACTGTTTTCGAGGTATTACTATTTTTGTATTTCTATTTTTGCAGGTGATAAGTTTTTCTTGAGACGGTGTTGATCATTTTTGCTAAACTAAATGATGAAATATTTGTCACAGAAAATGTCACCGTCTGTGTGAAGTACAATGGTTACCACTTATTGAATGAAACATGGTTTATTGCAATTTTTTTCACATCTTATTTTTCAATTACAAAATTTTTATATGTGAGTAAACGTAGCCGCAAAATAACTTATCTAATGTGGTGAACAATTATTAAAAAATTATGAGGTATGTCTTCTCCAAACTTGAGTTTGTTCGCTGGTAATGGATATCACTGAGAAAAAAATACACACAAAATATGCGATAGGTTACTCGAAAACAGTGAGGAAGCAAACCTTTTTATATAAATTTTTTGTTGCAAAACACGTCCCCTATCTCCTGTTTCATTTTTATCCATGATTTTTGGGAGGCCCTTTATAAAGGGTGATCTATTAAGTGCTTTAGGATTACAAATGGAATCCAACACTAGACATTGTGGAATAGCAAAAAAAAACATTATTCGGAAAAGTATTCAATTACAATTTAGTTTTAAAAATAATATCATTCAAGTGTTCACCTAGAATTTGTTCACAATAGCGAATCCGATAAGTCCAATTTATGACTATCTTTTCATACATTTGGGCCGGTATCCCATGAATAACATTTCTGATGATGGTTTTCATATCCTTCATAATTCTTGGATTGTTATCATGAACCCTCGACTCCACGTTAGTCCATGGCATCAAATTACAAGATCGTGCGAGAGAATTTACTGAACCACGTCGTGATATAACATCATCAATGCCGTTGGTAATGATTTTTTAAAACTTAACAACGTTTTTGTGCCGTCGAATGTTCCATAATAATTTGTAATGACCCAAACTACAAAAATGTCAAATAAAAATGCTTTCCACTTTTACAATGCTGCACAACTTCCATTCAAAATCCTAAAGCACTAAATGGATCACCCTTTAATACCAACCAGCTAGAAACTCGGTGGCGGCGCCTTTGATCCATTGGATTTCACTTAACAAGATGCAACACGCTCTGCCCACAAATCGACATTGAATTAACTCATGTCAAAAATAATTGCTTTCCATGAAATTATAACAAGGAAAATACAACACAAAAACAACATAAAAACACACAAACAACAAAAAAACGAAACACCAACAACAACAAAAATTCATTTTGTTTTGATAAGAAATGTCCGAAATGTATCAATTATCTGCCATCTGCGGAATGAGCTCGAGCAAGCTGAATTTTTGCAGAGAGCTTTGTTTTGATGTTGTAACACACCACAAAAAATCTTATATTGCAGCCCGTGTGTTTGTTCAGATATCGAGGGTCAAAGGTCACGAAAATTGGTTTTTCGCAAAAATCTCGCCTCCATGCATCTGACGTCTCTTTCACAAAACTGACGTTAAATTGAATTTTCTACAAAATTGTTTATATATATTTTTTGCATACGACTAACCGTTTTCAAATTGGTTGGGTTCTAACATAATTGTTATTGGTTCTAACATAATTGCTTATTAGACGGATACTCAGACAACTCTGAAAATGTTGGAGCGATTAAAACGAAGCATAGCACTGTCTTCATCTTATGAAGTTCGCACAATGATTGTGCCAATCATCCAAGAAAAGTTTTTGTCAGATGTTATAATCGTCGAAATAGCCATGGAAGTATCGGAAAAAAAAAACCGCCGTCATCATTGGGGAAGATATTGACTTGCTCATTTTCTTAATAGGACGAAATCAGCCAGATCACCTTCAAATTTTCTTGAAGAAGATTGGCAAAGAGACTACAGCAACACGAATTTATTCATCTGATAGTCTTGACAAATATGGTCTCTGCAAAAAACATATTTGGTTTTTGCATGCCCCTACTGGATGCGACACTACATTGGCACTATTTAACAAGGGAAAACATCAATTCATGAAAATGTTTGAAACACGTCCGAATTTGAGTAGCTTGGCTCAAATATTTCAAGCAGAAAATAGCTCACCAGATAAACGAATAAATCACATTGCTGATCTTCAGAAAAGACTGATGTCTGAGGACTTGGAATTTGAGGATATTATGGGTGAAAAGCGATTGGCAGAAATAAGTTTGAGGGGGGAAATCAAATTGCGACAACATGACCCAACGACTAAAGATGTGTTTATTAAAAGACAACAAAGAAAATCTCAGAGCTTCTTGGATGATGCCTTGGAAGCAGAGGAAAGATATGAACTTAAAATTCAAGAGCAAAGGGCATTGATAGCAAGCCTGCATAAACGTTTGGCCGATCTAAATGAAGAGAGAAAGGAGTTTGAGAGTTTGAGGCAAAAATATCTATTTTCTTCACAGGGCTAGCAAGAATCACTGAGGAACAAGTGGATGAAGAGAAGAACAAGTTGAAAATGTTGACGTCAATTCAGAGCCTTGAAGCGAGTAATGACTGGTATGGAAAGGAGCTATAAAGGATGATGATTGAACTGCATGACAGATTGGATCAAAAGAACCATCAAAAACCAGGTAACACTTCTGCAGGCGATATTGAAAAATCCCTACATAGGAATGGCTTCAACATAAAAAAATCAAGAGAGTCCTTATACTGTCTGATCAGCAGGGGCGCAGCTTTAAAAAAATTTTAGCCCGACGATTGCCGCATAGTTGTATCCAGTCTATTATTAAACCTGGAGCATCTTTTGCTTCCGTCGTGGTTGATATTCATCCTTTAACTAAAAGTTTCAACTTTAATGACTTGGTTATCATCATTGGAGGTTTAAATTATTTTAAGTCGGGTCGACTAGCATCTGCAAGTAATGTATACAGGACCATATCAAATTGTGTAAACACTTATGCTATCGTTATCTCTGTACCATTTGGTAGGTTCAGTGATATAGTGGCAAACTCTGTTTTTGATTTCAATGTCGAACTCAAGAGTCAATGCGCCTCTAGTTCTAATATACACATCCTTGAAACTTATATAAACAATAAAGAGACATTGTTTTACGGTTATCCGATGTTAAACGGAAAGATTGGTTCAGAACCGTAATAAATGTCTAGAGTCACATCCATGTGGGTAGTGCCCTCCTTATACCGGTTTCGTCCCGAAATTGGACTCATCAGTAAGGCAGCTGGCACCACTCACACCGATGCAACTCTAGCCATCACCTTAATCTGAGTAAATGTGTAGTGGTTGTTTTTAGACAACAATGTCTCTTTATTCCATGATCGAGAGGTACAGCTCGAACATACCTCACATCTATTCGCGCTCGCAGACTTGCGAGCCAACAGATGGCAGTGGTTGTCTAAAAACAACCACTGCACATTCACCCAGATAAGGGTAGTGGCTAGAGTTGCATCGGTGTGAGTGGTGCCAGCTGCCTTACTGATTATTGGGATAGCAACTCCGATTCCAGGCCAAAAAGACCCGAAATACCTTTATCTTGCCTTAATGAATATTTCTGCTCCGTTGCTGACAAGTTTGCAGCATCAATAAATTGCCACACCAATCCAATTGACTACTTGAGAGACGTGCATGTTCAAGGATCATTTTTCTTCGAACCAAGTAATCCACAAGAACTTATGCAAACAATCAATTCAATCAAAAATACGAACTTATCTGGACAGGATGGTATATCAATCAGAGTCTTGAGGAAGCTACCAGACACATCGATTGAAATGTTTTGCGAGGCAATCAACCAGTCCTGGATCAAGGAATATTTTCCATCTTTTTCGAAGGTTGCAGTTGTGGTGCCGATTCATAAGGGCGGTGACTTGGAGGATCCATCCAACTTTCGACCCATCTCGCTTCCCTCAACTATTTCTAAGATCATCGAACGATTGGTCAAGACCAGGGTTGTATCGTTTTTGAAGAGAAACAACATTCTTCTTGATGACCAATTTGGGTTCCAAGCAAACAGAAGTACAAATGATGCCATTTTTAGCTTCTTGGAGAGAGTGACCTTAATGCAAGGAGAGCTGTTGCGGTGTCCCTCAAGATTCGGTGCTTGGGCCAACCTTGTTCCTGCTATACATCAATGATCTGCGTAATGTTGATGTCTGTGGCCGCTTTACACTTTTTGCGGATGACACGGTGGTTCTCTGAAAGGCTTCGGATGCAAAGTCTCTTCACACTGTTATCTCTGTGGATCTTTCTGAATTGAAGATTGTTATGTTCAGAATGTGTATGGATTTGTCTAAACAAATTATACATACTTACCCTTAATTTAGAGGATTATTTTGTAAATAGATTATTCAATTTTGGCATTGGTTTTAATTGTCTTGGATCATTTATTTTATTGGGTTAGGTTGGTTTAAAATCTAAACAATCGTGAAGTTGGCGGCAATCTAGTTCCTGCCTCAGGTCATTGTTGCCAAATTGTCGGTCGATGATCCCTAGAAGCAATTGGTACTAGTTTTGGGTTTGTCATTTTTTTTATGTGGTTTAAAACCACATTGTTACGAGACACTTTTGGGTTATGGTCTAACCGAGTGGTACCTACCCAGATTCAAGCACGTTTTGCTGATTAAATCATTGTCTCCCGTACATTTTCCATCCCTGGTGAAATTGGAGTTATATTCACCATAGGCGATTTGCCGATTCATTTTGGAAATTGTGCATTTTGAAGAAATCGTGACACTAGCACGCGGATAGCTGCTAAACTTAGAGGCCATCCTCCATCCCTGGTGAGTCTTACTATTGTATTTCACCCCGTAGGCTTCATGCTAACCTAACCCTGTATTTTGCTCTAGGCCTCATCATCCACATCCTCATCATCATCTCATCATCTCTTCTCTCTGGAGATCTTCTTAAGATCAATCTTAAGACACCAAACTACCCCTTTTTCCTGAAGAAAATAGACAAGATCAGAATACTTCTTAATCGGTGCCGGTATCCAACCTGGCGCCACAGGCTGTATGGCTGTAGTGGTTATTTGAGGATGGTTTGGATCAACCCTAGTCTTAACCAGCCCCTGAATTCTTAAAGGCCCACAAAACACCCAGGCCTCGAGTACCAAGACACTGCCAACATCACTGACCCAACCAATTACAGACCCCTGAGACTGGTGAGTCTGTATCGAGCCAAACCTTATTTAAATCAATATATTTAACTACTGTTTTATTACCTACTTACTATTACTTACTTGATATAATATCATTTCGATAAACTCACGCACCAACCCTCAATATTTATATTGCAAAATAGCAACACTTTCGGCGTACTTTCGTTCATGTAAACCCCGTATGTACATACCCGGTATAACGAGTAATTACGTCGCGTGAATTTAGCCTGAACTAGGCATTTGTAGTAACTTATAAAATTTATAAAAACGTTCATATTGATTATTTCTTTGTCGACAATAAACATGCAACACATTGTTGTGAACTAAACCTCAATTTATTGCTTATCTTATTCAAAACATCAATGTCAACACATCGCTAAACCTCGAGCGAAACTTATAGCCGACAGGTGCATTCAGGGAATTAATTGTGGAATTTGGCACGTACTGGTTCCTTGGGTTATTTTAATTTCCCGCTTTCTGGTTGTCGGTTTAAGGGTTGTTAAAGCGGGTGGCGCTGATAATAGTAAACCATTTTTGAGAGTGATTTGACCCACCCACTCTTCGACTGAAGCTGGCACTCCGACAACATTAAGACCATTTTTTTTTTTATTAATTACACCAGGAATCCCGAACTGCTGCTCTTTATCTGAAAGCTTTTTCCACTCTCTCAAAACTTTTCCGTAATAAATTGGCGCCCAAACCAACTCAACGTAACGGATTTTGGTGGTCTGTATTGATTTTTCAGACAGAGGGTTATTTTCATTTTGGAACGTCATAGTTCGAGTGACGACGAAATACGTCATTTGGTTGGATTAAACTTGACAACGTTGCTGACGGCCCATATTTTGGAAAAATTAAAATCATATTTTGTGTTGAGTTCAGACTCGAATAAAACAAATAGGGTGTTTTTCATTTCATTTAATTGTCTGACAGTTATTTTGGCACAGTGGCTCAATAATTTTAAACAAATAACTTGACAATTCTTTATTCGGATTTCAAACCTGTTTGATTTGACCTTGAGGAACCTTTGATCGTATTTTGGTTTCGTTCGGTGATAGAGAAGTATTGTTATTCTATAGGGTGAGCGAAAATATTTGCTGGTATGGACTTGCAAGAAACTTGTGTGAATTTTTGCTTTTGGAAGGCATTTATCTTTTTTTTTTTTTTTTTTTTTTTTTTTTGTAGGGGTGTTAATCCTAGAGTGAGGGTGCGATTGTTTTTTTTTTTTTTTTCGTTTTTTTTCGTTGGATCGGGTTTTGTGCCGTTATCTTCCACCGGTAAAAGAGACTGGTTTTTTTTCTTTTGCGGATTTTTCAGATTAATGGTTTTATATTGATACTTTGAGGGACAGACTGCATGTGAGAATTATCTGGCATTTTTGAGGGAATTGGAAAGAATAATGTGACTCCTTCAGTTCCGATGGAATGTGGAAGTAGTGCGGGAATACCTGAGCCTGATTTGATATCTTTCGACGACATAAACGCGCCTACGACTTCACGAAATTCTGGTACAGCGTTCTCGGCAGAAACGCATCAACTGGTAGACTTGGGACGTGATGACAACGGTTGTTTTCGAAATGAAGATATTGTAGGAAGGCGTGATGTATTATCACCTCAACCAGAACCATCAATGTCGAACGACAGGACTCGCAATTCCAATGAATTGTCAAGTGCTACTGCAGGCAGAGTTCGATTTTTGCTTGATGATGGAGATCAGACATCGAGGATTCCCCAATGCAACTCAACAAGGAATATGCAGGAGACACTATCGCATCCAAATCCTCAAGTGAACTTTGGAGAACGTCTAGATAACTTCCAATTTTCACCTGTTCAACACCTACCTTCGCAGTTTCAACCGTACCTTCATCAGCAGCAACAGTCATATGGATTCAAAGATATTAGTAGACTGGATTTGAAATTCGATGGACAGGGAAGCTAGACAAACTTTTTAGAAAGAATGGAAGAACTCCGTGTATCTTGAGGGATTTCTAAAGAACAAATTCTCAGATCAGCGCCAGAAATTCTAACCAAAGACGCATTACTGTGGTATCGTACCCGAACATTCCATAGCTGGGATGACTTGGTATATCAGTTGAAGATGACATTCTTGCCATATGATTATGAGTTCTCATTATGGGATGAGATCAGAAGGCGGACACAAGGAGCACAAGAAAGAGTTTTGAGTTTCGTGGTGGCTATGGAAAATCTCTTCAGAAAACTTCCAGTTATACCACCAGAGGAAATCAAGTTACAGCTTCTGCGACGCAATCTTTTACCCTACATTCAAGTCCGTTTGTCCACGCACCAAGTATCATCTGTGGAGGAACTTATACGACTTTGCCGTGCCATTGAGGAGACCGAGCAACGGGTACAGAGATTTGTAGCCCCTCCAAAAAATCATAGACTGCTACTTGAGCCGGATTTGGCATACCGTAGACCAGCTCAAGTGCATGAACTTCAAACTCCAGTTGATATTACACCTACTGATTCTGCTTCCACGAAAGTTGATGTCATTGCTTGACCATCTTCCCAAAAGCCATTCTGTTGGAATTGTCGACGAGAGGGTGATCGATTTAGAAAGTGCAATGAGCCCAGACAAAGATTTTGCTACCTTTGTGGAAAGCCAAATGTTACTTCCAAGACTTGTCCGCAATGTTCAAAAAACGAGTCACAGGCAAGATCGTAGGCCAACCTTCTTGCCAGATATCATCTAATGTGCAGGCCACTTCTGATGCAAGAGTTCTTCTTGACTACGTATTGGCTCATACGAAGGGTGACGAACGACCTTACCTTCAAGTATCCATCTTTGGCATATCGATGCTTGGACTTAAGTAGAACCACCTATTCAAAATATAATTTTTGATTCATGTTAATTCTGTTTCTGAATGTTCCATACAACTTGTATAAAATAACGGATCATTCCATTTATTATGACATTGATTTTCTGTGACATTAGGAGTATTCCGTAATTTCGTTAAAATAGAATAGTGACCAGGAAAAAGAAAAAATATGGTTTGGTTGCGAGGTAACGGGGAATAACAGGAGTAGAAAAAAATGGGGGTTTTTTGATTGATTGAGGGAACACATTTTTTGGGATAATTGTAGATTTTGAAGGTGAATAATTGTGAATTGTGGTTGATAATCAGATATCTGCAGGTCAGTAAAATGAAATTTATAATAATGTTGATTATCCAATTTGTACTTATGGTTTTGGATTTATTGTTCCGTAATTGCATTTACTGTATTTAATCAAACTGTTTTATGCTGTGTGAACAACTTTGATTTAAATTAGAGTCAAGACAAAGAAATTGCTCTCTTTCCGTACTGGATTTTTTGTCACTACAATTATTGCTGCTTTATGCTTTATGCATGCTTTATATTGACTGGACTGATTTACTAGTTGGGTTGCCTCCCGTAGTTAAGGAACCTCATGTTTAGGCTCTAGATTTGACATTTTATCACCCTGACGAGTGAATATCTTAGTAAAACAACAGATCTTCTAGTCATCATCTAGAAATATTGTTTCAATTTATCAACTCTAATTGGGTTGCCTCCCGTACTGAACCTCATTATTTTCAACAAACAATCTAGAGATATTGACTCAAATTGCCTGGGTTGCCTCCCGTACGGGACCTCAGAGATTTCCTGTTTTTGATCCCATGTATATTTGCTTGAGCGTGAAACTTCAAGTTTCGATACGGAAAACGAGTATTTTATTGATTGCATTAAAAATACAAAAATACACCCGCTGTTTACAGCATGGTTCGGTTTTTGGAATTGAGATTGTGGGTTTCTCTGCCGTGCTCTTGCCCCGCATGAATTCCAGGCTGAGAACGGCACTTTTTCACCATATTTTCAATAAAGTAGGGTTTCTTACAAATGTGTGTTTAATTTAATAATCCCACCTTCTAACTCAAACTTCCCAAATTATTGATTTGTCGGGCGCATTCGAGGTAAGTAGCTTTATACAAATCACAACGTAGGTGTCTCTTCTTTTGATCAAACTTACCTCATTCAACTTTGTTGAACGGACCCGGGGTTGTTATACTACAGACTTCTGGATTCCGGTGCGACTAGGTCAGTTATTGGAAATGAGGGTTGGAAGGTGTTGAAGCCCCATTTTCGCTTAATTTCCAGGGACATTCAGTGCACTGTGGCAAATGGAGAAAGTTGTCGAGTCATTGGAACTGCAAACCTACCAATACAGCTGAGAGACAAGGTAATTCTGATTGAATTTCTGGTTGTCCCCACTTTACCCCATTTCATCATACTTGGCATTGACTTCTCGACCAAAATGGGTATAGTTCCTGATTTGTGGTCCGATGAGTGGCAATTTCGTTCAAAAACTTTGAAGAAGGAGCAGATAACAGCTATCCAGAGTAGAGAGTCCCTAACAGCCGAACAACAAGACATTCTCAAGGACACTATTGAACAATGTTTTTCGAAACAAAGTGACAAACTTGGTTGTACCAGTCTTGTCGACCTTGTTATCAAGACTAATTCACCACCAATCAAACAGCGCTACTATCCGTTGTCACGAGCTCTACAACTTGAAGTCAACGCAGAACTGGAGAAAATGCTGGCAGATGGTATTGTGGAGCCCTCAAATTCTCCGTGGTCTTCTCCTATAGTGATGATTAAGAAGAAGACTGGCGGATGGAGGTTCTGTGTGGACTACAGAGGACTCAACAAGGTCACCTTATCGGATGCTTATCCCATACCGTATGTTTCGGCTACTCTTGATAAGCTACGGGATGCAAAGTATCTGACAACCATAGACATCAAATCTGCATACTGGCAAATTCCCATTGCTGAAGAGTCCAAAGCTTTAACAGCTTTTACGGTGCCAACTCGAGGCCTTTTTCAGTTTAGAAGGATGCTGTTTGGCCTGAGCAATGCACCCGCTGTTTGGCAGAGATTTATGGACCGAGTTATTGGTGTGGAAATGGAGCAACATGTTTTCGTGTACCTGGACGATGTGATAATCTGCACGTCAACCTTTGAAGATCATATACGTCTACTTCAACAAGTTATCAGGCGACTTACGGAAGCTGGGTTGACTCTGAACCGAGAGAAATGCCATTTTTGCAAACCAGAACTCAAATACCTGGGATATGTTGTGAATTCTTCTGGATTGCTGGTGGATCCCGAGAAGGTTGAGGCGATTTTGCAGATACCCCAACCGAAGTCTGTGTCAGAAGTGAGGAGAATTATTGGATTGGGTTCATGGTATCGCCGTTTTATTCCAAACTTCTCCACAGTCATGGCACCTTTGAGTAATCTGACTAGGAAAAACATCAGATTTATGTGGGATGACGCTTGTGAGGTTGCCTTCAAGACAATGAAGGAACATCTGGTGAAAGCTCTCATTCTGTCCTGTCCTGACTTTGATAAACTTTTCACTGTCCAGTGTGACGCTTCGGATTATGGTTTAGGAGCCGTTTTGACTCAGGTGCATGGAACAGAAGAGAACGTCATCTGTTATTTGAGTAGATCACTCACCAAAAATGAACGAAGATTCACAACAACGGAAAAGGAATGTTTGGCAGTTTTGTTTGCGCTAGAGAAACTGAGACCATATTTGGAAGGTACAAAGTTCCAAGTTATCACTGATCACTATGCCTTGAAATGGTTGAATTCCATTAAGGATCCTGTTGGACGGATTGCTAGATGGGCGCCTTCAGCAGTACGATTTTGAGATTGTGCATAGGAAGGGCAAGGAGAATGTTGTTCCTGATGCTCTATCTAGATCTGTTCCAGTGGTTGATGCCTTGGACGATTCCCAAGATGTTAGACAAGTGGTGCAGGATACATGGTACCTCGGAATGATGGGCAAAGTTTTTCAGGATCCAGTCAAGTATTCCCTATGGCAAGTGGATAATGGAAAACTTTTGAAAAAAGCCAAACCGCTCTATCCAAGTCTCTCAAATACAGAATGGTTGTTGGTGGTGCCCAGAGAAAAAAGAAGTGACATCATTAAATCCTATCACGACCCTCCAACATGTGGACATCTTGGCAGCTACAAGACCTTTGCCAGAATTGCAGAGAAATATTATTGGCCACAAATGAAAGCAAGCGTTTCTCGGTATATTAACAGATGTCAGGTATGCCTACAAACCAAACCTTCTCAGCAAGCACCAGTTGGTTTCATGCAAAGTCAGCAGCCTGTCGTCTCTAGACCTTTCGAAATCCTCAGTGTCGACATAGTTGAACCCTTACCTCGTACTACATCCGGATATAATTACATTTTCACAGTGAGTGACATTTTTAGCAAGTTTTGTTTATTCTTTCCACTACGCTCAGCTACAACTACACCTATTTTGAAATGGTTGGAAGATCATGTCATTTTGGTTTACGGCGTTCCCACAAAGATCATTGCAGATAACGGAGCACAATTTAGATCGGCCCAATTCAAGAACTGTTTGAAGAACTATGGGATAGAATTGAAGTACACTGCTAATTATCATCCTCAGGCTAACCCAGTCGAGCGGTTTCATCGTGTACTGAAGACTATTCTGACGAGTTATGTAAAGGAGGATCAGAGATTTTGGGACAAATATTTGGCCAAGGCAGGTTGTGCCATCCAGTCAGCAAGACACGAAACAACCAAACTCACTCCTAATTTCATTGTCTTTGGTCGGGAAATTCAACTTCCTCACGATACTGACTCAGAATTGGATCAAGCTAATTCTGGTACATTTGATCCAGAACAAACAGCTTAGCAGTTACCAAAATTGTTTGCCGACGTTAAGAAAAAGTTATCTCAAGCGTATGAAAGAGCCAAACAAGTGTATAATCTCCGAAGAAGAAATGTCCAGTATATTCTCAATCAGCAAGTATGGAAAAAGAGTTATCACTTATCTGATGCATCTAAAAATTTTTCTGCCAAGCTCGCACCAAAGTATTCCGGTCCCTTCAGGATAAGCAGGGTTTGCTCTCCATGGACATTCGAACTGATGGATTCGTCTGGACGAAATTTGGGAGTTTGGCATTCAAAGGATCTGAAAGCTGATCCGCCGGACGATGATTCATCTAAAGAACCAGGATCCAGATGTTATCCACTGATCCGTTACCGTTCCTGATTTATGTTTTACTGAAAAAAAAAAAAAAAACTTCATTTTTTTTTTCTTTTTGAGGAGAGGAGGTGTTGTTACGTTCAGAATGTGTATGGATTTGTCTAAACAAATTATACATACTTACCCTTAATTTAGAGGATTATTTTGTAAATAGATTATTCAATTTTGGCATTGGTTTTAATTGTCTTGGTTCATTTATTTTATTGGGTTAGGTTGGTTAAAACAATCACATGAAAAAACTCAAAAAAACAAATAACTACACAATGATACTGTCAAGCAAATACCTTTTTAAAGTTTAGAAGTTCTCACTCGAAAAAATAACATCGTTTCCATCAAACATACATAAAAATTGGAATTTCACAATACATGTACACATAGTGAACATAGTATAATAAACAACAAGTAGCGACAGCTCCATATACCTAAAGGTGGTCAAATTTCGTCTGTCTCAATGACAGAAATTCGCCTCATTTATACACTGCCAACCTTATGAAATGTAAAATAAAACCATACTGTAGCCGATTCCATGACTTCAATGATACTGATACCTAAGTGAATTATCAATCAAGTTATACAATACGATTGCCCACTATGCAGTATGTCTAAAGATTTATGCGAAGTTTCAAAGTCTTGATTTAGAAAACAGTTTCACATTCCAAAATGTTAGCAGGGTATAAATGAGCCGAATTTCTGTCATTGAGACAGAACGAAATTTGACTACAGATATATGGAGCTGTCGCTACTTGTTGTTTATTATACTATGTAGTGAACTTCTAATTTTGCTTATATAAGATTTAAAAAAGTAGACGAACAGCAGCAACAATGTCACGGTCTTTATGTCATCAATGGCTCTCATGGCCTAGCCACTTTTGTACACCACATACTTATAAAAATTACTAAAACATTCGTGTGTAATTTGAATAACTCTTTTGAATTTGTGGAATTCATCAAAACTGTTCATCTTCCCACAGACCACATATTGATATTTCTGGATGTTACGTCACTGTTCACTAATGTTCCAAAGAATCGGGTGCTGGAGATCATTAAGAGGAGATGGTATCATCTGCATACACATCCATTCCGCGAGATCTCCTTTGTGATATTATTGATCTTCTCTTTGAATCCAGTTATTTCCAGTTTGACAATATAATATACAAACAGATTGATGGATCTGCAATGGAAAATCCAGCTAGCCCTGTCCTTGCTGATATCGTGATTAATGAACTGATAATGGATGTTTTGGAAAAATTACCTTTTGAGCCACCTTTCATCCAACTTTACGTGGATGATTCACTCATGGCCTGTCCCCGAGATCGGGTTGGTGATTTGTTGAACGTTTTTAACCACTTTAACCCAAAGATACAATTCACGATGGAGATTGAAGAAGATGGAAAAATCCCATTTCTTGACACTCTGGTGATACGTAATCAGGACGGATCTATTTCAAAAACCATCGGCTTCTGGGAGAGTTTTGAACTTTCTGTCTGCTACTCTCATTAAATATAAAACCTGTACCATGAAAAACCCATGCTATAGAGCACACCATCTGAGTAGTACCGCGTACCAGTCTGACAATGAAGTAGTTATAAGAAAATGCTGAAGATGAATAACTACCCATCAGTAAAAAGACTCCAACCATGATCCGGAAACTTGAAGAGGTAAAATATTACAAATTTCTATACAACTTTAAAACGATTGAAGATAGGTATAAACTGTATCATACAAAAGTTACTAAAAAATTCCTGGAGAATCCAAGAATAGAAAAAAAATTGGGGGTTTTCATTTAAAAATGTCAAGTGTAATGCGATATCTTATTTCTGGAACACCCTGTATTATACATTGATACACGAAAAGACGTCCCCTTAAAAATATAAATTGACGTGTCCGAGCATTTTTCCCAAAATATAGCAGGAAAGTCATGAATAAGGGTGGGACCTTTTCGTTGGGCCACCCTGTAATAAGCAATATAAAAAGTTTACTATGTGTACACGTATTGTGAAATTCCAATTTTTATGTATGTTTGATGGATACGATATTATTTTTCCGAGTGAGAACTTCTAAACTTTAAAAAGGTATGTCCTGGACAGTATCATTGTGTAGATATTTGTTTTGTTTTAAGTTTTTTCATGTGATTGTTTTAATTGAGTTATCGTTGAATGTATATTGTTTTTTTTTACCATGATTAGATCGTTCAGTACGATCCATTGTTTGTGACGTAGAATGAGTCCTGCTGGCTCAGCTGTTTGTGTTTTTATTTTTCCACTTAGTTATTTTGTGATACTAACGCCCCCTTTCATTTGTAGCCTTAAGAAAGACCGAAATTATACGGTCGAAACGTCGGCAATTTAAAGGAAAAACCGAATTTTGATTTTTGTCCCATACCTGCTACTGACCATCCGCATAAATACTGTATTTTAGCTTGTTATTGAAATCTATATGTGTATTTATATTGTTTGTTTGGTTAACATTTTTATGATTACTGTCCTGCTACAATGTTCAAGTTTATTGAATTTTTCTTTTTCCTTTACATCATTTGGTCTGTATATCTTATAGCTTGCATTATTATTCTTGTATACCTGCATTAGATTTATTTGCTTTGTCAACAAATCTTTGAATTTATGGCAATAAAGCATATTTTGATTTGATTTGATATGAGATACGGTCTTTCTGAATGGAGAGCGTTTTCTTCTAGCTAAGGATAGTGCCCCAAAAGATGACATAGATCATAACAAATTCAGATACACGCAATTTATCAAAGCTACACGACTTGTTAGACTCGTTAAATTGTCATCACTTCCACCTACCACCGAAACAGCCCGACAACATAATTATCGGATCTATTACCAAGTTCAAATTTGGCTAGGGAAAATTCCATAACCCAAAAAATGGGGTTGGGATCTAAGAAGCGACATATTAGAGCCAACAATGCCACCCGCCCCAGACGAACTATCAAATACAATTTTTTGTAATTGTAAAAAAGAGGTGTGGTGCGCAGTGCGGGTTCCAAAAAGTCGGGCTGCCATGCTCTGAAGTGTGTGGCCAGTGTCACGGTCAGGCATGCCTGAACCCCTCAACGGACTTTCAAAATATACAAAGCTTCACTGAGCCTGAGGAGGTATTTTCCACAGATGATTCTCAAGATATAGAGGAAGATTCTGATGAAGATTTGCTAATGGAGGATCCGATGAAACTCGACGAAGACGGATGATAATTATAATTTATTATATATTTTCCATAAATAAACAATGCTTAACAATTTTGATAATGTGAATTTTACATTCCAGACTTCCAAATAGAAAATACCATTTTATGTCAGTTTTGTGATAGGTCTCTAAGCCGTCAGATGCACTGGAAGAAAAATCTTTGTGGAAAATCAATTTTCGTGAAATTTGATTTTCGACATCTCATGACGCACACGGGCTGCAATATGAAATTTTTTTGTGGTGTCTTAGAACATCAGAACAAAGCTTTCTGCAGAAATTAAGCTTGCTTGGGCTCATTCCGCAGAGGAAGTCTTATTTTCCTGGGCTACTCCCCAAGTTTTCTGACATTGTTCCGGGACACCCTATATAAGTAGTAATCATATCAGGTATTACATTAGGGTGGCAAACAATGATTAGTGCTCAAAGCTTACAAAAAACAAAACTTCATGTCTATTCTTCATGTCCCGTATGTCTTATTATTGTACCTTCTGATGCACAATAAAAAAGACCACCTTGTGCAATCATTCATTATAAATGAAAAAACGGATTTTTTGTATTTAAGTAACGACCGATGTTTATGCGATGAGGTGCCTCAATTTTCCAACAAAAGCTTTGAAGCACAAAATAAATGAATCACCTTTGAAAACATTAACTTGATTAATTTAATGACCACAATTTTTTTTTTCATAAATATATTCATTACATCCTGGAAAAGACAGTGTTGAAAGATCCATCTATCTTGTATTAGGAAGTAAAAATAATGAATTATAGTTATTATCCTCGAAACGTGTGAGCTTGATCAATAGCTCAGGTGATCGCATGATAAAAATGAGTTCCTCAAATATTTCGAACTCAAGCTCAAAGTTCTTCATATCACGTGCAACATAGATTTCCATACACCTCTAAAATGAAAGATCTGGTAGTTTCAGGGGCTTTTTATCAACTGAGTTAACTCCTGGGTTAACGCAGTAACCTTAGAATAACCTCAAAATACTTGACACTTGTCCATTTGGCGGGGGCTAAATTGACCCAGGGTCAGCTAACCCAGGAGTAAACTCTCGGATGATAACGAGCCCCTTAGGTAGTTTATTTTTTGGTACGATCGAATAAATCAATGTAGAATGACACGTCTTAGTTTTGTCAGAATACTACCGTTCTCGCGGATCGAACCGCATCTTCTGATACAGAGTGTAACGGTTTTGCCTCAAATCAGTCTACATTGGTTTTCACAGCTTTAATACCAGTTCCGCTATGGCCGTTAAAATGGATCAAAATTTCAATCTACACAGTTTGTCTGGCGATGGGGTCGACAAATGGATCAGAAAATCATTTTTTCGAGAAAATATCATTCATAAAAAAAACTGCTTCTTGAAAAATACAATTGTCGTGAAAAAAAAATGAAATCTTATACAGGGTATACGAAAAGTGATTTTTTTTTCAAAATAAAGTAGCCATATTCAAAAATCTGTAGCAAAAGGTAGCTTTTAACGCGTTCAATGTTTTCGGGGACGTTCATATCTTTAATAACAAAACCTTCGTTGGCATATTATTATTCAACCTATCTCAAGTGGGATATGTTTTTAGATGGGCCTTCAATATTGTAAATTTCCGGTACTACCGAAAGTCGCAGAGAACTGCCACTATTTTTAAAAGATAGATCGTGGTCGATAACCCATGTGTACAAATTTTCATGAGCCTATCATTTATACTTTCCCATTTAAGGCTAATTGTCCCGTTAAAAAAAACACCCTGTATAATATTGAAGGTAAGTTACTATAGATAATTTTGTTTTGACTAGGCTTTAACTATTTACGAATTTGAAATTTCTTTGGAGAATCTTGTACATGTTCACAATGTGATGTTCATCTGGACCCTTTTCAAGCAAGCACCTTTTGAAAAGGGCCTAAACTCCTCACAGACGCTCGAGCATGTTGGGCAAGCACAAGTTGGAAGTATTCTCGGACCTTCATGCTCGACCGTGTGTGGGTTGTACAAGCCTAGTTGGGGGTAAGAATGTTCGGCTCGGTGCTTGGCTCGATGACATCCACCAACACGAGAACAACACAAACATGCTCGTACATATATGGCATGTTGGGTTCGAAGTTGGGCACGTGACGAGCTCAACATGCTCGAGCATCTGTGGGAGTTCAAGATGAACATCACATTTCTGAAAAAACGTCGCCTGTGCACAACTGACTATTAGGGCACTGAAGATGGCTTTTTAAGCCAAAAGCGTTTTGCCAGCTATCTGAATACAAATTTTGCTCCGAGTACTTCAAACTGTTTTCTTCCTGCTAAAAAATATTGTGTTCAGTGGCGTTGAGGGCGGGCAAAAAACGCAAAAAACGATGAGTTTTCGGACCTCTTTTTATTGGAACTTTTTTTCTTAGAATGTCCTCAAGAATCACTCCAGACAGTTCTTGAGTTAGTTGTCTTATTAGCTTTAAAAAATAATGAAAATTACCTACTACGTATTACTATGCTTTGTTTTCGGCCTTGATGCTCTTTCAATTAATTCTAGCTAGATTGCAAAAAAATCACACTGTGCGTCGGTGCAAAAATCAAAATTTTTCATATCGAGTCCATGAATAAGTTTCCACTTATCATCAACAGAACTTGGATTTTGAAGCCCTTTTCACTCCAGAAGGTCCAGCTGCGTCGTCCGTCATGAAGCCCAGGCAACAAAGGAAAAAATAGAGGAAAAAAAGGTGTATGGAGAGACTAATTCGAGGTTTAAATACAATGCGGGACATGAGACAACCCCATGAATTCTGGAAAGAAAAAGAAGCAAGATCTCTGGCGGAAAAAAAAACAATATAGAGCCGTCGGTTTTTTCTCGTCGCGTGTTTTGGCTAGTTTAGTGGGGACACCCTGAACATTCTACGACACTTCCAACTCCAGACTAAAAATAAAACTTTCAACTATCTTGGCAAGTTGTGTAAGGAGTTTTAGTGGATCCAAACCAACATGAAATCACTAGCGTTCATACATGGGTGAAGAAAGATTATCTGCTCTTGCCCTCATATATAAAAAGATTTAGTTCAAGAGATAAATTTTGATGAGTTATATGAAAGGTTTGCTAAGAAAAAAGCAGGAGAGGCTGAGTTTATTTTTATTTGATGTGCCTTTTTTATTTTGCTCATTTTATTGTCTCTTCACAATGAAACTTTGTTTTTTGATGATTTTTTCCGTTTTTGATAGTTTTTCTACTTCAAAAAGTTTATTATAACCAATATATGAATGCCTGATTATAACAAGTGCGTATAAGATGGAGGAGGCGTCTTTGCCTCCCTTTGAAATTGTTCCAGATCCGGCACTGATATATCGCATGAACTTTCAAAGCAGAATCAGAATTTGAGCTCGAAATTCCAAAATTTCAATCAGTGGCGTAACAAACTAGAAGGGTTGAGTGTATAGCTCAGACCTCTATAGATCGAGCTGTACGAAGACTCTTAGAAGACCACCTGACACAGTGAGGAGTGGGATCAATGACTGAGTAACAGCGCCTCACGAGGAGCCTCGCTGGCTCGTCAGAGGAAGCAATTAAAACTTTATTTATATTTTCATATTATGAAAATTTGATTTCTTAAAAGTAATCCATACTCTCCGGCCCATCACTTTCTTCTAGCAAAAAAATACACATGCTCTTTTTTGAAGGAGATTTTGAATCCGGTGTATATTGATTTTGATGATAAAATTCAATGGGACACAGGATACCCCAAAAGTGAAAAAACCCATGCATCGAGTCAACGATCGAGTATCAAATCACAATTCAATACCAATATTATTAAAAATTGGCGACCACGAATTTACGACGCCATCATGACACTTTAACAAAGTGGTCAACAGAGGCCGTCACTAGAATGCACTCATATTTTGATACAGGTTCCTGACCGTAATTTTATCTCATTTTTTTTTGAAGACAAGTTAAAAATATTTTATGTTATTATCTAATCTAATTCGTTGCATTCGTTAAAACGTGTGTTGCTTTTTGTGTCAGTGGTTCTATTTTTCGTTTTTCAGAACCTATCAGTATCAGTAACATTGAATATGTCTACACTTGGAAGATTATTTGAGGTAGCTTCAACAAACTTGTACATTTTGGTAAAATTAATTTGGTATGAAAAGCGAAACACAAGAGAAAACTGATAACAAACACAACTAATATGAGAGAAAACTATAGAACTTCATAAAAATGGCAACGTGGATAAAATCTGACAATATAATATCAGGTCTGTTCGTAGAACAATCTCAAACCAGTCAACGATTGATCGATTGGTCAAAATAGTCAGAAATTCTGAATGCTGATTGGGTGGTCAAGTTTTCAAGTTATTTACGTCAAACGTGAAAAAGTGACCTTCAGAGACCCTCTTCCACTCTAGCTCGCTCGCAACCGATCAGCACATTTAGCATTTTGTTCAGGAAACCTCAACCTACACCTAACAAAAAATTCGCAAATACACCAATTTTATCCCCCATCCGGCATTTTTTGGTCTTCGTTGCCTGAGCTAATAACTGACTGTACAAGCACCATTTCGCAGACGCTTACTGAATAAAAACTGCCCGATCGACAACACTTAGCAAAACATTTGTATAAGAAACACAGTTGGTCGTGGACGTGTTAAACATTTCCGTAGTTCCAAATCTTGTACACTCATCATAAATAACATGGATGGTAATCATGCACGGAATTTCTCACTGCAAAGTTTTTGACGGCCCTCTCTCTTTCTTCGGCTTGCCTCCACACAACAAAAAGTCACATTAAAAAACAGTCTGAGACCGAAAGACCAAAAGTTGCAGAAAAAATAACCATTGGACACGTTAAGAACTGTTTCTCCCTCGAAGTGATTTAAAATAAATAAAGGTGTATTCATGATTTATTGTTAACATTTGTGAACCAACATTACTATTCCGACACATCTTTTGAAATCTCCCGTAAAATGTCAAAAACTAATTTTTTTCACACATAAATTGTGTTAGTTTTTGACATTTTACGGGAGATTTCCAAATTGTAATGCTGTTGACTGTACCTGTAAACCGGTAGTACTCCGAAATACAGGTGTTCATCACGGTTGTAAATCGAATTCAACAACGATTGTTTTGAGACAAAAAGTTCATAATATGACTATGTGTGCGCAAATGCTTCGTCTTCAAGGTTTAGCGTGTGCAACTGTGATGAAAATTGGTGTTTCGGAAAATATCTTGATTGGCCTAAGCCCAATTTTGCTGTTATATGGTAGTGTCATTGCCATTGCCAAATAAAAGCAATATTGGTTTGAGGTTACGGGGATATTTTTACGAAATAACATTTTTTTTTCAGTTTCACCAGTGGCGTAGCCAGACAATTTATAGAGGGGGGGGTTTGGGTTCGGACAGATGGAGCGCCGCAGGCCGAAAATTGTGAGGAATTTCCCTTCCCTTTTAATCATTTATCCCTCAAATCCATGACTCAAAACATTTATGGGTACCTCCAGCGTCTGCTAAAGTACGGATTAGTGCTACAACGGCGCGACGCAGGCGGAAAATTGTGAGGAATTTTTCCTCCTTTATAATCAATTTTCCCTCAAATACATGACTCATAACATTTATGGGTACTTCCAGCGTCTGCTAAAGTACGAATTAGTGCTCCAACGCGTTTGTGCTAACCACTGATCTTGGTATTCGTTTGAATCGTTTGTCACAAACATTTTTTAAGGCAGCTGTTATGTCAGAGGAATTTGAAACAAAAATGGAAATCACATTCAGATTTATAAAAAAAATACGCTCGTTATACTTGACATTGCTTGTTCCTTGTTAAATTGGTGAGCATAGCAATACACAAAATGTGCATTTTCATATTGTACCTTTCTCGTTAGTAGTCCTTAGTTCAGACATTCACGCCTCATATGACCTCTATTTGCTGAAATGCATGAATTTTCCAAGAGATTACAGGACCGCTACTATTTCGTAATTTAAATTTAAATGTGTTTTTCAAATTTCTGATCAAGGGAGGGGTTCTGACCCCAAACACCTCCCCCTCCCCCGTGGCTACGCCCCTGAGTTTCACACATTGTACCTTCCTTGAAAAAGGAACATTTGCGGACCACTGTGTAACTGTTTTAGTTTTTAACTTGAAATCATTTGTTTAATCGTCTGTTGGATCTACGTTCCATACTTCATCAACACCCTGTATAATTTTGAAAGAACTAAAACGTGTCATTATTGAAATTTTAACTAATGATGGTGATGTATTCATCATAAATATGGATAGAGTTCGTACCCTATATATAATGTTGGTATTAGGTAGAGTGCTCATCCAGATATCCTCTGTTGGTGTTGTGCAAGCTCGTATGAACTCGATCATCATCATGAAATATATCAAGTATAGACCTATTATTCTGGAAAAAGTGGAAAGTATTATATTAATTTCAAGTTTGTTATATTAGGATTTAAAGGAGTATATTAAAAAACACACCCACAACGTTCCTTGATCATCGCGATATTGTTACTTTTTTTTATGCAAGATCTGGCAACATGAAGAAAGAAACCTTGGATGCGCAAGAATCCGTGGTGAGTGTATCGTGATTGAAAAGTTGAAAATTACCCGGTGTTGGTCATACTTTGAAGCAAACTGGAAAACACTCTTTTATTAAACAAATAGATAGTTGGCACACTACAATCATTATGGACAAGTTCATGCAGATAGTAGACATAGTTGTCATCCTCAATAAGACATTGTTCTCTTATCTGCCACCTAAAAATCAAGCCTGACAAACTTTTTTTCTTACTCCTGTATGTTATAAACACCATTGATTAGCATTAGGTCCGGATCTCAATTTTATCTGTAAGTTTCTCAATCTATTGGGATGTGGCGTTATATCTTCATTATCTTTTTTGGTAAACAGCTTCTCAATGTCGACAGCTGCCAAATATACAAACATGTCTTTTCAAACATTTGGTTCGGATTATCAAGACGTATAAGTGAAGATAAAATCCGGTAATCGGTTTAAACGTCAGCAGAATTACACATATTTCACGTCATTTAATCAAAGCTTCATTAGAAAGCTGATGGCTGCAACAATAGCACAGATGGCCCCCAGTACAACGTGGTATTTTCGAAGTGATACATATAGTCGTGAAACTTTGTGAATTGCTTTCTAATGTCAAATTTACTAATTCCTGAAAATAGTGACTTTGGGGGTGGCCATGTCTTCGCACGCACAACCTCTTGATTTTTAAGACCTGACGGTATTACGAGGCGATATATATTTTGGTGGCCAAGTATACCATTCTTTCAGAAACAATATAGAGAATAATTTTTGGAAAAATCAGAACTATGTGTATTCAATTCCATAACCTCCAGATGTTTAACATATTTAGGTTTCGGTAGCCATCAAACCATGCGTGAGTTTTGGTAGCAAAATATTTTCGACAAAAATGATTCATAAGATTGTTTTTCAAAAGAATGGTGTACTTGGCCACTAAATTATATCGCCTCGTTATACCGTCAGGTGATGAAAATTAAGAGGTTCCGTTTGCGAAGACATGGCCACCCCCAAAGTTACTATTTTCGGGGGTTAGTTCACTCGAAATAAGCAAGCAATTCACAGAGTTTCACGACTATATGTATCACTTCAAAAGTTCCACGCCGTACTGGGGACCAACATTATTGGGTAATCTAATAATTTGGAAAAAAAACGTAGGTATTTAGCTACTACAGTTGTGAGATCAGAAAAAACCCGACCTTCACTCATCTGTTCAACTGATGAAATGTCTTTTACATCAAATTTAATAATCTGAAAATATTTCTTTTCATTTATCAAAATTGATCGCGAGGTGGCTGCCTGAAAATGTCCTGTCCTATGACTATGGTTAATTACCTAGATAGATAGATAGATAGAGATATAGAGGGGTAGCATGCACCATCCTTTTACTTAGGCCACTAAGGTGGGCCCTTGTAACCTCCTTCGGGGATTACCCGTCAAGCTAGCCGACAGCGTTGATAAAGTTCAAGAATGTGGAGGCCAAGCATCCCCTATCGAGCGAGGCCAAGACTGGCCATCTTTCCCCGATATTCACGAGAGCTGGGCAGTGGCAAAGGACATGCTCAGCACTCTCGTCGTCCTCGTGGCACACTCTTCAAGTGGGATCTGTTACCACACCCAAGGTGTTGAGGTGCTTATTCAGTTCAGTCCCGAACCGTCATGTCTTTCATCTATTCCTCAGAACCTCTACTGTTTGTTCATCAATTCTGCGATTAATGGTATTTGAGCACAGTGGAACGAAGGGCTCTGGGCCACACGGTTTTCCTTTTGCTCCCTATCGCGCCAAACTGTCCGCTTTTCAATCTCCCTTGATTCCACTATGTCCCTTGATCCAGGATACTGTGATCGAGTTCTCGTCGGAGACCGACTGCAGAATGTGCTAACGCTCTAGAATCAGCTTGAATGTTATTTAATTTTTGTTCAAGGATTGCAAAACGGGTTTGCTATCGGTAAAGAAGATAATGTTTCTGCCCACCATCTTTCTCTTCACTATTTGTGTGACCCCTGGCATTATGCCAAGCAGTTCTGTTTGAAAGACAGTTGTACCCGTGCCCAGGGCTCTACTGATTTTAAGGTTGAGCTCCGGTTAAAAACATCCAGTCAAGCACCAAATTGAGTCTGTGAACCGTAGGTGTAGATGTGTATATCCGCCGCTGTATGCTCTTCTGTTAAGCCGTCTGTATTGATTTCGTAGGCTCTGTTGAAAATGTAGCGCGGAATCAGGGCATGAGTTCGATACTTTACCAGAGGCTGTCTTTGTGACAGCCTATATAAATTTTTAAGCATTTCTTCCGCACCAGAGATGGATGCAGCCTAATTGCTGTTTTTTCTGCCTCACCTCTCAAGAAAGCATCAAGAGGCGGCAGGTACAACAGCTCTTGCATTGCCATCGTTGATGTGGATCTCACACACCTGTGATAGAAAGGCATGCTTAACTTTGTAGTTGCTGCATTCTGTTCTGAGCTGTCACTTGTTTGGTTTTAGTCCACCACAATAGCTCCGTGCACAAACATTGGTCTGATTACGACCATGTAGATCCAGTGGACAATTCTGGGCGACAACCCCCAGACCTTGCCAACCGCATCTCTACATTGCCAGAATGCTCTTGTGACTTTCTTAGAAGGTTAATTACCTTTCAGAAGCACAAAAACATATAGTTTTGGCAGGAAAAAACCAGACAACCTAACGTTTGCATATTCTGTAGACTTCAAACTTTCAACTGATATCTGATTTGTTTAAAAAGTGAGTAGGAAGAAAAGTTTAAAAAAAAAACATATTTTTTGTACAATTTCGACAAAATGGACAGTGAAAAAAACAGTCACGTCACAGACTTCTAGAAAAATTATACTTGATACTATCAAGTGCTATAGAAACGTATCGTCCTCCAGATAAGATTTTCGGTTTCCATGGTAATAAGTCGGCCTATATTTGAAGGTTTTTGTAATAGACTGGGAGCTGCAATAGTGCATTTTTTCACTTTTTGAATTTATGATTAGAAGTATGGACAGGAGTTTTTTGTGGAACCTCCTGGCGATCAACGGGTGTCCCGCATAGGGCTACACAGAGCAGAAGCACAGCATAAAAAACCACCATCAGGGAAACTCCCTCGTTTTTCATCGACTGTGCAGGTTTTCGCGCAAGACACTGTGTGGTTGTGGTGTAGAAGTTATCATATGTCGCCAGTGACGGCTTCACTCAGGATTTTGATATCCTGCAATTTTGATTTGTCACTGTAATTCTGAGAAAAAATTAGCTAAAAGGTGTTTTTTCACTTTCGGTTTTATTGATTATCGTAGTATATTGCCTTGTGTATGTACCAAAAAGCTGTAAGTGTGGGCTGTGAAAAATGCTTGAATGAGAGCTACCCACAACACTTGGAAATTTTGTAATAATTTTATCCTGTAGAAAACATAACGTATTCTGAATTCGGCCCTGATATCTACACCAGAATGACATTAGCAAGGTCAAATGAATATTTTCAATGACAGCGTGGAGTGTCCCAACTGGTTGCTATATTTGCTGTGGCAGGAGCATGTAGGGGAACCCAAAATATTATGATTAATTGCAAGGATGTTACCTTTTACATATAGCAAGTTGCACGTTGCACCCCCAAAAAGCCCAGTTTCACAATTTTTGTGTTTCAGTATCATGATGTCTGGTCACCTTTTTGGTGACCTAACCAAATGCGTTCATAGTAATCAATTAACCGCTATTTTGTTTAAATTTTTCTTGGGTTATGAGAATAAATTTCGGTTTTGAAGATTTCGATGTGAGAAGTCGCAGTAAATTTTGACACATGTCACAACAACAACAAACGATTCATAGTACTATAAACAACAAGTAGCGACAGCCCACGTCAACCTCTTTTTGTATCGATGACAAAAATTCGCCTCATTTATACCCTGCTAACATTTGGAAATGCAAAATTGTTTTCTAAATCTAGAATTCTTAACTTCGCATACATCTTTAGACATACTTCATAGTGGGTAATCGTATTCTATAACTTGATAGGTGATTCACTTATGTATCAGTATCATCGGAATCATGGAATCTGCTAAGGTAGGTATAGTTTTATTTTACATTTGATAATGTTAGCAGTGTATGAATGAGGCGAATCTCTGTCATTGAGACATCGAAATTTGACCACGTTAAGGTACACTAACTTGCACAAAAAATAAGTACAGACAGTGAAATCTCATTCTTTTAAGCAGTTTAATAAGTAGTCAAAATATTTAAATGCCGTGCACATCAACTTTCTAATACTTTATCAAATGAGAACGATATTATATTGTGGGTACAACTTCAAATTTATTCACTTGATTCGCAGAGAAAAATTAAGATTATTTCAATTGATATCGGTAAGCAGAACCATTTCTAGCCAAAACTTCTTGTAGTCGTCGAACCATGGAATTTGATAAATTTCGACAATATTGGACATCATTGGCGAGCTCATTCCACGCATTAAGAATGGCATCTGAAAGCCTGATTCTGAGCTGATGCCTCCAGTTTCTCTGGTGAATAACTCTTACCAATCGTCCACACACATCTTCCATTGGATTAAGAGCTAGTTATTTAGTTATATACTTCTTGCCAACCATAAGTCTTCACTGAGGCGCGTTTTCACAATAATATATAATAGTCATAATTGCATTGATTAATGACAGGTTTGTCATTAATCAATGCATACTTGTTCCGACACCTGACAACACTTGACGTTTACTTGTCACCCTCATACACTGCTCAAACCAAAACAATTTTACCATTTCAATGTACAGTCTGTTCATGGCTTTCCTGCGGTCACGTCACAGTATTTGACGTTTGGCAGTATATCGTAGATTGATCGCTCCACATGTGAAATTTGTCAAATTGATCTGAAACACCCTCGTCCAGACGTACGTGATTTTTTTTTCAATGTGTAAGAGAGAGACGGAAAAGTATGACGTAACCGCAAGAAAGCCATGAACAATCTAGTGATTATAGAGCAAATATTGAAATAAATTTAAAATTGGATGTCATTTCTACTATTTATCCAAAAGTCCTTCTAATATCTGTGTTATGGTTTAGATTGTATTTTGGAGGTAAGCTTTAAAGGGTAAAATTTTGGTTTTTATGAACGAAATTGTCTGCGACAACTTGAGCCTCATCTGTGTTATACATTTTCCCAGTTCTCGCTATTAAGTTGATCCAGGACGTGATTATTTTGGGTCGGCGTACTACAGGGTGTCTCTAAAAGGTCTTTACAAAATCCTACCTATTGTTGCTGAGGTCAAAATAAACCGATTTAACGCCACTCACCTCAGAGACCGAAATGTCACCATTTCCGAGATACGGAGTGATCAAGTTTAAAATTAACAATTGAATTTTGTCATTTTTTTGGACAGTTCTTGATATATCGCTTTGAAAATTGGTATGCAAGGGTTTTGTTATGTGTGAGAATCGATTATGTAAATCGTCTGAGGAATCTTTTAATTCAACGAAAGATCGGAAAAATAACTGAGAAAATAGTTATGGACATTTTAAACCACAAAATGTAAAGTGTAGGGCACCCTCTAGCGGTTACCGTAAAACGAATTACATAATCGATTTTCACACCTAACAAAACCCTTGCATACCAAATTTCAAAGCAAGATGTCTAGAGCTGTCCAAAATAATGACAAAATTCAATTGTTAATTTTAAACTTGATCACCCCGTATCTCCAAAATGGTGAAATTTTGGTTTGATCTCAGCAACATGTGGTAGGATTTTATAAAGACCTTTTAGAGACACCCTGTATATCTTTCACATTATCGTTGCATACATTGATGTCATACAAATACATTTTATTTCATACTGTACCGTGAAGTATCATTTACCGGAGCCAAAACCAGTCCGGTAAATGATACTTTACATCATCAGAGACTGTAAAAAAAAATTACTTGACTACTCCAAAAATGAGATTTTGCATCATCAAAGACTGTGAAATTGCATTGGTAACATGGTTTTGCTGGCGCCAAACACGATATTTTCGTTCACTGTCTTATCTACACGGAAGATTTTGCGCCATTCGCAGAAAGCCTCAAACTCCTTTTGATACCTTTCCGCCGATTTGCGCTTCGCAGCTTTTATGCAAAATCTGGTCCATTTTGCAACTTGTTCACTCAACATAAACGGTTGGTGAGGTATATCAGATAGGACAAACATAAGTTGTTACATGGTCTGGCTGGCGCCATCTCATGGTACCAATGTGAGGTGGACTGCCACCCTAAGTGTGTGGTTTGAGAAGAAAGCACTTTAAACCGATTAAAAATAGTTATTACAGTATGAAACAAAACAATGTACGATACACAGCCGTTAAATGTCATTAAACTACTCGTCTAGATATTCTAGACTCGGCTCCTTTGTCGCCTTGGCCATAAACATGTTGACTCGTAATTTAAAAAGTCATTTACCGCCTCAGGCCTAATTTCACAGTATATGGTCACCAAAAAGTCTTGGTTAGTTGCTGCGATTTCTATTGTTTGCCTGGTGATTTTTCAATTGAAACTATGGATACTTACCAGGACTTTTTGGTGACCAGATATTGTGAAAATGGGCCTTAGTAACGTAAATAACTATTACTCTACTCTTTACTTGTGCTTATTAACTACGATTGGTGATAATATTGAATTCAGTATTCAAGAGCAGGAGACAAACCTCACAAATGTCGAAATAGTCATAGTTAGGTTAACTTTCTTTGATTTGTGCTTGACCAGTGAATTTTTCTCTGATCAACTTGACTACAAGTTAATTTGAATAGTGACCTTCACTATTGAATGTGAAACAGTTCATCACCTTGAGCCTAGGGTTTCTCAATTTCTGGTCACCATATGGTCATGGGTTGGGTTGAAGCTAATGAATTCTGTTTCACATTTGGACGTAGTTATGCAGAAACCTACCAACCCGCAAAATAGTCAAAAATGACTTGAGTGCGAATCCAGATAATTTTTACAGTGTTCTGTGATTTGCAGAAACCTACCAACTGATTCGATAGTTGGAAGCCGGACAATCCAGTCATCTACCAATCCATCAGTTAGTTATCCATCTACTTCTTATACGCAGAAAACTATCAACCCACTTGGTTACTATACACATGTAATTTTAATCACCCAAGTGGGTTGGTAGTTTTCTGCAAAATTGCTATTTTCACATTATCTTAATATTCCTATGCCGTGAGGGTTGGTAGTATTTTGCAAAAAGAAAATCTTGGTTCAACACAACTATTTTTATGGACAGAAGTGGGTTGGTAGTTGTGATAACATAACCTTAAAAATTATAGTAATTATAATTTCTGTTCATAAGGCAATAAGACGTGTTAGGATTCAGTGCTCAGTTTCTTTTTCATAATGCCGAAGCAAAGAACTTTGAAAATTATTGAGATGTCAAAAGAAAATAGGGAGGATGTTGAAAATGCTAAATTCAATGTACAAGCGGGTAAGATGTTATAATGTTATTATTTGCATGTCTTTTATGCTGTATAATTATTATACAATTTGTTAGTCCATCTGTAAAATAAAAGATGTTTTTAGGATCATCCCCAGTATCTCTGGAATATAATGAGTATGATGATGTACGAAACCCAATAACTGAGAAAGACACCATTCTTCACAATAATCCAGAAGATTTTCTAATACTCGAAGTAAAAAATAACGGTAATATTTTCGTTCAATTATGTAAGTGAAGTGTAAAGTAAATAATCATTGTCTCAGGTCAAAATGAAGAAACTCGTGAAATTATTACTATAGACAAACAAGAAAACACCACTCTCGAAATCATACCACAGAATGAGGACGAAAATTCAAATTACAATGGTATAGAAGAAAACATCCAAAACATGCAAGCACAAAGAAGCTATACGGAAAGCCTTGATATTTCAAGCACCGATATGAAATCGATTTCGACCAGAACAGAAGGGGAGGGACAACACTTTGACAATAACAGTTTATCAGAAGACGATGATGATTCTGTTCGTGATCCAAACTATAAAACTGAAAGTGAATCTTCAATGTCAGGGGACGAGAATCTCGAATATGAAACTCATGTTACAGCAGATATGTATATTACTTCTTCAGATGATATCGAAAATCAGAAGACCGATAGAAGACCACGAAAGGGAAGAAAGCGAAAATATGAAGACCAAAGCAGAGCTGACAGAAAAAATAGGAAGAATGGGAATGAATCCTACTACAACTACAAAGGAAAGAAAATTGAGCCAAAAGAGTTTCTTGATTACGATTGTAAATGTACAATGTAATGTGGTCAAGATGTTTCTTTGGATATACGCAGACAAGAATTTGAAAGGTTTTGGTCTTTGAAATCTTATGACTGCCAAGTGAATTTCATCGCCACTGGAGTACAGCAATTTCCTAAAAAGCGACTATACGGAAGAAATACTGACAAAAGACAATTTTCGAGGAGGTATAAAATCCATGATAAAGTTGTATGTGGAGAAATGTACATAAAAACATTGGGAATAACTTCATTTCGAGTGAATACAGCTCTTAGGAAATTCCGTGGTGTTGTACCTATAACTGACCAGAGAGGCATAAAACAAGGGGGACGAAACAAAACAAGCGAGGAGAAAATTGAAGAGGTTGTGGATCATATCAATAGGGTTCCTAAGTATAAATCACACTACCGAAGGGAAGATACAGATGCCAAATTTTTGCCACCAGAGGTAACACTTCAAAAATTATATTACATGTACCGCCAAGAATATGAAAATCCTTCGAGCTGAACAATTAAAAAGATACTTGCAACACATGCGATCATTATAAGAAACTCTCTTTTATTGAAATGCATTTTGCACAATTCACCAAATCTGGAAGACATCACGTTACAGTTCTTATACTCTGAGCACAGTTTCCTTCTCAACGATTCTGACATTGCATACAGGGTGTTTCAGAATAACATGCTAATAATAAAGGGGGTGATTCTTGGGCTCATTTTAAGAAAAAAAATTCATATGAACGTATGTCCTAAACGCCTTAACTTTTTTCCCAAAAAATATGCAAACCAAAACCCGCATGGACGGCACTGGTCAGAATAATTAAATTGTTGGTGCATCAAAGAATGAGTATTAATGCCTAAAATACATGACTCAAATTTCATAAAGATATCTACAGTAATGACAAAGTTATTGTAAAAAAAGTATCTATTTTTTAAAACTTTGACACCCTGTATCTCAAAAGTTAAGGCGTTTAGGACATACGCTCATATGAATTTTTTTTCTTAAAATGAGCCCAAGAATCACCCCCTTTATTATTAGCATGTTATTCTGAAACACCCTGTATATAGAATCAGCGTTAAAACATCAACAGAGACTCTATACACCTTCAGAATACATGAATGTTATGAAGGAGTGCAAGAAGAAAAAACCTTTGATCGTCACTGAAATGACTTCAAAAGATTTCTATTCTATCAAGAGCATAGAAAAAAAAATTTGCAACAGGAAAATTACAACTAATGGAGCGAAAATCAGTTGGCTGAAAATTCGATCTATCCGAATGGAAAAAAACAATCCATATTTGCTGATAATTCAACAAAATGATTTTGATGCTCCCACAGAAAATATCGACTTGAAGAAGAAAGCTAATCGTAAAAACCCTAAAAACGATGATAGTGTTTTCACTGAACTTTGCCTTCTTTGGCCAAATGAAAAAAGCATATCAGAAGAAAAGCTAAAAAATCTACAGGAAATGATGCATCTCATCCCCTCAGACTGCCAAGAGTTCTATACAAAAATAAAGGGTGATGCTGGAATCGAAGAAGACGTCGATGGATACAATGTGAATGCTCTCGATTTTGTAACTGAAGATCAAAAATTCTAAAAATAAATGAACTGATTTTGTCACTCTATGCAGTTTTAATCAAATTTAGAAATGTCTTACTTTGCAGAAACCTACCAACCCACAAAATTTGATCAATTTTGAAAAAAAAAATAACAAAAAGTTTTCTTTATATGAGAGTAACCAAAAAGCCCTTCATGTACTAGCCAATAATTCCAAATTTTTCAATATTAAATAAGATAATGGTAAATATATCTGTTAAACTTTTATAACGGTTTCCTCAAAATAACAACAATGATGTTTGGTAGGTTTCTGCATAACTACGTCCATTTGATAGTGAAGATCTATCAAAGTTAACTATAGGTTAAGTTGACCAGAGGTAAGTTCACTGGTCAAGCCGAGGTTAAGCATAAACCAAAGAAACATAGCCTAACTATGACTATTTTGACATTTGTTTCCTGCTTTTTGAATACCAAATTGGATACAATCTAAACTACAACACCAAATATCAGAAATAAGAAGGATTTTCGGAAAAGAAGTGGAGATAACTTCCAGTTTCGAACTGATTTGCATATTTTAAAACTGTGTTTTGACATTTTTCAAATTTAACCGCGATTTGTCTCACCAAAATCCCTAAAACTGAAAACTGAATACTGTGAACACATTTGGTTAGATCACCAAAAAGGTGACCAGACATTGTGAAACTGGGCTTAACTTAGGGTTAACTCATAACCACATAGTGACCAGACATTGTGAAACTCTAGGTAAGCAGTTATAATATACAGTGACCGGCTAAAATATTGAACAAATCTATTTTGAATCCAGGGTTTTGTAGATGCGGTTTTTTTATTGACAAATTGATGTATACAGGCAGGACCAAAAAAATATCACGAACATCAACTTCTTTGTTTTGAATGGAAACATGTATTTTTGTATCACATTTTTCAATTCTGCGTAAAATTCTGAGTATATTTCATGCAACATACCCCATGCCTACATTGTGTCCACGAATTGAATTTTCGTAAGGTGTAAATGACAAGAATTTGGATTACGATTTTCTGGAAATCGGTCCTGCATGATTCGGAACTAGGTGCCCAATACTGTGCACTCAAGTGAGCGAATCTTCAACTTTCTATGCGCTCATAGACAATTTGCAAGTCGGCGCTTCCTATATTTTGAATAAAATCTTCAAGAATATTATCTATTTACGATCGGGTGTTTGGCAATCGTGATTTCTGAATCGTTCCATGAGCTTATAGAAAATTACAGACTCGCTTACAGGCGTGCACAGAATTGACCTATAAGATGGGAAAATAATGGCTCGAATCAATCAATATAGAGGGTGATTTTGGGACTATTTTATAAAAACTTGCTAAGAAAGTTATTCAGAATAAAAAGTTATGACCAAATACAAAGTGACTGATTGATTTTTTGGGGACTTGAAAAATATTGACGATTTTCTAAAAATTGGAAAGAGCAAAGTACATTTATTTGAAAAATTATCAAAAAAATGTATTGAAAAAAAAATCAAAATTGTCCAATTTGTGTCAAAATTTGTACCATTTGACCATCACTTTAGTTTTAGTAGGTCAATTTGTATTCGGTCATAACTTTTTATTCTGAATAACTTTCTTAGCCAGTTTTTATAAAATCGCCCCACAACCAACCTTTATTATATTGATTGATTTGGCTCATTCTTACCACATCTCCGTTTCGGAATATGCAGTAGCGATTCCCAGAAAATCGTAAACCAACTCGATTTTTTTTTGTCATTTACACCTTATATGAAAACTCAATCCGTGACTGTATATCCGACCGTTTTTATTGGCTGAAAATTGATTATTTATACTATGAGGGATGTAAGTAACATTCACAAGTCGAGGAAGAGTTTGCGCTCGAGCGGCAGAGAGAAATGACAAAAAAGTTCGGGACTGGTCAATATACTTACATTCCATATAGTATATAACATTTTCTTCCTCCCTGTATTGTATGTTCACAAGAAAATGCTGGATATATTATATTCTCAACTTATCTCAAACTTTTCAAGAGCTATTCTGTCATTTGAATAGAAGGTACTGTCAACTGTCATTTTTTTTCGTCATTCAGTGTATCCCCAGATCGACGCATGAATAGGTGAAAAAGGATAAACATTTTTGAATAATTGAAATCTTATCTTCTGGGGATCAGCCCTGCTTGGACGAAAACTAATTTGTGTCATAATTTTGGTTTCGAAAAATCAAGTATGTCCTGGTAATTAACCTAAAAGCAGTTTCTATCTCTAGTAAAGAGCTTTTTCTTCAAGAGATACTATTGGAGATGTTCATAATGAAAAACTGAGTGAGAATGCGAAATTTCAAAACCCTCCGCCTATACTTTGATATTTTGCTTTCATCCATTCCAAGTTTTCAGAATAGCATGGAAATACATTTGATCTTGATATTTTCAACGTTTATTTGTGTTTTCTTGATTGTTAAATTTTTTTATACTTTGCAGGATTGTGTAATTTATCATTTAAAAGAATTTGCTGATGAGCTTTTCTAATTTTTTCAAAATATCAAAGTAGGCGTAGGGTTCAGAAATTTTGCATTCCCACTTAGTTTTTCATTCTGAACAACTCTTTTCAAAAGCATTTTGTCGCATCACTTCTAGAAGATGCTCTTTACTGGTGAGAGCAAAAGATTTAAGGTTATATAGTTTCCAAGAACTACTTGATTTTTCGAAACTTAAATTATGACACAAATTAGTTTTTATTCAAGCAGGGCTGAACCACAGAAGATGAAATCTCATTTCATTTTTTTTTGTCATCTCCACCTATTCATGCGTCGATCCGGGGACACATTGTATGTATATGTGTATTTTCACATTTTTTGATAAAAATTAATTCAATGTCCTCTTGAAAAGTTAAGACTAGAAAGTGCACACCGTTTTTTTCTATTTTAAACCATTTGGGTTTCATAGCATGTTAATGATGTGAAAATGTCATTCATAAAACGCGATAACTCGAAAACAGCTGAATTTAGGAACAATATGGTGATCACAATTTTTGCTAAAAAATGAAGCAAGAACTGAAATATCCATCAATATACAGGGGTACCATTTAAAAAAAAATAACTTTTATCTACCATAACCTTATATTCCTGTATATTCCAATTCATTACAGACATATAGATACATAGTAGAAGAACATTATAAAAGACATTTTTTTCCAACTCATGTTTATCTTTTGAAATAATCGACCGTTCTGTTAATTTCGCCTAACCCTGTATACTTAGATAAACGGAGCATGGTGTGACGTCAGAGTTCAGCTATTTTAGTATTATTCCAAAGCGTTATATTTCTTGTAACGATAAAAGTGCTACAGAGGTTTGTGAAGTATTTAAATGAATGATACGCCGCGCCGATCGTCCTAAAATTAGCTCCTCCGGTACGGTGAATGGAATGAACAAAACTTTTTGTTAAACTGGTGCAGTATCAAAAATGCTTTTGAAACGTTATCCTGTGCGAAGAAGACACATGAATAATCAAGCTATTTTTGATTATTTCAAAAATAATCCCCCCCCTGTTTGTACCAGAATGACTGTCATTTAACGTTGTGCATATTCCCTTTTACCAGTTTTATCCATTTTTTTTCTCCCTGTCATTTTATTCATAATTTTCAACTCTTTTATCTTCTAATCTATTTATTCATTTCAAATCTTTTTAAATCTCATCATAATTCTAGTCACATTCATCTTTTACATCCGAACATTTTGATATTATATTATTTTATTCCATGTATTTACTTTCCATCATTTTAAACTACTATTAGGCTAGCTATGTTCTGTTAATCACAATTCTTTGTTCCTTTTAAATTCACACACTATATACGTAATGTACAACTTCATAATAATTAATCTGTGTCCTATATGAGTGATAAGTGCTTTTTGTTTTGCTCACAATTTGTTGTCCTGATGAAGGGAGGAAATGTCTCCCGAAAGCTTGACGATCAATAAACTGAGCATCTAACTGCCCTACTTTATCATTGACTGCTTCCCTACTACTTCGCCTTCTACTTGAAACTCGGCCAGTCACTAAACCATTCACTGCATTTTTTTTCGACAATTTTCGGAAGTGGTGGGGATTTTTTAAATGTCAAAATGACATTCTGTTGGGCCTAAAAATGCGCATCTTTGCATCCATTTAATCGACCTTGTATCTCTTATGATAACTGAGATCCCCATGCATGCACTCGATTCTGTGGAACCCTGTATATGGGATATATTATCCAGAAAAAAAAATCTGGAAGTTAAATATCAACCCTCAGATTGCAAGTCGACTTTCTTTCATTCTGGTATTAGATGTACAGTATCAGAACTAAGTTCATCAATGGCTGGGGTATTGAGTCAGACATATTTCATTCGTCAAAAAACATGCGATATTAAGCTCTTTCGTTATGTTGAGGGCCATCAAAAAATAAATTATTATCAGTGGGTACAATTCCACAACAAAACTTCACTTTTATGGTGTTGGTCAAAACAAAAAAGCTACCCATGTTATAATAACACAACTTTTATAAAAACTTTTCATGATAAAACTGTTACACAGTACATGTTTTATAATTATTCCGTAAATGTTTATAAAACTGTCCGATGAAAGCTTTGGAAGCCATATATTAAAACAAATTAAGCAACCAAAATGCTGCACAAAAGTGCGCTATTTTTGTGTTTATAAGCCTTCTATAATTTTTTTAAGCGAGTCTGTTGTTTTAATAAAATAGTTCCGCGTTAACGTTCTTAGGGCATTTATAAAACAGATAATTGCCAGTTGGGCATGGTTGACACATTATTCAGCATAGCTGTACGTCTTGAATCATAATGAATCATATTTTTCCTGGGAGTAGTTTGACTAACTAAAATTACCTATACAGGGTGGCCCAACGAAAAGGTCCCACCCCTATTTATGACTTTCCTGGTATATTTTGGGAAAAACACGCATTACACTTGACATTTTTAAATGGAAACCTCCAATTTTTTTTCTATTTTTGGATTCTCCAAGAAGTTTTTAGTAACTTTTGTATAATATAGTTCACACATGTCTTCAACCGTTTATTTAAAAAATTTAAACAAAAATTGATCACTTAGTTGAAATGGGTTATCCTTGAAAAATATGCATCGACTAGAACAGACAAAATAATTCACTTAAAGACTGGTGGACCTGGTACCTATCGGACGAGTACACCGCAGTCGATCATGACACTTGATCATATTTTCAGCTTCAAGAAAGTGAACTCCAACAGTGTATCCACTCAATCAGCAAAAGCTCGTCTGATCTCTTGTCTCCATACCAGGCATTGAATCAAACCCGTCTTGCTTCATCGATGAAGTATACGAACGACCACTTCCCAGACATTGTCACATACAACAGCCAACAACACAGAACAAACGGCATCTTTTGAAATGATTATGAGCAACGAATACTTGGATGTTCATGGCAAACTGCTCAACAACAGTCGCTGGGATTTGCAACGGCGCACCGGCGTTCGGGAAGATTTGGTATTGAATACAACTGGAAAAATGCAAATACCCCAACATTGCATCATCCAGACAAAGCCAAACATCTTGACACCAAAAAGAAGCGGAACCGTTCCTGTTAAACAGTGCCCATCATCTTCAATGGCAGCCTGATCAAACAGAAACCTCCAGACCAAGCCACCAAGCCGATGCTCAGGCAATAAGATAGCTTCGGAGGGTTGATACAAGTAAAAAGGGACCTCAGAGATCGTCTCCACGGTATGGCGTAGCGTTCATCAGCAGTATCACGACAATAGCCCAATGGTGATCCTAGGATGGCGTTCAGGCCAAAATTGCTGAGAATTTTTTGAATTGTTTGACTGATAAACATGCTCCTAAGACGGGGGCTACACGATCAGTCTGGCATCAGTTCAGTTCATAAATTTGGTCAGAATGATGAGAAACTGATCGTGAGATGGGTTGACTGTTGGAGTGATGCACGGACTGACCGATACTTGAATATTTTATAATTTTTTATCAGTCCGACGAGGATTAACAAAAGACTGATGGTGTATTGCGTTCCGCAGTTTTGCGTCAGTGAGAACGATATAATTCCATGGTTACCAGCGGGTTACCATACCATGGACTTTTGACCTAACTATGGAGGACTGTAACTAGGAGAGTAATCGAAATGCATAAAAGTGGTCCAGGTTTCAAATCGTAATTCAGTTTCAATTGTTACCCCCAGATGGCGAAGAGTCGTTAGCGATTTCATGTCAAACAAAAATGATACCTAGGTAACATGATTGAAACCACGTTACGAATACTCTATCAAAATACGACAATTTTTATTGGCTAGGTTGCACAAAACTCTCACTATTTGATGATAATAGGTACCTATGAATATATTTCTTGTTTTACATTATTTTGAAATTTATAGAATTTTCATATTTTTTTGTTTAATTGCATTAATTGATAGAGTAACTGAGTGACGTCATATCCTTCATTGACAACAGTCATCATTGAACAAACAACACGATGCTGCGACGATTCAACTTCAATTTTTTCCTTATAGAGAATGCATTGCATGTGGAATGAGAAGTGGAAATTTGGAAAAAATGAATGAAAATGTGATAAAAGTATCTTGACAAATTATTGACAAGCAATTAACGTTGCCATCACATTGAATAAATAAAAGCGCTACTAGCAACAGCGCCCTCAAATGAACTAAGCAAAAAGAGGGACAGATTTTCAGGGATATTCGTATGTCGATTCGTCTCCTAGTTATAGTCCTCCATAGACCTAACCTTTTTTGAAACTGATGTTAGTTTCACAAAATATCCCAAATAGAAATATAAGCTAAATGGCAACGACTGGTAGTAGATCTTTATGCGGCACGTCGCTTGGTGGCGCTGCACTCAGTAGGATTGTTATTTCAAGAATGTAATACTAGGTGACGCTGTTTGCTGCTCGATAAAGATGTTTTCTGTATATTTGCTGATAAATAAGTGACATTAAAATTTGTCAATTTTGTGAAAGTAGTCTTTGGAATGGTGGCGAAATTTGACATTTTCAATTGTTAGAAATTCATATTTCACGTCTGTGTGATATTTTGCGCTCATTATATGGCGATTTTTTGATCTTGGTTGGCAAAATCAAGTGACCACGATGCTTGTTCTGTTTGGTGATATAAAATCATTTAAAAAGGAGTGTGACGTGCCGAGCTGTTACAAAAAATACAATAATCACATCGAGTTTGTCCAATCATTTTCCAGAAGACTATTGTAAGCTGTTTGCCGATGCCTTGACTCAATGCAATGCCTACATGAGATTTAACTGATACTAACTGTAAGTAATTTTATCTAGAACCTCAATTTAAATTCATGTCAATCTTTTTTCATAAGCGTAGTACAAAACTATGGATGTGTAGAAGAGCCACCAGAATTTTATTTTCATTTCTCCAATTTGCAAGTTTTGGGTTTTTGGTTTTCTTCTGAAAAAAACTGTATTGAAAATTAAAAACCACGAATTTGTATTTGTTTGATGTATTTTAATGTTCAATATAAAAAAGAGAAAAAAACAATTATTATCAAGATTTTTTTTTCTGAAAATTCGAAAATAAGAGAAGACATTATCTTTAATTTTTTTTATGAAAATAGTTTTTTTGCATTTCTAATACTATTAAAATTATAGGTGATGAATTAAGGTAGTTGTTGCTTACAAAAAAGCAGGGAACTTTGACTGAGAACATTGAGGAGGAATCAGCTTCAGAGACTGCTGTGAAAGAACCTGTAGCAGATGGAAAGTCATAAATTCTGGTATCTGGTACATTCTAGGTACATTATCAATATCAGATTATCTATATAATTTTGTTTTTTTTTAGCAAATATATTATATGTTGGATCATCTTGACTTGTTTTTACTGTAAAATGGATTTTTTACCTTATATATCTAATTATTATCAAGATATACCTAGTTGTGAAAGGTTATTAGATAAAGGACGACATAAAAGACCAACTTTTCTTCTATTTCGTCCCTTGTCTAAAAATCTTTCAAAACTAGAATCGTTTTTTGTTTTTTGAATGCCCATCAGAAGTTATTTTTTGAGATCCGTCGCCAAAAAGTCAAGAAATTCACGGCAAAACTTATGCGGCATGTCGCAAGATGTCGCTTCAAACATAGTTACAACCCGTATCATTAGAGATTGGTCTCTATTTGGGATGTTTTGTGGTCAGTTTGAATGATTGTGTAAATCGCCATTCAGTCAATCAGTTTTCCATCACTCACTGAGTGACGGAATGAACTGATACCAGACTGATCGTGTAATCCCTGTCTAAAATCTTCGCCCTCAATTTTGAAAAACCCCCAGGGGTTTATGCATTATATTTTGACCACCACCTACAGCTCTTATTATGAGGGATAGAAAAAGACTTTGAATAAAAAAGCTTTAGGTTTTTTCATGTAGTATCTTCAGGTAATAGCGGAAATAAAAAATCGACTTGACAACATTAAAAAAAAAATGATCAAGTCATATTTTTTAAATGGAACACCCTGTATATTATGAGTCAAAATAAAAAATCTCTTTGTTTTGATTCCAAATATATATGACTTGTTCATATTCATTTCAGCCACTTTTGAAATATTGGAGTTAAAAAAAATATATATTTTAAATTATTTAACAATGAATATTCACAATACATAAATCCCTATTCATAACTATAGTGAATGATATGATTTCGTTGTTTTGACTACGATTATGAAAAACGTCGACGTTTTCCAGGCAATTTGATTATATTCCAAGCAACAAGCTGTGATGAGTATGATCTCCAATTATTGTGAAAAATTAGGCTATAAACTCAAATATTTTAAATGTGGCTGAACCAAATGTCAACAAATTATATATATTTGGAATCATCAAAACAAAGAGATCTTTCATTTTAGCTCTATATTATAGAGGGTATTCCTTAAAAATAAAGAATTATTCAATTTTTTCAATGTTGTGAAGTCGATTATTTATAACCGCTTTTACCTAAAGATACTAAAGAAGAATCGGTCCAATAAAAAGATTCTGTCACGGAATAGTTCAAAGTGTCCAAAAAATTCAGGGAGACAAATATTTTCGATACCAAGCTGGATGTTTTCGAATTCGTCTAGCGTATTTTCAAGAGCTTTCGAGCGGGTCCTAATTTGACATACTGTTTCAGGAATGTTCTAGGATTCTGGGGTACATACATTTTAAAATTTTGGAAACCTTATAAGAGATGCTTTTGGGTGACCTCTGTTAGCGACGAGACATTTTATCTCGGTTTTGTCTTTAGCAAAGAGTTTTTCCAAGAACATATCTTTCGCCATTCTTGACGAATAGATTTTTTGTAGGTACGATAAACTACTACCAAACAACAAAATTCAGAAATGGAACTTCAAAGTGGGAAGGTATCACTTCATTCGCTTATGATATTGAGTTTTTTAGGTTCCGGAGCACTAGACGCAATGTCTGGGCTGCTTTTCAAACTTGTCAAAATACGTAATGATTTCTTTCGAAGCTTTTTGGGTGCTAACTTCCTTCAAGTAAGAATACACCTGAGCAATTCATAGGTTCAAAGTTGAGGTTGAATATAAGGTTGAGGGTTGAATTTATCAAAATTGGTAAGATAAATATACACCCAAAAAACTGTTGAACAAATTGGATGAAGGACTACAATACGCGAACGGCATCATTTTTCAATGTGATTTCATTCAAACCAAATAAATCGTAGGTATGAAGCGGTGCCGATGACTTGGTTATGAAGGCTGGGAATATACAAAACAATCAGCTCTGTTATCTTTGTTTTGGAACAAGTTGAAAATATGAATGTGACAGCTCAAAATTTTGGTTATTCATATAAACGTTATGGCAACGCTTCAGTTGTTTTGAAGCTGGCTTGTTTGAGTTGGGTCGAATGGAGCTTGTGGGGCTTGACTAACCTGATCTGCTGGGACTCCTGGATCCAGCCTTATTCCATTCGGTTTTCACTGGCACATTGATTTATACGTATTTGTACATTTTTATCCGGCTCGAATGTCCATGGATGTTATTGAGTCTTTAGGAGTTTAGGATGGGGAAACCAAGTGATTCAGTAAAACACTCAAAATATCAGAGTGAACGTATAATGCATACAAAGGTTCCCAATCTCTGATTTACGCTTTTACAATTGAAAATGTGGATAGTTCATGCCTTCCAGTTGCACGATGTTTAGTCTCTATTTATATGGTCTCCATTACAATCTCACGTCAGTCTTCCTATTGGTCATTTACCAATTCACCTAACAAACAGTTCAAAATTCGTCTCGAAGTAGACCTTCCACAACATAACATTCAAAACAAATGTTGAGATCGGTTAATAACCTACAATATTACAGAAGTGTTTGTAGTATGTATGTAGGTACTTTTTGATTAGTCCAGACAGTGGAGTAGGGGAGAGGGGTGCAAGATGACGATGGTAAGGGAAAAACCTCCATTGAAAATACAGATACCCAATTTATTCAATGGAGCAAAGTTTTGGCCAACAAACAAATTGAGGAAACCAAACTAAACATTGATCCTTAGAAACATACAAGAAGAAAAACAAACAAACTACATTTTCATCGTCTTGCCCCGTTGACGAACCTATGAGGGCAAGATGACGATGAAGTGCAGAGATCGCAGATGAAACTCACCTTGTTGTACGAAGTGCACGCCTCATGCGACCAACCATCCTCGCATCCACATTGCATACTTTCCTCAATTGAAGGTTCATTGTAGGTAGGGTTCCTGGCAACCGGGACACAAAATATCTTCGTTTTTACTTTTTTGTGTTCGTAGGGTTTGACACGAAACATTTAACACTTTTTTCTTCACTTCTTATACTTGAAAGTATTTTTTTTATCTTCTTGATCAATTTTTTATGGATTTTTGTTTCTAAATCTCCGCTTTATTGGAAGTCGTCATCTTGCCCCCGTCCAATTGCCCCAGTGTACAATTTTTTGATGAGTCAGAAATATGAAGAAAAAAGGAGCGTTCGTGTTATTTTCTATTTTATCTTATTTCAGACATAATAAACAATTATCTCATCCCTAACAAAGACCATTGTTACCTTAGATTTTTTCAAAAAAGCTTACTTTCTCGGCGTTACATGTTTAGAGCGACTGTTCTGATATTGATTATGGACTACTGTTCTGGAAGTATTGCTACTAGAGTCATCCATCTTTGACCTATTGAACTATGACTTAACAGAGTTTCAACGACGCAGAAATCTTCTGGTTGACATTCATAAATCTTGTTTTGAATGAAGTTCGTGAACTTAACCTGTTCGTCGTGTTAACCCACTCTCCCCTATCCAGGTTTGGCAGGGGAGGAAAAAGGCATCGCCCGCTTCGCCCTCCAAAGACTTGAAGAACGCAAATATGCATATGCATACAATTTGGAAGTCCTCATTGCTTTTTTCTTGAAGACTTGGGTACGTCGGCGCCGGCGCCGGCAGACCTCTAGACTATACAAACAAGTACTACTGCCGTTGATATCGAATATTCTCCCTTGATTATTATCAAGCAAATGTACTCCCAGAAATCAACGATCGTCTACCGTTGCAGGAGCGGGGGGCATTCCCGTTTTAACAAGATTTTTCAAGATCTTGAAATTTCTTGAATCAACACAAGATAGGAGTTCAAAGCGTCAAGTCAAGATTTTTTCGATTTCTTGATTTTTTTTCAAGACAAGACAAGAAAATCATTATCAAGACTAGATTTCTTGTATTGTCGAACCCCAATTACTATTTCTATTAACTTCTGTTTATACATCTCTTCACACATTTCTAGCCTTGTTAAAAAACCTTAGTCAACTTGGCCACCACCTCTCGGAAAAAGACTAGATGTTAGTCTTTTCTTGATTTTTGAGAAGAAATTTTTGATTTTGATAGAATTATTGTATTGAATCTTCATACGACCGATTTTTCGGGATTGTATCTTCATATTAAATTGTTTACGGTCGAAAAGCCAATTATTATTGAAAAAATTCAAGACTTCGTCCGATAGTCCGATACCTACATGTATTTTCGCTCTGCAAATCTTCCATGATTGGAAGCGCTGATGATATGGCTTGACTATCAATCTTCATGAATTTGGGCATAAGCAAAGGTAATGTGAGCCACTCTTCGGAATGTTTCTGTTGAATCATGTCAATCAAGAGCTGTCTTTCTTTATTTGGCAATGGAGGTATCACAGTACGTTGACTGAATGTATTTTCTCCTTTCACAGCGTTTCCTTCAAGCTCATAGGTCAGTTCCAAACGCACCATGAATGGTTTATCTAAGAAGGATACCTACCATAATCATAAACTTCTCGTCGAATTAAACAAAATAGCATTTTTTTCCATTTCTAAAAAGCTGTAACTTTGAATCGGATAAACGCCTTTTGTCGAGTATTTTAGCCGTTTGAAGGTCGATTTGCGTACATTGGCCTTGATTTTGTAGATTTCGCATGAGATAACGTTTTCTATAATATATAGGGTGCGGAAGAAAGTGATAGATCCTTCTATTTTGCTAAGAAAAAATCTTCACCAAGGGTAGAAATGACATTCTCCATAAGTGTAATGTTGAAATGTTTTTCCCACGAGCAAAATCATTCAATCAGCAGTAGACATCTTCATTTTTGCCAATACAAAAATCGTGCGGAAAGTGAAACTTTCAAAACGAAAAATCGTCGGTCGTGGTAAAAATATCATAAATCAACCGATGAATGAGAATTTGCATAAACAATCATAATCACATTTCAAAGCTTTATATCCCCGACAATTTTCGACCAACAAAAAAAAGAAAAAACACGTGTCTTCTTATTTTTCATGGACATTCGAATCAAGCAATAAAGTAAAATGATGCAAGCTCCCTATCACCAGACGAGTCTGGAAGCATCCGTCAGGCCTTGTGGTATAGACTTTCAAGTGACTTGGGAAACATAATACACGAGTGGCATACAATGTTTAATTCAACATATGGAAAACATCGTTTTTTCATGAGATAATAATTATTATTAAATATGAATGTCAGTATCAGATTGACTAGACAGTGACATGTTTTCATTTTGGTCGAAGTAGGTTGTTTGTTTGGCTGCCACGAGAACGTGAGTTATAATCAATGGAGTGTTATTTGACATCACTTGTCCAACATGACATCAATAATGACACCTATAAACTATCATGAGTTAGATAAAGTAAATTTGAATAGTAGAAACTTGCAGTTCTTTTGTCGCAACAAGGTGGAAGTTTAGAAAATACAGTAGTTTCTCAGCCTACTTTGAAGAAATAAATTCGAATTTCAAACTCAAGTATTTCCTAAACGGCTCATCAGAGGGACATCATGCAAACTATATATTTTCAAAATCAGAAAATCAGCTTTTTCTAAATAATATGTAATAATATACGATTTAAAAAAAAAACGTCGGTCTCCTTCATATTAGCTGGTATAAGATGGGTTCCCGGATCGACTCATGAATATGTGAAAAAGACAAGAAAAAATTGAATCAAAATTTTATCTTCTGCGGTTCAGCCCTGCTCGAACGGAAAGTAATTTTTGTCATGATTTTAATTTTCTAAAATCAAGTTTGTCCACGTAATTCACCTAAAAGATGTTTCTCTCATCAATCAATCAATCAATCAATTTATTTCAGAAACATTTTGCTACAATTTTTTTTTATACAAAATAATATCGATACATTGAAATAAATATTTAAGCCTAGAAGAAACAACAATTTGTCTCTTGTTTAAGCTGATTTGTTAGTGGTCGCTAATCGGGTTTAATAGTCACAATTTTGTTTTTTTTTTTTGTCTCATTTCAGGAATTTTGTCACAATTTAGGTTTAAATGCACAATATTTGATAAACTTATATAATAAACAATTTATGGTATATCTATGCTATATATTCTTATGTACTTTTTATTAAAAGAAGCAGTATATTTCTCGTCTGTCTATCTGTAATAGCCATTGTTTCAATTCTGACTGAAAATGTTTGTAGTAAACTATATCTTTTAGGCTCTTAGGCAGCATGTTGAAAAACCTTGGAGCTAGTAATTGTATTGATTTATGTCCTATTTCCTTCCTACTTCCAGGTACCTCCATACAATCTGCTTTGAATCTTGTGTTTTTTTCGTGCGTGACTGGGTGTAGGAAGATCTTTCGTTTATTTACCAATGACAACACTTTTAAGAAATATAATTGTCTCAAGTCAAGTACCTTAGTCTCTTTAAATAGAATGTTACTGGAATATGTCTTCTCCTTGTTAAAAATAATTTTCAATATTAATTTTTGGATCACATCCAAACTTTTTAAATAACAAGCCCTCACACTACCCCAACCAGAAATTCCATAATTAAACTGTGATTGCACGAGTGCGAAATATAATTTTCGTAGCTGTTCTTTTTTTAAATATGTTTTAAGGTAGGAAAAACGGGTCACCAGATATCTGGTTTTTGAAACCAGATATTTTATTTGTTTATCCCATCGCAAATGTTGGTCTATCATAATTCCAAGGTACTTTACGCAATCTGCTCTCGATATTGTAGTATTTTCTTGGGTGCGTAAAAAGAGAAAATCTGGAAGGCCATTTGTATATGAGGAGAAGGGGACAAATTTAGTTTTTGTTTGGTTGAGTGTGAGTTTGTTGCTTTGAAACCACTTGAATATATTGTTTAGGTCAAATTCTGCTTTGTTTCTTACATCCATCCAAGATTTTCCTGAGTAAAAACTTACCGTATCATCAGCAAAACTGATAACAGTACCCATCCAATCTGTTTCTAGGAAATTATTCATATACAAAGTGAACAAAAGCGGTCCCAGTACCGTTCCCTGTGGTACTCCACATGTTATACCCCTGCGTCCGCTCTTGACATTATCTATATTAACATATTGCATCCTGTGACTCAAATAACTTTTAAACATATTCAAAACACTACCTCTCAGGCCAATTTGCTCCAGTTTTATGATTAATTTTTTTGTGACATACGGTATCGAAAGCCTTGGTTAAATCAACAAATATACAAAGGGATGCTTTTTTCTGATCTACTGCTTGATAAATTTCTTGCGTTAAACTAGTTATTGCGTCTTCGGTCGACTTCCCAATCCTGAACCCAAACTGTTTTTTTGATAATAGATCATATTTTTCCAGAAATGAAACAACCCTTTTTTTAATAATCTTCTCAAAAATTTTGGAGATATTCGAAATTAGGGAAATTGGTCTATAGTTTTCTAGTTCTGTTTTTGATCCGCTTTTAAAAGCTTCTTCTATACACGACAAGATTTTCTTGAAAAAAGTTCAGAATAAAAAACTTCATGAGAATACGAAATTTCAAAACCCTCCGTCAACTGATTTATTTTTCATTTCAAGCATGTTAATACATTTGTTTTCTTGAAATTTCAAAACCCTCCGTCAACTGATTTATTTTTCATTTCAAGCATGGAAATACATTTGTTTTCTTGAAATTTCAAACTTAAAAAAAAGGCGAAGACCCTGAACCGGGTGACATTTTTACGTTCCCTATAAAGCCAGCGTGACAGGTCGCTCTCACCGTATAACGGAACGGAAACGGAATCGAGAAACAACCACTCCGCTCCCTAGCATCGCATATTGAAAAAACTCAAACTCTACAATAATAAGGATATCACAAAAGACCTAACATGCCCTAACCCAAACGAACCAAAACTCACGACTAACTTTGTTCAATTTCAACTCCAAACTCAAATGTTAATTATTGTGAATAGCGTTTCCTATACGTCGAGAGCGATCTGTCGCGCTATATATGGGGAACGTAAAAATGCTACCTACCGAGGAACAACGTATAAACTGACACCTCCCTCAACTTTTCTATTTTATATTGTAATTTCTATATATTTAACTATTTGATATGAACTATATTTTGCTATATTGCTATAAATCAATATCTGTCTATTCAAAAAAACTGACAATTATTCAAAAAATAATGACAATTACCAGTCAACACCTTGGTCAACCTACATTCAAAAATTACAATAATAATAATAAAATTCAAAATCCAACATTTCTCCCCACTTAAAATCATTGAAAAACATCATCCTGTGGGACTTCTGTCAAATTAATTGGGCAAATCTTGGAAATTGGTCTCTTATACGTTCCTGTTTTGGTTTTCACATCAACTACTCGAACTCTTCCGTCGCTTCCAGGATATATTTCTATCACGCGCCCAAGAGGCCAATTGTTCCTGGAAAGTTGATTGTCCATGACAACCACAACCTCGTTTACAGAAATATTCCTATTCTTTTCCAACCACTTGGATCTAGTAGCCAAGGTTGGTACGTACTCTTTAATCCACCGCTGCCAATATCTGTCTGCCAGCTGTTGTGAGAACCTCCATTGTTTTCGAAGATCGAATTTCATACTGAAAACTCCTGGTGGTTTGATTGTACTGGATCTTCCAATCAAAAAATGATTGGGTGTTAAACTTTCGACATCATTTTCATAAGTCGATACATACGTTAATGGTCCACTGTTGACTATGTGTTCGACTTCGACCAGAAGTGTTTGTAGTACTTCCAATTTTGGAAAACTCTCTTTCAATACAATTTTCAAAGAGTTCTTCACACTGCGAACCATTCGCTCCCATGAACCTCCCATGTGTGGACTGGCTGGAGGAATTCTTTTCCAATCAATGTTTTTTGCTAAACAGTGTTCTCTGATTTCAGAGTCGTCTACTTCTTCCAACGCCTTACGAAGTTCTTTGTCTGTTGAACATAGATTTGTCCCGTTGTCGCTCCAAATGCATTGAGGTTGACCTCTTCTTGAGATAAATCGTCTTATGGCTAGTATGGCTGAGTCCGTATTCAAGGTATCTGCTAATTCCAAGTGCACGGCTCTTATTGACAAGCATGTGAAAAGTACTCCATATCTTTTTTCATGTCTTCTGCCGATTGTTACTTGTAGTGGTCCAAAATAGTCTATACCAACGAAAGTAAATGGTCTGGGTGGTTTTTGCAGTCGTTCCAGAGGTAGTTGTCCCATTTCAGGAATTATGGGTTTTGCTTTTCTTATTTTACAAATATTGCATTTATTAATGACGTTAGTAATCATCTTTCTTCCTTGAATGATCCAATATGTCTGTCTAATTTCGTTAAGTACTAGTTGAACTCCTGCGTGGTTAAATTTCTTATGGTAATCATCGATGAGTAGGTAAGTAAAGATATGTTTGTTACTCAAAATGATTGGTCGTTTTGTTTCTTCTTTGATTTCTGTACAGTTCTCCAATCTTCCTTTCAAACAAATCAATCCATTGAAGATACTGGGTGACAAATTATATAACTTGCTTCTTCTCGATACACATTTTCCTTTCATAAGTTCTTTGTACTCTTCTCCAAAACATTCTTTTTGTACTTCTAGACACCATAATTTTAAAGCTGTTTCTAAATCGCATGATAAAATGTTTGTTTCTTTGCTTCGTTTCCTAACAATTTCTATAAATTTCAAAACATAGGCAGTTGCGAGTAAAAGTTTTGAGAGTCTTGAAAAATTCTTGGCGTCTGGTAAATATCTCTTATTTTCTTGATCATCTATTTTGACGTTTACCAAAACAGTTTCTGTAAAGTCTTCTTTTGGTTTAATATCGTTTTGAAAAGTCAAACCCACAGTTGGCCAAAAGTAAGAGGGTATATATAAATAATCTGGTCCAACAAACCATCTGCTTTCTTTAAATAATTCCGGTTCAATTTCACTCCTAGTAGCATCATCTGCAACATTTGATTTGGAAGGAACCCATCTCCATTGCGATAAGTTCGAGTTTTCCAAGATTTCTCCTACTCTGTTTCTGATAAATGATGGAAGCTTCTTTGTATCTGAATTAATCCAGGTAAGTACAGTAGTCGAGTCAGACCAAAAAATAGTTCTCCTAATTTGTAGTCGATGTTCCTTTTCAATCGTTTTAGCTAAACGACTAGCCATAACTGCTGCTTGGAGCTCGAGTCTCGGTATTGTTAGTGGTTTCAAAGGGCTTACTTGATTCTTCGACATTATCAGGCATACATTTACTTTTCCTTTATTTTCAATTCTAAAATATGATGCGGTGGCTATAGCTTCAGCACTAGCATCACAGAACAAATGTAGTTCTAAATTGGTATCTTCAGTAATTTCGTAGTCGTAGCATCTTTGAATTTTCAAGGTCTTGATTTGATCTAAACCTTTTATCCATTTTCTCCATTTTTTGAACTGCACCTCAGAAATTTTGCTGTCCCATCCTAAACCGCTCTTCCAAACGTCTTGCATCAAAATTTTGGCTTTTACAATGTGATTTCCTAATAATCCCAAAGGGTCAAAAAGCGACATAATCACTTTGAGCATCTCTCTCTTGGTGGAAATTCTTTGCCCAGATATAATTTCAGCATCAATTTTCTCCAAACTTGAAGGGAAACTTAATACGTCTTCTTTGGGCTGCCATTTCAGTCCTAAGATTCTGTGAGGTTGTTCGGCGTTGTCAATATACTTTTCGGTACTTCTTGAATCTTCAGGAATTTCATGGTAAACTTCTTCGGAATTACAAACCCATCCACGTAAATCAAATCCTCCTTGTTTATGAATTGATATTACGTCTTGAATTAGTTTAATGGCTTTTCCAGGATTTTCACAACTCTCCAAGTAATCATCCATGTAATGGCGTTGTAGAATAGCTTCGACAGCTTCTGGGTACATTTCTGAGAATTCTAAAGCATTCAAGTTTTTGATGTACTGTGCACTAAAAGGAGACGACACTGCTCCAAAAATCAATACTTGCATGACATAGACTTCAAAGTCATCATCAGGGGTATCTCTCCATAAAACTCTTTGGGCGTGTTGATCCTCTTCATTTATCAAAACCATATGAAACATTTCTCGGATGTCGGCTGAGAAGGCTATTGATTTTTCTCGAAATTTGAACAATATTCCAACTAAAGAATTATATAAATCGGGACCTTTCAATAAGAAATCGTTGAGGCATTTTCCATTACTTTTTGAGGCTGCGTCCATAACGAATCTCATTTTCCCAGGTTTGTTGGCATTGATAACTCCGAAGTGTGGTAGGTACCAAATTTTCTTGTAGGTCTTTTCTAATTCTTCGAAGGACAATTTTCTTATGTAATTCTTCTCCTTATATTCTGTTATTTTCTTGGTATATGCTTGTTTAAATTCGTTGTCTAGATTCATCTTTTTTTCTATAAATTTGAATCTCTGGATTGCTACATCTTTACTTTCAGGTAGTTTTTCATCACAATTTTTCCAAAGTAATCCAGTCTCCCATCGATTATCTTTCCGTCTTGATATTGTTTTTATTAAATTTTCAGCTTGCTCATTATCAGTGGCTATATTCTCCCTAGTTTGAATTTTCACTCCAAGTGACTCGATTGAAAAGAAATATTTCACTAAATCCTTCAAATCTTCATTTGGGTCTTCTCGTCTTATAAGAAGAGTAAAGTTGTCATCAATTCGATCTCGAAATTGTCTGGCACTCCCATGTACAACCCATCCCAATTTTGTGTATGACAAAGCCGGTGAGTTCTTGGGTCCTTCAATAACCTTTCTTGATGTTATCAGCTGCCAGTAGTCCTGTCCGATGAGCAATTTTGGTTGAATGTTTTCTACGTTTGGAAAATTTATATCTCTCAAATGCATCCACTTACTTCTCGAACGGTTGGTGTTAACTTTTTGTACTGGAGGGTCTAGGTCTTTGATGGTATAAATGTTAGTCATCTTATAAAATTCATTTTTCTGAATGTCAGAGATCTCAAAACTGACTGTCCTTGTTCGTACGTGTTTCGAAATCGTCTTATCTGTCCATCGTAGATTCAGGTTAGTTTCTTCTCCAGACAAATTTAGTTCGTTCGCGAGTGATTCGTCCAATATACTAATTGTTGACCCTTCGTCAAATAGTGCATAAACTTCAATTTCTGTCTCGTTGGTTTTCAAAATGACTGGGGTTATTTTCAGTAAAATATCATGGTATCTATGAGAAGACGTATGAGCTATAATATGAGGAACGCCATCATTACTGTCAGATAGTTGTCCATATGTTTCTGCATTTCGATCTTCAGGTTGTGATTCTTGTTGTTCTGACTGACTTGTGAAATGAAGCAATTTATGGTGATATTTTTCACAGTTGAGTTCTCCACATTTCTGTTTCTTACGACAATCTGAAATTCGATGGTATGACTTCAAACAGCAAAAGCATATTCTATTGTTCTTCACAAAGTTCCATTTTTCCTGAATGTTCTTCTCAATAAATTTCTTGCAGACTCCAATGTTGTGGTCCTGCTTGCAAAGCAGACATTTCAGGAAAGGTTTCTCATTTTTCCTACTATTGGTCATCACCATTGTTCTTTTGAATGGTTGATTAAACTTTTGGGTTGATGTTGATTGTACGTAACTTGCGGCAGTAGCTTTGGTATTTATCCACGATTTAAAATCTTTTAGTGAATAATTTTCAGGATTTTTGGCGATTTTCTCTCCCCATGACATTTGTAGACTGTAAGGGAGTTTTTGTACTAAATCGTCCATCAATTGAGGACAATAAAGATATCTTTCCATTTTCAAAGAATCCAAAGTTAATACCAAATTAGACACAGTTTCCGCGAAATATGTAAGGCTTGGAAAATCATTATTTCGGACGACAGGGGTATTTCTGACTTCATAAATCAAATTTTTCACTATGACATCAGGTCTACCATATTTATTTTTCAAAGTTTCGATGACATCTGATGCTTTTACCAAGCTGGAAATCAATAATCCCTCTACAGTTCTACGGGCATCCCCTTTTAGACATTTCCTGAGCCTACATATATTTTCTTCTTCAGATAGTTGTAAAATATTTGTTGTATAGCTATACTGATTATAAAAACTTGCCCATTCTTTCACATTTCCAGAGAAAAATTGGAGTTCTTTATCGATTGTCTGTCTAAGTAGGATTTTTTCAACATTTGAAGTTAATAAACTTTGCCCATTCTTGCAAAGATGCTCTTCAATATTTGTTTTAGTATTATCATGAGACAAATTAATATTTTCTTTGGAATGATCATCATTTTTCTCTATCCAACTATTTACCTTATGGATGTTTTCTACTTTTAAGTCATCCTCAAAACTTGGAAAATCTTCTTTCCTACTATCTGCTAGGCTCTGACTACAGGTGCTCTTTGATAATTGTAGTTGCAACTCCATTTCTACTATTTCTTTCTCTCTTCTTAATTTCTGTTTTTCCAATTCTGCTGTTTTCTCCTCAATGTCTGCTAATTTCTTCTTCGCGTCAATTTCTAGGCGTAGAATTTGATTCTGAGATAGCGTCTTTGTAGTAATCATGCTCTTTTTATTGGTAGTAGCTGATTTTTGAGATTTTTCTTTTCTATCCATCATTTTATGTCCTCTAATTTCTTCATTTGTGAATCCTTTAAAGCCTTCTTCATCGTCTGGCGTGACTATTATGCTATTCTTGCTGTATTCTTCTTCAATATTTTTCTGGGGTTCATCCTCGGGTTTATCCATTATTCAGTGACTGTATCCACAGGTGTCGATAGTTCTTCGTTAGAAGGACCAGCAATGTAATTTCTATATATTTAACTATTTGATATGAACTATATTTTGCTATATTGCTATAAATCAATATCTGTCTATTCAAAAAACTGACAATTATTCAAAAAATAATGACAATTACCAGTCAACACCTTGGTCAACCTACATTCAAAAATTACAATAATAATAATGAAATTCAAAATCCAACATATATCGTACAGCAGAATAAAAAATACCGACTTCAAGAGAAAATTTTTTGCAGTTCAAATATCAATTGTGATTTTCTGTCAATCTACACGGGGGAGCAACAAAAAGTAGGAGCTTTATAGCCACAATGAAAGATCTTATTTTTCTGATCTCAAATGAGTATCATAGTTGTTGACGTTTCGCTCATAACCCGTCAGGTTCTAGGTTGTCAATTTTGATCCACTGCCGCAATAATCGCTCTATGGGAACTAACGACTCTTCTAGAAGCTCGCCATGGTTATCATAGCAACAAGACAAAAAATAATGATTTCTCCCAAAATTTTAATGAAACAAAAGTTGAATTAGGATAAAAATGATAAAAGAACAAAAGTGAATAATGTCTCTATTTTCCCCTATGCACTCTCTTAACTTTGACTGACTTCAAATAATGTGACCATCAGTAACATTGTTTCCATGGTAACCATGTCCAACTTTTGAAAAGTCATTAGTTCCCATTCCCATAGAGCGGTTTTTGATGCAGCTTAACAAGATTGACAAGGCAGAACCTGAAGGCCCTCATTCATCAGCGAATGAGCTCGCCGGATCGGTCAGCCACGACTGTGTGGTAAAGAGAGTGGGATCCGGGTCGCGTATTGGCATTCCTTACTACGCTACAGAGCATACATGAGCTGTATCGCAGTAAAGTATGGCTGGACTGAGCGCACAATTTGTTCAGCTATTGTTTACTACGGTACAGACCAAATGCGCTACATGTAATGAATAAGTACATTTATGGTGGGTATGGATTTGTTCACTCAATTCATTGATTATTATCGTTTACTAGGTACGATATATAAAGAAAATTGATTACATACATATGTACATAAAAATTATCTATTATAAAGGTGAATCTTAAAAAATCCTACTATATCATATTAATGAGACGATGTGTGCGATGGCTTCACGGAGCCATTTTTAATTTCGCAAATAAGAACTAAAAAATGTTCCAACAACAATAATCTTCGTCTACACAGGGTGTTACTCAATGAAAGGCCGTAATTCCAAAGACGACGCATTCCTGAGCCAAATTCAAGTAGAAAAGCAGAAAAGGTCTTATAGGCTAACATACCGTCATTAATTGTGTCTTGAAAAAGAATATTCTGGTTTTCGAGATACAGGTTTAGAAAAAAATCGGATTTATTATCAGTAAATCGAGTCAACTTCGCTCTTCGCTATATTTGTTGACATGGACATAATATTTTTGACTTTCCTTCACGCCCTATGATTTTTCATGTGGTCAAAAAGTAGACCTCCAACACACTGTATCTTGAAAACCAGACTATTTAGGACACATGATTATCTGAAATTGGTTCAAAAATGCGTCTCTGTAACTATGGCCTATCATTGAATAAAACCCTGTATAGGCTTATTAGAAGCACACCATTCATGCCGATTTAATTTAATAGCGTGAAATTCAATGTTTAGGATTTAAATACCTACTTACATTATCATTATGCGTAAAAATAAAACTATGCTTTTCTCACCAGTAAAATTCATTTTTACAGCGTACAGGGATAGTTTGAGTTGGTCTTATAAAGTCGACTCTATCTTCATTTCGTAAAATTCATGTGGCGGAAAAGTAACGTAGTAAGTACATAGTATTGAACCAGCTGAGAATTTCGGTACACAATAATAATCCAATGAAATTTTAACGTGAAAAAAAAACGGGAAAGCTGATTTTCTTCAGAATTTGTCAGTAACTGCCTTCTGAGTGTAAAATTAGCAAAATCGAAAATTTTCCTCCTGCGGATTTTGAGCAAAAAGGGTGGTTATTTTGAAATGTGCTACAACAAAATAGCAATGGTTGTACGTATATTGTACAGGGTGTTCTTGTATATTTTGGCCAATTGCTACCTTCGTAAATAATAACCCTGGAGAGTGGTTCAAATCAGCATAATTGTAGTAATTTTTCTGAATTATCAGAATTTGTTGTCAGAAAAAACAATTGAGTATCAGAAGTCAAAAAAATTCAGACTCCTTCATTTTTGAGGACACCCTGTATTTTATCGCATAGTTCGATAGAGAATTAATTTTTTCTTGATTTCAAATGCTGGGGGTCTTTATCTCTAACGGTTATGAAGATTTCAACGTTTTTCTTTACAAGGAATAATGATAATATAGATTGGACAGAAGGATGCCTAATTGGAAGAGACCATCAGCCAACTATTCTATGTATAGAAAAACGTTGATATCCTTATAACCGTTAAAGATAACACCCCCAACTCTTATATATTTGGAATTAGAAAATCTCTATCGGAGTAAGTTCCACTTATTAACGTTGCTGAATGAAAATTAATTTCAATTTTTCAACCAATAGAAACATCAACCAGTTTTAGAATGATTAAAATTATGGATTTAGAATGCCATTTTCTCGAAAACGGTTAGATATAGGTATGGGGTATATTGCATAACATTATACTCAGAATTCACGCAGAATTCAAATATGAAATAAAAAAATACATGTTTCCATTTGAAACAAAGAAAGTAATGGTCGTAACTTATTTTTGGTTGACCCTCTATACATGAAACTGTCATTAAATAAATCACATGCACATATAAAAACAACATGTTTGAACGTTTTCCAAAAAATTAAAACCCTGAATTTAAAATAACTGTACTCCATATTGAGCCACAATAGACCTACTAGTGATCGCGGTGGAATGGAGCCATGTGCGCTCACTCACAAAACGAAATCACGAAAAAATCACAAATCATATTTTAGCCGGTCACAGTATATGTAATTTTATCACGAACATCTTCAATTTGGCAAATTTACAGAACTAGACAACAATAACGAAATAACCCCAATGCCATGAACTGGGCTATCTTCAAAAATAATCAAGTGACAAAGTCCATGAGGAGAAGTTGCTTGTCCATTTATTATGAACCACTTTCATTATGGATCAATTGAGGGCAAACTAACTTTTTGAAATCACCCCAAATACGGCTCATGCAGCGGCCGCTAAGTCCGGAAATGATAAAATTAAAAAAAAAAACATGAGGTAAAGTTATGAAGAGTTTTCTCATGTACGATTTCAGTATCATCATTTTGTTGTAGCACAATTCAAAAGAACCACCCCTATTGCACAAAAACCGCACGGGAAAAAAATCCGATTTTGCTAATTTTACACTCAGGAGACCGTCGTTGACAAACTTTGAAAAATACATCTTGCCCATTTTTTTTTTCAACTTAAAATTGTATTGGACTATATTGTTCACCGAAATTCAAAACTGTTCAATATCACGTACCAACTACGTAACCTTTCCGTCACATGATCACACAATTTGACAAAATGAGGATATAGAGTCCACTTTTTAAGACTAACCCAAACTATGCCTGTAAACTGTAAATAAATTGTGTACTGTTGAGTATAGGATAGTATTATTTTCACTCATAATGATAATGTGAGTATTTCAATTCGAAACATTGAGTTCTACGCTATTAAATTGAAATCGCATGTTTTGGCGTGCTTCTAATGAGCCTATACAAAGTTTTACTCAATGATAGACCATAGTTTAAAAGACGCATGGTCTGGTTTGGTTTTCGAGATACAGTGTAGAAAAAAATCTACTTTTTGACCACATAAAAAATCATAGGCTGTCAAGAAAATTCAAAAACATTGTCCCCATAACAACAAATATAGCAACAAGCGAAAGTTACTCGATTCACTAATAATAAGTCCGATTTTTCTCTAAACCTGTATCTCGAAAAGCAGAATATTTATATTCAAGACACAATGACAATAGTTTTACCAATAAGACCTTTTCTACTTGAATTTAGTTCAGGAATGCGTCTTTAGAATTGCGGCCTATCATTGGGTAGCACCACAGAATGTGGCTCCGTGAAGCCATTATACACATCATCACATCAAAATTATATATAGATTCACCTTTATAATAGATAATTTTCATATACATATGTATGTAATTTATTTCCATTATATATAGTAGTGAACGATAATAATCAATGAATGTAGTGAACAAATCCATTCGTACCATATACTTTTCTTCCATACAGCGCATTTGATCTGTACCATAGTAAACAATGGCTGAACAAATTGTGCGCCCAGTCCAGCCATACTTTACTGCGATACAGCTCATCTATGCTCTGTAGCGTAGTAAGGAATGCCAATACGCATCCGGGTCGCGTCGCGGCCTCGCCAGTCTTGATAGCGACCCCCGATCCGACCGCGACAGATCCGGGTAAATTTGTGCAACAGCCAGATATGTCCGGCCACTTCAACCAAACGCTAGCCTAGTTTATACCGACAACTTGGTCCGTGGACCAAGTACCAAATTCGGACTATATCCGCACCAAATATTTGGTTCGAATGGTGTAAACAGTTGCGGACTAAGCTGGTCCGCTCTTGGTTCGGTACTCGCCAGCAAGTGTACCGAACTAAATTTGGTTCGATCTGGATCAAAATTATGAGGTTATGTTGATTGTTATTATTGTGAATTGTGTTGGTTCTGAGTTTCTAAGGCAATCTGAGCGTACTCACTCATGTTTTTTTTGGTTACGAATTGTGTTGATGAATAATTTCGACTTGTTTTTGACATTTGACGAATTGCGGGCGTACAGATTTAGTTCACGCGTTGCAAGACGATGTAAACGGGCGAAAAGCAATCATTGGTCCTACCGTACTATCCCCACCCACTTGGTCCTATCGGACCAAACTAAACGAGTTATCGATGTAAACTAGGCTACTGTTGGTTCGAGATAAATCGAAAAGACTTTTGAAAATAACAAGGCATTTTACATATACTTATTATAAGTATATGACATTTTAGCATGTTTTTATCTTTGTTTTTCATGAAAATAAATGCCCATGAGTTTACAAGGTTCGTGTGATGTGTGTGCGAGTCGGGTTCGGGTTGGGAGTCGGGTCCGTGCTCCGTGCTCGTGGATAAATGGAGGGCTTGAAGGTTCATTTGATGGAAATTCGAAATTAAATAGGTATCTCAAAATGTCAACAAATATGGTGGGTATATTATGTGCAGGGTAATTCTTTATATTCTACTCAATAGACATTTTAGTTGATTTTGGTTTTACAAAAAAGTTTAAATGAGCAAATTTGAAGTATTTTTCATGGACATTCAGAATCTGATACTAAGAAATTCGAATACGAATCAAAAACTTGGAAATTTTACAAATGATATTTTTTAAATGGAACATCCCGTAGATTTTTGGCTAGAATAATAGATCTCTTTCTTCTGATTCCAAATATATCATATGCAGGGTGTCCGGTGAGTACACTGCTCCTCTGCCCAAATTCCGCCACTCCAAGATTTGGGTCAAGTTTGATGTTTTATAACTTTTCTATGTTTTATCCTTTTTGTATGAATTTTGTACCAGTTTGTAGATATACCAACAATAACAACAACTGACGTCCCGCCGTAGTATTTTGATGTATAATTGCAATAACGTGTAAATTAAAGCCTTTCTTTTTCAAAAACCGTTAATTTTATCGGAAAAAAAGAGCACGTTTTTTAGTTTAGTATTTCAAAACGTGAGTTTCAGCTACGTAAAATGGAATTAAAGTCGAACACTATATCACTGTGAGTTATAGGAGACCCTATCAAAGAAACACCAAAACAATGTTTTCATACAAACATCCTTTCAGTGCTTTAGGCGGCATTATTACAATGTTGCTCATTATTCGAGACTAAATATTGATTGATTGACTTTTGCTAATGTTGAGCATCTGCATACTAGTTTTCTTTATTAATATAGAGTCCTTATACAATTCAGTGATAGAGGCTTCTATCTTCTATGTCATTACATCCTGGCAAATGTTCTATTGATATTAGTAATCATCGTTCAAGGCTTGTTTTATGGAAACATTTATTGGCGACCTTAGTGTGAAGTACTGGACAACTGGCGCTGGTATGTTCAGTGGATGACTGTAGTTAACTTCGATGGGAAGTACTATTCATTAACCGGCGTTGTGGACATTTGACGGTTGCAGAGATGTTACTGTAACTCCAAAAGTACATTACATGGAAGGTTGTGAATCCCGTGCGGGCTGTTTTTTAACGTATATGGGATAATGAGGTGCTAGCTGGGTACCCACCCTAGAAAACCCCATCTCTCACAAAATATTCATGTCAGTTCAATCGTAGATTGATTTTAATCAACGATCAATGTACGGGAGTCGACCTTCAAAACGATAAAACACTCATGAAAATCCGTTTATTTGTTTCAATGTTACAGCAATGAAGCTTATTGAAAATGGGAAAAAAATTACCTAGTATGTTCTTTAATTTGACGAGTTGTTCACTTGAACTCTTGGAAAATTTATTATTATTTAATAGTTATGTGTACATACCTTCTTTCAAAACATTCAGAACATCTTCTTTGCTGCCTGGTGATATATCCCAAGTCGTAATGCTATCAGTCGGCCATTTCACAATCACAATATCTTCTGGTTTGAAATCACCAAAAATAGTTTGGGAATCACGAATATTAGCAAAAGTTCTACTGATACTTTCATACTCAGGTAGGCCAATTCTGAAATTTGAAAGGTGGATAGTAATACGAGAGTACTATTATCCACATACAGAGTGACCCATTTGAAAGCGGGTCATCCCCATAACATATAAATTTATGTATTGATTTTGACGATTTTTTTTTTAATGTAGATAGGGGAAAGCCTACTAGAGCATATTTAAAGGCTGAACAATCCAGAAAACATATCAGCGATTTTTTTTTGGGAAAGTCTGCCTACGCCACTGGATTTTTCATCTTTTGATTTAATTCAAAGATATTATTTCTGTATGTATTTTTTTTTTGTCAATTTCGTTTGTTTGTTTTCATTGTATTTTGACATAAGAATATCTATTGAACTTTGTTATCTATAAGGTTTGTTGTGATAGATTTGCTACTTGGTGTATAATAAAGTTAATCGTTGATTTTGAATATTTTTCTCATGAAATTTGATACATATCCATTGCAGGGTGTGAGGAATCCAGTGGCATAGGCAGATTTTTTCTAAAAAAATCGCTAATATGAATTCGGAATTTTTCAGCCTCTAAATATGATCTAGAATTGTGGAAAAACTTGACGCCGTATGGCCTTAGAATAAACCGTTTCACCCTCCACATTTCAAAAAAGAAAATCGTCAAATCGCTTTATAAATAGAAATGTTATAGGGGTGGCCCGCTTTCGAATGGGTCACTCTGTATACCCCATACAGATAATCATACTTATCAAACAGCATCTACTACTTGATCTGATATGCGAAGATAAATTCACATTATGTGAGTCGTAACCTAGACTTTTTCGGGCAGGTCTTTATCATTCTTTTTCCAAATGCTATGGGATCGATTCTTTCTTTGAAAGTGACACTCAATCACTATTTTATCACTTTCTCATGTACCAGCATATTTTGAAAATGAAGAGGACTAGATGGATTTCATATCATCTTAAGAACATCAAAAGATTTTTGAATTGAGATATTGAAGATCTAGACTAAGGGATGCAGGTATGAAAGTGATTTAATGTTATATTACTATTTAAGTGTACCCTGTGAAACAAAATCATCAAGAATGGACAATTTGCATACATTTTCAAATGAATTGAAATTTTATTCTGGACAATATTCATCAGCGATAAAATGTTTTCAAAATACCCAAAAATTTGCTTAATAAATGAAAAAGAAAACGCAAATTTCACTGTATGATCAAAAACGAGGCAGAGCCAAATTACCCTCCCGAGATAGACCGTCAGATAACGACCGATTTTGCTGACTGATTTTCTCGCTTTAGGGATTTTAACCACTGAAAAGAATGTCAGTGTTGAGCACAAAAAATGAAAATTTAGCGACCGCAAGTGTGCTAGGCATATGGAAAATCAAGATTTCTTCTGCAAAAAAAAAAGGTTTTTTTTTCATTTTCTCGTTTATGGCATTTTAACACATCAACAAATATTACAATGTAATAGTGAAAAAAAAAAGCCATAAGGATTGGACGTGCTTAAAGGGTTGAAATAAGGATGCCATCTTGTGAAAGAATACTTGACTGCTGATGCATTTTCTCGCTTATGGCAATCGAATGAATGAATTTTAATATCATAAGGAAACCGACAAAAATTTCCCATAAGCCGATTGGATGTTGAGGTAAATTTTTCGGACGAAAAATTTTGCAAATTTTTTCTTCCTATTCCGGCATATTTTCTTGTGAACAAAATAAAAAGCAATAAAAATGTCTCAATCTTAAACTTTGTTATATAAAAACCCATAAGGCTAGCTCGTGCTTATCATAGTTTGTGAAGCTACTCAACTTGCAGGAAAGTCAGAGAAAATTTTTCAAATTTTCTCGTTTATGGGAATTAGCATGTGGGATGAAAAACTGATTTCAAGATCGGACAAAAAAAGCCATAAGTCGGAAACATGATATCGACATTTTATTCAAATAAATACATACAATCATTTGAAAATGATGCTGTGAGAAAATTGAAAAAATCTGCTATTTTTTTTTGAAGTCTAGGACATCACAGCAACAGAACGACTCTGTGAATGAAAATCCAAAACCCCTCAAAAAGCTTAGTCAATAAGAAATGCTGATAAGTAGCGAATATTGCCACTTATTGGTATTGGTAAAAATAGCATTAATTACGAGTTTACTACACATTATTCTATTTCTATATTCTATCAAGATTCAGACGATGAATCATTTTTTAGCGAGAGTTTCCACGAATAAAGCAATATTATTTTTTATCCTTCAAGAATTTTTTTTTTTTTTAAGTATGATGTAGAAATTGAATAAATTGAATGAATCCTTTATTTATTATTATTCGTTGGTCAACATTTTATACGACTCAAGTCCATAACTATTTTTTTTTACATATTTCAATTACACTGAAACTATGTTTTGTCGCACTAAACTTGACATTTCAAAAAAAATTCTGTTTTGACAATTCAACGAAAAAGACTGAAATAATATGATTATGATTTTTGAGTTAAATCAAATTAAACTGCTAATTTTGATCCGAGGACATGATGACTTCAGTATAATTCGGTAAGACCATTTAATGAATACGTAAATCCCTAAAATAACAAAAAGACGCATTTAAAAGTTCCGTCTTGTGACTGGAAAAAACATTGCTGCTCAAGGTAATTTTGGATACATAATTGTCACTCTCAGAAAAATATTCAATCAAATAAGTTCTGCCTGTATCCTGTATTTGACATTATTATCATGCCTTCGCCTTATGGCATCCAAGAATAAAGTTTGCAATGTACACGCCAAGTCCCATGAAGAAATAAGCAATTTGTTTCCAATTATTGTCTCGCAGCAGTATTTTTAAATAATTTTATGTTAAATTTTCAATCCCATGTTAGCAGTAGTTTTAATCAAATTACACAGCTGAAACTTACAGTGAATGAACTTTGGTGCATAGAGATTATTCACTAGTTAGTACAGAATAACTTGAGAAAAAAAAATGAAAAAATGCTTTTATCAATAATTGGAAAATAATAGTGTTTTAGATGCCTTGTATAAGCCACTGTCAACCAATAATTTCATTGTCAAATTGTAATTACATTTATTATGTATACCTAATACAATTACAAAAATTCAACATTATTTCTTGGATGAACAGTGAAGTGCTTCCTATTCACTGACAATATTCTAAACGGTTATAAAACTTAAAATGAAATTTTTTAGTTAAAAAAATTGACAATGGAGTTAGACACGTTAGGAAATTGGTGGTCACCACGCACTATATACATGTTTATTTATATAAAACGTCGTTATCATGTTCTCGACTTATGGCTTTTTATTTCTGGTCTTGAGACCAATTTCCCTTCCCACATGCCAATTCCCATGAACGAGAAAATGAAAAAAAAAACACAAATTTTCCTACAACTTTACAACTTATGGCTTCTTTTGAAACACATTAAAAGCTTATGAGATTTTTTGTATGATGTTTATCAATTATTAAAATCATACTGTTTGAATGCCATAATTGAGAAAGTTTGCCGGACGACGAAAAACATTTCCGCAAAATTTTCCGTCCGGAAAACTTACTTCAACAGCCGATCGGCTTATGGGAAATTTTTTTCGGGTTCCTTATGATATCAAAATTCATTCTGTCGTTTGCCATAAGTGAGAAAATGCATTAGCAGCCAAGTATTCTTTTACAAGATGGCACCCTTATTTCAACCCTTTAAGCACGTCCAATCCTTATGGTTTTTTTTCACTATTACATAGTTATATTTGTTGATGTGTTAAAATGCCATAAACGAGAAAATGAAAAAAAAAATCCTTTTTTTTGCAGAAAAAATGTTAATTTTCCATATGCCTAGCACACTAGCGCGGTCGCTAGATTTTCATTTTTTGTGCTCGACATTGACATACTTTTCAGTGGTTGAAATCCCTAAAGCGAGAAAATCAGTCAGCAGAATCTTTCGTTATCTGGCGGTCTAAGAGAGAAGGTCATCTCAGTCAATACGCCCGACGGAGATAAATAATGTGTATTCTGTGACGTAGTGGATGTTGATTGGTGCTCTTTAATCGGTGATTATACATTAATACAGGTCAAGGGTTGATTTTTTAAGCATCAGTAACATCAGTACTCACTAATCCTTACATCTTTCATATTTTCAAAAAATGTGCAAATTGTGCATATTATCGATGTTACGAACTGCTCGAGAAGACACAGAGTCAGTAGATGTTTTGAGACTTTTGATTGCAAAAATGGACATGAACAATACCTTATTCATTATTGTGAAGATCTTATCCTGACTAGTTTTAAGTGCAACCACTATTCTATTTTTAGTCTGGACGCAGTGATTTTCTATGTATTTTGTAGATGGAATCGACCTTTTTGCCTTATTTTGCTTTACAAAACTGGCGTAATCAGAAACACCGACTCAATATCATTATTATAATTATTGCTCCAATATAATATATTTTCTGTTTCGATGATTCGAATTTTCGAAGATAGCATTGAAACTGGGTCTTTCAATAATAATTTGTGCAATGCTACTATGGCTGAAAATCGCCATAGAACAACTCCTCACGTTGCAAGGATGGTGTCTCAATATCTGGATGATACAAAAATTATAATAGTGACAAAGACCGACATAATATTATAATGCCGACCTCAGTTTCATTATGAACGTCTAGGACATACGACATACTAGACAGTCGAAGCTGAGCCAACACGTAAACGTTAACGAAAAACGCGAGCGCATATGATTCACGTCCACGTTAGATCCCGAAAGTGAGCTGAAGTGTGGCATTGGAAGTACGTCCAACGTAGCGAGTCGATTTTACCTAATTTGTTATATTCACATATTATAATTTTTTGACCCCTGGAGGTAGAAAAAAAGATGAAAACTAAAATTTGTGAAGGTCGCCCTATAGAGCTTGTTTGGCATTTTGAGTATACAAAAAGTGTGCATTCCTTCACATGTCAACTCATAATAAAGAGGGTCCCATTTTTGAATGTCGGGTTATCTCGTTTATCACTGAAGATAGAGCTTTGCAGTTTTGACAAACCTGAGCTATATTTTTCTGAAACGAGAGGCGTTACAATCATGAATTTAAATGTCATAGGCCTCTTCTTATTGTCTGAGATACAGAAGGATTTTTAAAAAGTTGCATTTTTGGACAACCCTCGTTGGTCCGCTAGGTATCTCTGGTAACTTATTTGAAATGTAAAAACGGACACTTCACGTGAAATCTAGTGTTTTTAGGTAAAATCAAGAGGCCAAATCAGATTTCTCCAGATATTACTTTTTTCGAGATATTGACAAATAGTATTTTTTTTTAATGGGACACCCTATAAAGGTGCATCCCCACTTGCAACAAAGCAGCGAACCGAACGCCGTCGCGAACCTCACCGCAAACACCGTCGCGAGCGCCGTTGCGAACCCCGTCCCAAACACTGTCGGGCAACAAAGTGAACATCATGGCGTTTTACCAGTTGTGGTTCTTTTGGCGATATCGAACGCTGCGTTGTTGTTTGTAGCAAGATGGAGAAACGAGGACAGACAGATTGGAAGTTGAATTTTCTAGCTTCAGTTAGTTGGTTTATTGCTTTGATACAGTGCAGTGAATAGGTTATTTCCAGTGTTTCGTATTCGATTTGATTATTAATAAAATGGACTCAAGAGACCATGATTGAACGATTGAGAGTTTTCGAAATAAAGAACTTTTATCAGATGGGGACAAATCTCGTCCAAGATAAATGTTTGAACTGGCCAGTGGAAGAAGGTGACCGTCTTATAATCGTCACTGCGAAAAACTTTTGTTATTGAAGCAGGTGAGTGAATAAAGCGAATTGGTTTAGATTGAATTGTACATTTCTTCCGTGAAAAATTAAACCCTAGTGGAGTACGTACCTACTTGAAAAAAAAATTATAACCATTATTGGTTTAGAAAATATCATGTTCATTACATTCACGTGTGTAATGATAATGTCTCACCTACTCAATTTGACTCGGCCCTTCTGATCAACCCTGTATGAGGATTGATAGACTCAATAAATACAGTACATATGAATATAAGACGTTTAATTGCAACAAACAACGACTTACTCAATAGAATCAAAAACAACAGAATGCCGTGATATTCGCTACTTTGTTGCGCGACTGTATTCAGGACGGGGTTGCCAACGGCGCTCGCGACGGAGTTCGCGACGAGTTTCACGACGGCATTCGGTTCGCTGTTTTGTTGCAAGTGGGGAGGCACCGTGATAGGTACAGGTTTTCCACAAATTCAAGAGTACGCATGAGGATCTCCGTTATCATAAGAGATAAAGGGTCGGCTGAATGATGTCAAAGTTGCGCATTTTTATGATCAGCATTATGTTATTTAGCAATTTCACAAAATCACACAACTTTCGAAAATATTCGAACAAAAACGAATTTTTATTACACTTCATTTTTCTTAGAGAGACACAGATCAAAATTGGTGGTTTAAGATCGGCAAAAAAATATGCCATAAAGAAATTGAATGGTCTTTCTTTTATATTTATATATTTCTATTTTTCTCATTTGATTTTTCACTTGCGCCAAAAGTAGTTTCATTTTTTATCTGTAATTTTGTTACAATATTTCTTTGTTGAAGGTTCAACTGCATATTATCTATCGTTATTTTTGGATAGTTATTTCGATTTTTGTTTTGTCTAGTTTAGCAAGTTTTTTTCATAAGAATAACGTATTGAATCTGCAGTGTGGCCACAGATTGAGTTTTCGTGAGATGTAAATGACAAAACATTTTTTAGTTAGATTTCTATTTTTTGAGAATCGCTCATGCATGGACCAAAACTAAGATGTGAAGAGAATTAGTCAAATCAATCTCTATACCCCCTGTTGATTTTCCGGAGATTTTATAAAACATTACCAAGTGTAAAGTACCTTTGTTCAAAGATATATCTAAAAAAGTTGTAGAAGAAAGTTATTTAGAATAAAAAATTATGGCCCAATACCCATTGGCCACTTGGATTTTTTGGGGACTTGATAAAAAATAAAGTGTTTTCGGGTTTTCTCCTGATAACTGCTCCCAGAGCGCTCGGTGTTGGGGCGGTAGCGCCATAATTATCTGCGAGATCGACCAAAAGTGATCCTGATCTAGCCGAAGGCGCTCCGTCTTGACCAATATCGAACATGCTATTTTCGCACTAGATCTGTTAAACAGCACCGCATAACATCACCTCAAAAATCACAAATATGTAATTATTTTTGTTACAAACAACTTGCAAAAATGAATGGAAAGGTGAGTGTGCAGCACATCAACCCAATTGTTGATACGTCAGGACAACCAATAACCGCGATTTTCCGTTTCCTATTAATCTATCATTTTTACAAAAATTAAAATAAAAAAACAGTTTCCCAAAAGTTGAAATCTTGTTGCATTATTTCATTTACTATTAACAAAACATTTAACTCTGTTGACTCAAGGATTTGTTCCATGAGGAACTCAACTAGAATTCACTATTTTTAAAGAGTCTTGGTGGATTTGTGATACAAACCAACGTTCAGTTTGAAAATACACGTTCTCAAACCAAGTAGAAAGTAGCCGTGGTTGCCTCTTGTCTCAGTTAACTCTTTTACATCATATTTTTCAAAATCGAGTTTCCAGAAGCCTTTACAAACATTGTATGATAATTTTCAACATCTATTTAGGATAGGTAATCGTAATTGCTAAATAAAATTATTCACCTCTAAAAATAATAAGTGTGAAGTTAGGCAGCTACGAGTGAAAACGGTACGTTAAACGAGACCAAATTAGAATCGCATTTTAGTCGATACCGATACCGATCCCGACTGCCGGTCTCGTAACGAGACGTAACGACTGGTCGAATTAGAATCCCACTGAAGGGGGACAATTCTCCAATCACGACCAAAAATGTCAAATTCGACAAATGTCGCACACATCAAGTCGAATGACTAGCCTAAACTGTATTCTTGAATGTAATCACAAAACAATAAACCCTTTAGAACAGAAACTGCAATGTTAGCGACCGCGACGGTTATATGAGCTCAGTTCGAGGCCGTAACACCACATCGCGGATCTGTGGCGCTGGCGCGGCAGTCGTTTTGACGAAGGTTTGATGTTAGTTCCTTCGCCATATTGTATTGAACATTTTGATACTGCCAACTTAAAAGTTTATTTAATATTTTCTCCACACATTTATCGTCAACTTTGGCTACTTTGAGTTAATTGAGAAGTTTGGTCAGGTGATATTCGGAAACTCTTTATTAGTCAAGATACTGAATCAAGTGGATTGGGTTAATTGAGCATTATGGATAGTTTGAATCGCAAAATAAAACAAAAAACTTTTTAAATCTCAATATAAGTGCACTATTCGGACCATAAGTAGTCGTATTTGACGATAATTTCTTAGAAATCAATCAAAAATTAAATGTTGAGAAGTCACTTATTGTGTGTTCCATTTTCAGGGTTTGAGTTGAAATTAAACAATGCATGTTGTATAATAAACAAATCAAATGAAGACCTTCATTGAATAAATACTATACAGATTTAGTTATAAAATAACCAAATTATAAATGTTATTGAACAGTGTTTCGCATGAGAACCGAGTGAACTAACACAGAGCAGTTGGGGGTGTAGAAGAATCCAAAATATTGCGATTGAAAGCATCTTACCAATATAATGAGTTGCACCTTTGAAGGATAGTTTGGGTTAGTTTGAGTTAGTATTAGTAACTGCCAGAGGATATCACATTTTTGTATAAAAAAAAGTTAAAAAAAGAAATAGATAGCGATTTTTAGCAAATGTTATGATTTTATTTTTTTGAATTTTCTCCCACTCCTAAAAACATATATTAAATAATCTTGTTTCTGTTATTTGAGTATTTAGAACACGAATCTACTTTAAATTGGAGAAATTTGTGAGAACAACCCAGGTATTGAAATAATATTTGATTTTGACTTTCTGAGGAACCCCGTATATGCGAAATAGATATTTTTCATAAACGTATTCAAAACCATTACAGTTATATTTTTTAAGACAAATTTTTTAAAAACGTCAAATAAAAAAGATGAAGGAGGTATCAAATCAATACATAAAAAAAAACTGAACATTTCTGTATACCTATATCTGCATTTGCATGTTTCATATGGTTGGATGTTGGATAGGTATAAATTGTTTTGAACTCCAAGCAAATATATTTAAAAAAGTATGTCGAGTAGGTATGTCAAATATCCTTTTATGATGTTGGTTATGCTTTTAATCGATGTGTTATTATGAAACTAAAAATAGGATTCTTACATTTACCGCAAAAACTTGAAAAATGGAAATACATAATCTGGTTTTGCATCGAGGGTAGTTGCAACGAACAAATTTAAAGTTGACTTGGTTTTATTTTAACAGCTTACCGACATGACGTTCGACAAAATTACCAAATAGGGTGAGACCAATTCCGTGGCGTTGATGATTAGCCAAGTAGCAGAAATAGGCCGACGAAAGAGAGTCAAGAAACCAACCAACATTTATTTCCATACCTATTTAATTTCATCATTTTTCCGCCATATTCCGAACTTAAGTGCCATTTGTTCAGCTGTGAAATGATGATGAAGCAAGGTTGCCGCCTTGATTCTAATTAAATGTTTTATAATGAACCTATTACCTCTATTGTTATAAAATGCATCTATTTATTCTTGAATATTGACAATTTTGCATTTTGGTATATTATTGATAAGTCAAACATGGTATTTCATGTTTCATGATTCAATGTCTATATAATTTTTCAGAATCTATTGAACCAATTAATTAATGATTGTGCAAAATATGAGCATGAAAACGTTTCAGTAAGAAATATTGTAACTGTTGGCAGCGCTGTATCAAATTTCGTTACAGACCGATGGTCCGACCTGCGCTTTGCGCACAGTCGGTACAGTGTTTTGCGTCGCGACGTTCTTCGTTTGTAATCGTTTGTGTTTGTGAAATTTAGCTTGCTTGTTGCTTGTCTTTTGTCTTAATAGTTTTGGTGTATGTAACGCGGTTCGTGCATGTTCACTCATGTCGTTATTTATCGGAGTGCAATTCAAAAATGATAATTCCATAGCTCTTGTGAATAAAGATTGGCTCACACCCCAGAAACGGGAGGTTTGGTGGCCGCCATATAAATTTCAATGCGACTTCGATAAAGCAGTTAAGGCTTGATAGTTTGAAGGGTTAGTTTGATGTGTTTAGAAAAAAAATCCAACTTGGCTGTGACCCTGGCTGTGACCAATAATACCCCAAAGGTTTTGAATTCGGCTCAATCAGCACGAAATACATCAACGCCATCATTTGCTTCGATAGACTTGGAGGAATTAAACAATAACTCACCTAGCATTTCACATATTATATCTATTCAAGGATTTGATGTTACTAATAGTTTTCTGGAATGTTTTTTAGTGTATAGGAACTATAGTCGATTTCGGCTCGAGTGGTTGGTTTAAATTTTGGTTAACCAAACGGTAACTGCAACGTCATAGTGATGACGTCACGACCAACATTTTACCGAAATCGTTTGGTAGGTTTTTGGTCAAAACTGTCAAAAGAGCCGTGGTTATATAACCCAACGTTTTTGTTAACTTTGTCGACTTAAAGACGACTTTGCAGAGCACTTTTTTGCCTTATTCCAAATGAATCCCGTAACATTCAGTAGATTGCTTGGTAATTCAGTTATTGCTGAAGTTTTGATAAAACTGGTCGATTTGTTTCTTTACATCATTCACTTGATCATTCATAACTACTACTTACTACTCCCGAGCGAGACAAAAGAAGAATAGACAAAGATACCACTATATCAAACCAAAGAACCGTGCTCCAAACCGCGGTAGGCATTTTGACAGGCCAAAACACATACCAAACTTGATGTGACGTCATCATTCAAGGATCCGAGTTTGGTTGGTAGGTGTTTGACAGACCAAAGCAAGTACCAAACCATGTACCAAACAAGCCGAAATCGCCTAATATTTATATGGTTACATTTAAGGTTATTGTAAGGTTCACAATCAAATTTGATAGCTCCCATTTCGAAATAAAATTGAATGTAAAGCACACATAAGCTGACAAACACCGATTATTGTAATGAAGTTGAATAACAAGAAATTTTGAAATTGAAGTGGATGTTTTCTTTCGTTATCTTAACGTCAGTTGTTTCGTCATTTTGACATCACAGACCTGACGTCACAGAGCTGTGACATTAACCCGTCATTTTTTCATCATAATGACGTCAGTGTGTTTGCTGGGACTCTACCATCAAATGTCAAGGAGTGATAAAAAAAACATCACCAATTCAGTGCATTATATCTATTGGCATATTTCAGTTCTGATATAGAAAAAATGTGGTTAATGTGGTTAAGATAACAATAACCAAAGCTTAATGTCATTCATTGTGTTATCCTGTTCGTGCGTCCTCCTATGCGAAGCCCTCAAAGATAGCGTGAAATTGTTGACTGGATGTGGATTAGCCTTTACTGAGTCTGCAAATAAAAGATGGAGATTTCATATCCAAGTGCTTAAATGGCACATTTTAGCAATGTATGTTGAGCTTGTAATCGCTTACCTATGCTTCATACCATTGTTGATATAAGTGAAGGTACTTTTTGATCAAGTATTAGAAGATGATACATCATCAGTTGATGCATCTACGAAAAATAGTTAAATATAAAACGTAAAATTCTTACCACAAAAATAAGTTGAACCATACCACAAAAAGCATGAAAGGGTGGCTTTTTATCTCGTCTTGCCTACTGTCCAGTTTTGATGACACCTTCAAATGTTGAGAACTGGGTCAAGTCGTGTTTAATGAGTTCGGACATAACCCTCTGTTGGGGCTTATGCATCTACCACCGTGGGCTTCAGTAATAGGCTTCAGAACTTTTTTTGAATGATTTGTTTCAACAATATTAACAATATTAAACGAACGATATAAAAGTTTGTGACGGCTTTTCACTTGAGTTTTTTCCGAATCCTTGGTAACCCCCAACGCACGCACACTTGCTTCAACTCGTCGCTGGTGGCACCATCCACAAATTCAGTCCAGTTCAGTAATATCGTTGTGGTTCAGCTGTGGGCCAATTCTTGACCGTTCGCAAATTTGAAACGTATACGCAAAAATGCGATCACCATGTTATTTCAAATGATGCTGATCGCCAAATTGCGTATACATTTTAATACGAAGGCTCAAAAATTGACCCCCTGTACTGTGAATAAATTTGTTTCAATTCAATACGTACTTATTTTTGTTTCAACACACACTGCACGAATAAACATGCCATTGAACTTTGAAACAAACAAATACCGGTATCTGCGTCTGCGCATGTGTAAACTGAAAATAATGGCAGCGTTTTAGTCTAAAAGTACATTCCATGGATTGAATATAACGTATCGTTTCATATTTACTAATTGATTGATTAAAACGCTTTACATGTAGATTACCAGTTAATATGTGATTGAACATTGTTGTATGCAAGCATTTTATAATTAGACTATATTAGGATATTACTTATGGAACGAATTCTCCAAACTTTGGTCACTGAAAAATGAATTGTAAGATGGCGCAAGGATGCAGTTACATTAAGAATAAATATTTAATAACACGTCGCCCTCTGTTGACGATACCTACCGCAAATTTCTTCATGGTCTTGAAAAAGAAAGTAAGATTCAACAGGAGGACATCAAAGGGTTTATTGTTTTGTGGTTGGGTGTTGGGTCAAATATTTCAAGAATGCTATTCACCGAAATACCTAATAGCATTTTATAATATAGTCTCAATATTAAATGCTGATACGGTTATTTCTCATTTCTGGACATAACAAAGTATTGTTGCTCTGTGTGCAAGAGGCAAATGTATTTTTTTTTTATTACACTACATTTTTACACAAATTCTCAAATTTCATAAAAAAATCTTCCTTATTTTGATATCTTTTCAAATAAACAAATCTCTAGGTGGGTGCAAAAATATACTGGGAGATCGTGTTTATTTATCCATTACATTCAATGATAACAATAATTGTTATTATAAATTTGATAAAACGATGGTTAATAAACCTTTAAGCGAAATCTATTGTTGATACATCAATGTGCACGTTCAAATTTTCAATGTTATCATAGTGAGAATATAGAGAAACTTTCATTGCCTTTTTTATGTTATAAACAGTCTTGAGTATTTCAATATCTTACTCCCAATAGGGTAAACCTGCCAAACGTTGGCACTCGACCATCGATTGGCACCCATACGTTTTATTTGTAATTTGGAATTAAGCCGGAACATATTTGTTCAATCACTAAATTGGACTCAATCTGGCAACCTTTCAACATTCCTTAAAAGAAGCAGAAATGTCATTCGTCGAGCAATGGCAGAAGTGTAGTGGTCAATTCGTGAATGTACCTCTAAAACGGTAAGAATCATTGAATTTTCTTAAGGAATGGCATCTCAATAACTCATCGTTTAGGACCTTTCATATCTTGTTGTGGGTTGCAGTGTGTATAGTCGTTATCAAAAACCTATTTACTGATATTTTTTCAAAAAAAAAACATACTTTTTCACATTTGTTGGTTATTTTTTGGGGTTGCCAATGTTTGGACATGGAAATTCCAAGTAGGTCAAATGTTGGCAGTGTGCCATCATTTGAGATTTGGTGGTTATTATTAGTGACAAATATTTGCATTTCAATTTAGAAATGTAAAAAAAATCTATTGCTCACTATTAAGGGGGTTTTTAAAGCTGTTGTGGTGTCTTATTTTTTTGAAAAAAAAATGAAGGAGTTATTATTCTATAGATTAGTGTTACGTTTGATTCACTTGTTAGAGTCTTGGATTATTCATAAAATTGTTTTGCAAATAATTTATTGCAAAAAACGTTTTCAGATGCCGAAGGTCAAGAGATCTCGCAAGTATTCAAAAAACTACTCTGAAGATCAGCTTCAAACTGCTGTAGAAGCAATTTAGTCTGGTATGGGCAAAAAAACAGCAGTCGCTCGATCCAATATTCCAAGAGCGACGCTTCAGTTTCGTCTCAGTTCAAAGTTTTGTAAGACTGAACTAAAAAGAAATACATATTTAACTAAGAATAAAGAAACTTCACTAGAAGAATAGATTTTGGATAGTCACAGGAAAAGCTTTCCGAAAAGGAAAATGGACCTTCAACTCTCTGTTGAAGGATTATTGGATGCATGCAATAGATCAACTCCTTTCAAGGACAATATATCAGGAGACCGATGGTACCAATTATTCATGAAAAGGCATCCAGTACTAACAGAACGGATTCCAGAAGGCGTAACACCAGCCTCAGCAAATGTTTCAGAAAAAGACATCAAGGATGGTTTCTGGAAATCCAAAACTACTTGACTGATAAGGGATATTTTTCTATTCTATCGGATCCAACCAGGATGTACAATGCTGACGAAACTTGCTTCTAATTTTGCCCCAAACTTGGGAAGATTCTAGCTCCAATTGGAACCAAAAACACGTACTAAGTTGACCAAGGCGATGCCAAACATAATTTAACAGTGTTGTTCACTTTTTCGGCATCTGGAGAGACGACACCACCATTCATCGTTTATCCAAATAAAAGGCTGCCAAAAAACGTTGTCAAAAACATGCCAGAAAACTGGGGTATTGGATTGAGTGAGAAAGGGTGGATGAATGCTGACCTTTTCCTCGAACACATCACTAGAATTCCACATCCACATTTAAAATCGCAAAATATTCCTTTCCCAATTATCCTTTTTGTGGATGGCCATAAAAGTCATCTTACTTATCAAATCAGTGAACGATGTTCCGAATTATCAATCATTTTGATTTGCCTTTATCCCAATTCAACCAGAATCCTACAGCCTGCTGATGTCTCTTGCTTTCGGCCTTTGAAACACCATTAGCAGAAGGCCGTTGTCAAGTGACGAACGAACAATCCTTATTGTAAACTGGGCAAAGAACATTTCTCGCCTATTTTAAAAGAAGCTATTTGTCAACTGAAACCTCAGACTATTGTTAATGGATTTAGTGCTTGTGGTCTATACCCATGGAACTGCAATTCAATCGATTTCTCGAAATGTTTAGGAAAACAGCGCATCACAGTTCCAGAAGAAACAAACAAAAATAGCTGTGCCATGTTCACAGACAATCCTCATTTGAATATCGAAAATTTCATGACAATATTTGGTACAGAACTGATTAGTAAAGTTGAAATCAAAGATTGTGGTCCAAATTGCTGTGAAAGTTTTGATTGTTTAAAAAAAATCTATGACATTTTGAAAATTGAAGAAACGGAAAATTTGACTCTTGACACAGATAATAATATGCAATTTGAGCCTCATATTGAAGATTTAGTCTCCTTTTTTTCTCAAGAAGAGTTCGATAATATGCCGGTTATTGTAATTAGAAATCAAGATGTTTATAATAATGGAACGACCAGTGGAGCACCTGAAAATATTATTCAGAATAGTGAGGAAACTGAAAATATTAATCAGAAGATTATAATACATCAGAACGTTACCTTGTATCCCGATAATCACGCCAATATAAACCAAGAGTGGAACGAAGAAGGACAATGGCGTTGAGGAAAATAGCTGTGACTTTCTTGAAGACAGAAAAGAATTGTTTGTAGATGGGCTTAACACAAATGCTGGGGTGAATCAAAACGAAGACAACAACTGTACAAAATTAGAGAACCTACATTTAAAACAATTCCTTCCTTATGAAAAGAATCCAGAAAGAACAGGTCAACGCCAAACTGATAAAGTGCCTTTTGTGATAACATCAACTCGATACAAGAAAATCATCAAGGAGAAGGAGAGAATCAAAGCAGAGAAAGAAAAAAAGAAGCAGGAAAACAAGGAGAAAAGAAGATTGCATGCGATTAAAAAACAAAATCTTGCGAATAAAAAGATAACTTTGCAGAGAGGAAAAGAAGACAAAGAAATAAATGTAAAAACAGAAAAATCGAATAGACCTCCAGTTAATAAACAAAAACAAAAAAGAGATGCAGATCTGGAACCGATTTCAGCTATTCCCGAGGGTTCCTTTGTTGAGTCAGATGCCATAGAAGATATTCTTTGTCCAAAATTGACATCATTCCAAAAGGAATCCCAAGTAAGAAATTTGTTCCAAGAACCCGAAAAAAAGCTTGAGGAAATGCCAAAAGATAATATTGTTGTTCAAAAAGGTTTATGTTTCTGTTGCACACGAAATATTGTTTCAAAAAAAATTGGTATAAAATGCCATAAGTGTAATAGAACTTACCATACCGAATGTCCAAATAAAAACGACCTATATAGGCTAGTCAATGAATGGCCGAGAAGGGGGTGTAGAGTGCATGAAGGGAAGGAAGAGTTTTTTCTCCAGGAATGTGTTACGGGTAGTACTGACTTCAACATACCAAAAGTCCCCGCCCCTAGCCCGTCCGCTTCAGCGGGGGCAGGGGGGTAGAAAGGTCACTTTTTTGGTTCTTCGCCTATAACTTGAAAACGGTGCGTCGTAGCGAAAAACTTGTTGCATAAAAATGAAAGAACATAAAATTTTCTACAAGATAAGTACCATACATACCATACAACGTACCGTTTTCGAGATATCTGCTCTCGAAAGTTGGTATTTTCATAAAAAATAATTTTGGTCACGATTTGTGTCTCCTGGTAACAGCCGCGTTGTCAACGTTTATTTCCAGGCTTGTATAAAGACGGCTGTGTCTCAACTGTCACTGGTCACCCCCGGACCAGTGGGGTTGGTACCGAAAAGGCAACATTCTCGCTCCTGTGCGGACGAGAAACCAAGCAGCGCCCAGGGAAATTTTGGACCTCATCTTTTGCAAATGAACGAAAGACTGCAGCAGTGGAAGGTGCAGCTGCAAAAAGGCAGCGTTGAGTTGCTCTAGACTGTGTCAACACTGTCAGGGGCACTGTTTAAACGGCGTGCCCATTTTGACCGAGGACGACGACGAAGATGATTTGGAGCCTTTTCGCACATCCCCTGAGGACACTTCATCCAAAATTGAGGAAAATGATGACGAAGACGAAGGTGATTCACAATTCGTGCTGCGATCAGTGTCGATGGTAGAGCCAGAAGCCGGATCGTCCCGGCCCAAGAGAATAAGGTCCAATTCATTTATGTTTTGATGAGATAAATTCACGTAGCTTTTAAGATTTTTTATTTGTTCGTACATTTCTTGTAGATAAATGTTTCACATTTCTCGTTCTATGTTCGTTTTCGTAAAATAAAAAAATCAAATTGATGGAACTCCTGACCCTTTGGAGAAAATTTTGTATTTTATATTATTGAAAAAAAAGCTCTATTGCGGAAAACAAAAGTTCGTGGAGTTACCAGAAGAATTACGACAAAAATCGTGACCAACTTTTGAGAGCAGATATCTCGAAAACGGTACGTTGCAGCTAAAAAATTTTTTCCCTACGACGCACCATTTTCGAGTCATAAGCGAAAAACCAGAAAATGAACATTTCTACCCCCCTGCCCCCGCTGAAGCGGACGGACTACAGGCGGGGACTTTTAGTATGTTTACGTCCCAACTTCCCTCAACACATTCCTGAAGAGAAAAATTTTCCCCCCCCTCATGCACTCTACACCACCTTCGTTGCCTAGACTAATACGAGGAATTTTTTGTCTGTAAGTGATATTATATTAGCTATTGAAAAAGATTTTGTGTTCTATCTTGTCAATAATTTCTATTTCCACCTATGCCAATAAATGAGTGCCAATGGATAGCATCATGCCAATGAATTAATGCCAATTAATAGCGGTTAGGGGCCAATGAATAGAAAATCTCAAAATTAACACATTTTCAACGAAAAAAGTGTAATATCTTTCTACCTATAATTATTAGGTAATTCTAATAAATATTGTAACGAGTTTCGCTATAGAAAACACCAAGTCTTGTCCAGTTTTAATTAATTCATTTAAAGTCACTAACATAACCACAAATATTTATGTTCACAATCGCAGCGTATATTTATGTTGTAACGATTATGATTCGCGGCTAATCGGTAACTATCTTCTCCAAATAACGGACCTCATTATATACCCTTCTCGCTGAAACTTCCCGAATAACGGCTCATTGTATAGTATAGTAGAATATAGTAGAAGCCTGCCCCCACATTGCATTGCCCCCATCTCAAGGCATTTCGTCCCGGATTGCCTTTATGTCGTCATCGGCAACTGTCCCCAAAATGGCAGTCTGATGTCCTATGGAAGTAGCAGTCCACTGTCCTCTGGTTCGTCCTCCGGGAAGGATAGCAGCACACTAGGATGTCAATACCGCTTTCTTTGAAGATCACCTCCAGCATGCCCCTCACTACTCTCCTGTCCAGTTGGTCGTTCGTCATCTTCGGAATTGCCAGATGGGTCAGGTCCTGTGACAGCATTAAGCTTCTCAGCTCATGAAGTGCCCTCCAAACATCACTATAGCTGGTCCGATGTTGTGGTAGCTTCTTTGTCACCAGGTGAAACAGGTATCGTGTCCTTGTCGTGGCTTGAAGCGTCCTCCCAACCTCTGGCCTTTGTCGTCACAGTTGGTGCATTTGCCCGAATTTTCCCTTGAATGCAGCAGCAAGTCCAGTCCTCATGCTGAGGTCTTCAGTGACCGAGTGAGCTAACGCGTTCTTCGCCGGTGCGTTGAACAAATCCAGCTGCTGTTCTCGAACGACGCCATTCAGGACTTTCTGGCCGTTGGAATATAAGGACATGAAGTTTTTCAGGAACATGTCCACCTCGGGTGACTTGATTCGGCTCACGTCAGCTTCCTGATGAGCTCCAGCATATGTGGCCAAACGGTTAAAATGAACAACCCTCGGCTTCCCTCGTGGCGGTTTCTTTATCCGGTAGACGACGTCGTTGATTCGCTCCAGAATCTCATACGAGCCCTCCCAAGAACTTTGCAGTTTTGGGAAGAAGCCCCGTCGCCTCTGTGTGTTGTGAAGCCAAACCAAATCCCCAACCTGGAACCCTGCTTCTTCGGCCTTCACGTCATATGCCTCCTTCTTCATCCTGTCGCTAGCACTTTGGATGTTTAGTCGGACTCGTTGATGGATATCGTCCATCTTTCGACAAAAATCACTTGCGTAGTCTTCACCAGCGACATCTTCACCAGGAGGACAGCCAAATCATGATCTGGCAGGTGTTTCGCCCGTCGATTCATGAACAGCTGACCTGTACGCCATGAGGAACAGGTGGAGATGTTGATCCCTATCTCTTTGATGGTAAGAGACAACTTTGGCCAAGTGTCGATTGATGGTTCGGTTCATTCGCTCCACCATGCCATCCGATTGTGGGTGCAACGCCGTTGTTCTTGTCTTCTTGATCTTCAGAACCTCGCAGACGTTCTGGAATAACGTCGATTCAAAGTTCCTGCCCGGGTCAGAATGCAGCTCCAACAGGACACCGAAACGGCAAAACCATTCCCCAATCAAGTCATTGGCAACGGTAGCCGCCTTCTGGTTTGGCAAGGCATACGCTTCAGCCCACTTGCTGAAGTAATCCATGGCGACCAAGATGTATCTATTTTCTATGTCCGATTCAGGAAATGGTCCAGACTCGTCGATTGCGATCCTTTCAAAGGGGCTTTTCACGTTGTATTGACGCATAGGAGCTTTTGGCCGTTTCTGGGGCCCGTTACGTGCCGCACATATGGCACATTTTCTGCACCATTTCTTCACATCTGCTTGACAGTTGACCCAGAAGAAACCGCTGTCGCAGTTTTCCCAGCGTTTTCGTCACTCCCAGATGCCCACCCGTGACGTCATCGTGGACTTCCTCCATCACTTTTGTCTGTCGGCTTCGGGGGACCACTATCTGCTTCCGATCTTCTGTGCCATTCAGATTCTTCACCACTCTCTTCAGGACGCCATCGTTGAGAACCATAGAGTTCCACTGAGCCCAGTAGGACTTCACGTTGGAGGAGAATCGCGCGACATCTTGCCAAGTTGGTCGTTGTCCTGCCTGTTTCCATCTGATGATCAGCTTCAGATCTTTATCCTTTTCCTGGTCTTCTCGAAGTGACCTGGTCTGCCAGGAATCATCCACCACAGTCGTCCTGCAAGTGCTCGCCTCCTTTTCCTAAGCTCTTTGACAGTGCTAACATTGTTCTGGACAAGGTCTCCTGGACAGAGCATCAGCGTTGTTGTGGCTGGATCCAGCTCGATGTTCCGTGTCAAAGTTGAACTCTTGAAGTCTCTCAATCCAACAAGCAACATGACCCTCCGGATTTTTGAACTGTAGGAGCCATTTGAGCGCGGCGTGGTCGGTTCTCAGCAGAAACTTTCTCCCGTAGAGGTACTTGTAGAAGTGCTCAACCCCTTTGACTACTGCCAGTAGATCCCTTCTTGTGACGTAGTAGTTCTGTTCCGGCTTCGACAAGGTTTTGCTGAAATAGCCGATCACCCTTTCATGTCCCTGCTGGATCTGGGACAGCACTGCACCAAGTCCCACATTGCTGGCATCTGTAACCAGAATGAAGTTACTCTCAGGTTGTGGGTAGCCTAGGATGAACGCGCTGGCAAGTGCCTTTTTAAGCGTGTCAAAGGCCTCCTGACAATATTTGTCCCAGTGGAAGCGTCTCTGTGCCTCTGTGAGCCTGTGAAGAGGCCGGGCGATGTTCGCAAATCCCTGGACATAACGCCGGTAGTACGTGCACAGACCCAGGAAACTTCTTAGCTTGTGGAGGTTCTTTGGTACTGGCCACTCCTTAACTGCCTCCACCTTTTGCTGGTCAACAGCTACTCCCTCAGCCGACACGATATGACCCAGGTATTGTAATTCCCTCCGGAACAGTTGGCATTTCTTTGGGCTAAGCTTCAAACCGGAATTTCTGAGTCTTTGGAATACCTCCTCCCAGTTCTTCAGATGGTCTTCAAATGATTTGCCAACCACAATTAATTCATCCAGGTATACCAGGCATGTTGACCAGGATAGTCCTTTGAGAACATTCTCCATCAGGCGCTCGAACGTAGCAGGTGCGTTGCATAACCCAAATGGCATAACAGTGAACTGCCACAGCCCAGCTTCAACGCTGAAAGCAGTCTTCTCTCGATCTTCAGGGGTCATTTCTACCTGCCAATATCCGCTTTTGAGGTCCAGTTCCATTTTTGAAATCTAATTGGAAGCCTCGGGTGTTCATGATGTCCATTCCAATTATGATTTCCTCCTCAATATCGGCAACCAGCATTTGAAGTTCAAAGCTGGTGCTTCCCAGAGTCACTGCTGCCTCCACTTCACCATGGATCCTAGCCAAGTCTCCTGTTGCCGTCCGTAGTCGCCACTTTGTTGGTTTAATCATTGTCGGTGTTGAAAACAATGTCGGGCCTGATGATAGTCTTCGTCGCACCTGTATCCAGCAGCATGGATGCTTTTCTCTCCATCAACCAAGCCATCCACAAACACGCTGTTCAGTCACAATTCCGGCATCGTAGCTCCCTTCGCTTGGACGACTCCATTTTCTTGATGACTCTCCTCACATTTGCGTCGAAGGAGTCTTCCTCTGCGAAATCTTGTTCCTCCATCCTTCGCACGGGCGCAGGAAGCTTGACGGATTGCTTAGCCGCTTCAAACTCCAGGGATTTTGCCAGCGCATCCACCAGTCTGTCAGGACGATGAAGTATTAAGGACTGCCTTATCTCCTTGTCTCGAAGTCCATCCAAAAAGGCTTGAACTGCAAGCCTCTCCATAACGTTCTCTGGCGTGGTTGGCCAAGCCTTTCGTGCAAGGCGAGCAACATCCGCTTCAAATTCCTGCATGGTCTCGTTGGTCTTTTGGATGCGGTTTTTAACTGGGAATGTCTACCATTCCCAGTGAATGGTGCTCCAAATGAGTTTGCCCATATCGCAGTTCCAGATGCTTGACTAGTACATCGTAGTCCTCCTACTCCTGGGTGTTCAGCGTCTGCAGAATTTCTGTAGCCTCCCCACGTAGTGCAAGAGTCAATGCCAGGGCTTTTTCCGGTCCACTCCATCCATTTGCCCTCGCTGCTGCCTCGAACTGGCGATGGTAATTGTTCCAGGACAGCTTGCCATCAAACTGTGGGGCTTTCATGTGGATTCTGATTGTATCAGCTTCTATCTTGGCACTCGCACCTTGGTTTCCGATTTCCGAGTGATACCTGTGATTGTTCGATGATAGTGTCTACTTTTTGTCTCATTTTTTTCCATTTCGTCTTCCAGAGTCTTCACTGTGTCTTCAAATCGCTTCTCAAAGTTTCCAATTTCTACGGCGACATGATCCTTCACAAACTTGTGGTTGTCTGCCAACTGTTCCTTAATTTTCTCCTCCATAATTCTAGAAGACTCTGCGAGCTTCTCTTCCATAACTCTAGAAGGTTCTACAAACTTCTCTACCAATTTATCTTCCAATCTCCTAGAGTTTTCTAGAAGTTGATCCTTCAGCTCATCTTTCAAGTTTTTTGACAACTTCTCAACTATTGCGTTGGGATCGGAAATTTCAAATTGGAACGTATCAGGATCCATGCCTTCTTCCACTAAAGCCTCACGAAGCCTTGTTTGTAGATCAGTTTTCTTACCGCTACTATCCAGGTCACGCTCCTCCAGCTCCCTCTTCAACTCGGCGACCTTCAATCCGGTTAACAAGACTAGTTTCGCTCCATTACAGTGGATATTCATGTCCGTTTCTATAGCTCACAATAAATCCGACTTCTGACACCAATGTAACGAGTTTCGCTATAGAAAACACTTGTCCAGTTTTGATTAATTTATTTAAAGTCACAAACACAACCACAAATATTTATGTTCACAATCGCAGTGTATATTTATGTTGTAATGATAATGATTCGCGGCTAATCGGTAACTATCTTCTTCAAATGGCGGATCTCATTATTTACCCTTCTCGCTGAAACTTCCCGAATAACGCCGCATTGTATAGAACTCTGTAGAATATAGTCAAAGTCTGCTCCGCCCTCTGGTTTCGCTAGAATGTACCAGAAGGTACAAATCGATTCTACGCAATGTGGTCTTGGCGCATTCACCAACACCGATGAACGCATGATTCGTCACAATATGTATCATCTCTTCATTATAATTTTCAATAATATCGTCAAAAAATTATGACAGTATGTACGGCGATGGGGTATCCAATAGGTGAAATGAACCAAAAATTTCATCTTTCAAGATGAAGTCATTTTTTGTAAAAAAATTTGCTTGATAAAAAAATACGATTGTCGATAAAAAACGTTTGAAATTTTATACAGAGTCTTCAAAATGTGAAAAAATCATTTTTTCTCTCAAGAGTTGAGTACTCATATTCATAATTTTCCAGCAAAATATAACATGAATATTTAATTATTAGTACACAAATATGTTAACCATGAAGCAAGAAACACACATTTATTTATTTAACTACTTCTCGACAGAAACAGTATATCCAGCACGAGTACGTCGCGCGAAAATTCGGTCCTTTGGTCTGTTTTTTATTGTGACTTTTCGTTGTGGAAAAGAAGGAAGAAAGAGCAGGGTCGTCTTCAACTGTGCAGTGAGGATTCCGGTGAATGCCATCTACGTTATTTATGATCCGTGTGCAAGATTTGGGTTTACCAAAATGTTTGAAAGTCAAATTTTGCCGAAAACTTTTCAATATAAGTACTTTAATAAAAAGTATTTTCATTTTTTCGAAGACCCTGTATAAAATTTTGTGTTTTTTTTTTCAACGACCATCGTATTTCCTCAACAAGGAGAATCATTTTCATTCTTTCATTTTACCTATTGGATACCCATCGCCGGACATACAGTATGAGATATTTGAGCAGACTGTGTTTGACAAATCTTTTATAGGTATAACTGATATGATATGACTTATTTTACCGAGTTGTTGAAAAAAAAAATGTAGGTACAGGGTGTTTCCGTATATTTCGTCTGCAGACTAACTCGCTTATTATGCAAGATAGATAGGGACTTTAAGTACAAAGTTGGTAGGTATTAACATGAACAGCCAGAAAAAAAAAATTGTATACCGGGTGCACGAGAAAAGTGTGACAGACATAACTTGCATTTTTTTAAATGGAACAACCTATATATTATTTTGTAATCTAACACACATTATTTTCTGATCTCGAAAATATACAACATGTAGGCATTCCTTCCAGCCGCTTTCAAAATATTTGAGTTTTGAAGTTGGTTTTATGGTATTGCCAAATCTAGTATCTATGACAAAAATTGTTTGAACATTTTTTATCAATTTTTATCCTTCCAATAATCCAAAATAATGAATTTAACAAGTGAATACATTATATTATTAATAACTTGATATCATAAAATTCAATTATTGAATATGCCCGCCATTATTCACAACACATTTTCTTGAATGCATTTTATGATATCAATTTATTAATAATATGATGTATTCACTTCGTTTATTCGTTGTTGCAGATTATTGAAAGGATTAAAGTTAAAAGATAATGTTAAAACAATTATTGTTGTTATAGATATCACAATTTGGCAATACCAAAGAACCAACTTTAAAGTTCAAATATTTTGAAAACGGCTGGACGGAATACCTACTTGTTGTATATTTTTGAGATCAGAAAAGTAATGTTTATTTGATTATTGAATGATATATAGGGTGTTCCATTGAAAAAAATGCAAGTTGTGTCTGCCACACTTTTCTCGTGCACCCGGTATACAAAAAAATATTTTTTTCTAGCGGTTCATGTTAATACTTACCAACTTTGTATTCAAAGTCCCTATCCATCTTGCATAATAGGCGAGTTAGTCTGCAGACGAAATATACGGAAACACCCAGTACATACAGGGTGACAATTCAAAAAGGACCAGAATTTGATTGTGTCCAAACCAATGATAGTATGAAGATCTGGCAAGACATATCAATTTAGATATCGAGGGGAACAACTTTTGAGGTAGCTGTGGTTTTTCTGGAATCAACCCTCCCCCGCCCAGGGTAGCTACCCCTGAAATTTCAAATAGCAACCCTCACTTATTTTGCGATTTTTGAAATCTTCACGTTATTCTCCATACGCTACACCATTTTTTTTTCAAATTGAAGTTTCTAACCTCTCAAAAATTAGATTAATTATTCCTTGAACTGACGATAGTATGAAAATTTGGTGAGACTCATCAATCTTGTTATCGAGGGGGACAAGTTTTGAGGTATCTATTAAAAATCTGGATTCAACCCCCTCACTCCCAGGGTGACTACCCCTGAAATTTCAAATAGCAGCCTTCACTTAATCCGCGATTTTTGAAATCTTCATGTGATTCTCAATAAGCTACATCACTTTTTTTTTTCAAAAATAAAGTACATAACCTCACATTTGTTCTGTTTGTGAAATTGAGAATTCCAATAAAAAAAAAGAATCTACCTAGAGATACATGAGGAACTCATGAATGACAAAAAAAAAATAGGAGTTTTCATTCAAAATCTTAAGGTAGGCAACCTGGAGGTTAGGAGGTTGAAAATAATAAGTAATATGACAGCTAACACCTCAAAAGTGGTCCTCCTTGATATCTGCATTGATATTTCTCACAAAATCTTCATACCGTCATCAGTTCAAGAATCTATAGTTATTGCTGTCCGTTTGGAAATAATTGTGAGGTTATGTAGTTCAATTTAAATAAAAAGTGATGCAACTTATCAAGAATTGCATAACATAAATATTTCAAAAATTGCGAAATAAATGGAGGCTCCCATTTGGAATTTTAGGGTTAGTTACTCTCGGGGTGAGGGGGTTAAATCCAGAAAATCAATAGATACCTCAAAAGTTGTCTCCCTCGATATCTAAATTGATGTGTCTTACCAAATTTTCATACTATCATCAGTTCAAGAAATAATTAATTCGGTTGGTTTGGAAGTTTTTGTAAGGTTAGGAACTTCAATTTGAAAAAAAAAGTGATGTAGCGTATGGAAAATAACGTGAAGATTCCAAAAATCCCAAAATAAGTGGGGGTTTCTATTTGAAATTTCAGGAGTAGCTACCCTGGGCGTGAGAGGGTTGATTCCAGAATAACAACAGATAACTTCAAAGTTGTCCCCCTTGATATATAAATTGACGTGTCTCGCCAAATCTTCATACTATCATTGATTTGGACACAATCAAATGCTGGTCCTTTTTAAATTGTCACCCTGTTTATACCGAGGTACATACATACATAGTAAGTCTTTATTATAAAATGATAATACATACAATTTTTACCTAGTTTTATTTAAAAGATTTCATGAATTTTGTCAACTTTATATGCGTTTTTTTGTTATTTAAGTAATAGTACCTACATAGATAAGAATAAATAGTTTGAAAGAAATCATTTACCAAATCCGTAATCTTTGCTCTGTCTTCCCATCTACCTGCTATTTATTGAGTGTGTTGACAAAAAGTAGATATTCATATCCAACGAACACTCTTTGGTTTTGTTCAGAAATAACAACAGCTGATTTATGTATTTTCTCGATTGGGCTCTTGATTTTTGAGATAGCAGACTGGATGATTATTACATAATTTGTGGATGTTATCATGGGCATGGGATGGGTTGAGGGTTACTTAAAAAAATCAAGAGTATACATTATTTTCACTTGAAAAATAATGTGTATCCACATTTCCTTACAGTCTAATGTTAAAGTTGCATTGTTCTAGAATAAAAAATAATAATATGTACCTAAAATTTGTTCGACATGTCTCTTCACAACGACATATAATTAAATTTAATTTTGCATGGTACATGGGGAGGTATACCTATGTACAGCTGGTTCGTTAAAAAAACTTGTTATTGCTCATAGAAATGTTCAAAAATTGAGCGGTGTGATATTTGTTTTACCAATACAAAAAAGTATGACGTCATATTTTTACCAGGTTGATACTTTTGAATATTTTTTTTCAAATGACTACTCACATGAGTAGAGGAACTAGAGCGAAAATATTGAATTGATCGATTGTGTGTATCAAAATTTGCAAATCTACCTGATTCAAATCAATTATTTACATATGTTATGTACTCGTAGTCTAGCTTATATTTGTAACATCCTGTATATAATAGTTATTGTAAGCCGGCGACACAAACTAAACCTTTTCTATTTTAACCATAATATCTTTATTACATCATGACTCTGTTCCAAGCCGCTTTCCATTTAAACCATAAAATCCTTTGTATATACCCAGAGATGATGTATATTGGAACCATATTGTAATTATAATTGTACTCTATTCAAACAAACATTAGTGATATCATAAAACCAAATCCCAACCAGGTCCCAAGCTTACAGCGGTACCTGGAGGGGATGTTTTCTAACTTGGTGTTCAAACTGTTTTTTCTATATCCATTCTGTATTCATCTTCGAACTAGAAAGTAACTCTCTTGATTAACCAGTCTTAATAAATAAGTGCTCCACAAAAGTAGTGTTTCAATCCATAGACGCTCACAAACCAGGAACACAACACATACAGAGTAACCCATTTGAAAGCGGGCCACCCTCATAACTTTTTGATTTATTGATCGATTTTGACGTTTTTTTTTAATGTAGAGAGGGTAAAGGTGTGTTTTGAGGCCATACGTCACCCAGTTTTTTCCAAAAACCAAGGCCTACTAGAGCATATTTGGAGGCTGCAAAATCCAGAAAACATATTAGCGATTTTTTTAGAGAAAATCTGACAACGCCACTGGATTTTTCATCCCCTGAAATGGATCTGTACAAAGTTTCATAAAAAATATCAAAAATTGAAGATTAATTTTATTATGCACCATGAAGTATTTTACCTCGAAACTCTTGCGATAGCAAGTCTATAAGAATAAAATTATAAAATATAAACATTTTAGAGATATTCTCATGTCAAAATACAATGAAAGCAGAGAAACAAGACTGACAAAAAAAAATAGAAAAAAAATCACACACAGAAATAATATTTTCGAATTGAATATTTTTACATGAAATTCGGTACAGACCCATTTCAAGGGATGAAAAATCCAGTGGTGTAGTCAGATTTTTTCTAAAAAAATCGCTAATATGTTTTCTGGGTTTTTCAGCCTCTAAATATGCTCTATTGGGCCTTGGTTTTTGGAAAAAACTGGGCGACGTATGGCCTCAAAATACATCTTTTCCCTCTCTACATTTCAAAAAAAAAATCGTCAAAATCGATCAATGAATAAAAAAGTTATGAAGGTGGCCCGTTTTCAAATGGGTCACTCTGTACATGCATCATAACATATCCAAACTTTTCACTTGAATGACCTGTCACTGTCGTATAGTTTTATCAAAACAAATATTACACTGCTCAATTTTGTAAACATTTCTATGAGCAATACCAATTTTTTCACGAACCAGCTGGGGCGAGTTCAGAAACGACTCACCCGGTGCAAGTGTGATCCAAATGTCAAACCTAACCGTTCAGATATGGCAAGCCGTTTTGCTTTTTATTCAACCCTGCTCATAAAGTATCATAAAAACTGTTCGTATGACACTTTATAAGCACAGATGAATAAAAAGTAAAACGACTTGCCGTATCTGAAGGGTTAGTGTTTGACACTTGGATCACACTCACACCGGGTGTGACGTTTCTGAACTCGGCCCTGTATATCTGATGATAACATATTTAAACGTGATTTCCAACTTCAATCAACTTTTCTTAGAAAACTTCCAAGTTATTCAAAAATAAATAATTTACAGTGTGTTCAAAAAACATTGGGCAAAAATAAAAGGATTGATTCCTGAGGTACGTCATTCTAAGAAAAAAAAGTTCCAATGAACATAGGTCTGAAAACATATCATTTCTATCATACTGGGTGGCAAAGTTTTTTTTTTAATCATTTTTTTTAATAATTCAGTTGAATTCTGACCAATTTGTTTATTTTAGAATGACCTAAGGAATCACACCTTTCATTTTTGCCCAATGTTTTTTAAACTCCCTGTATACCCGAGTATATTGCTTTGAATCTTGACCAAAATTAATACTTATTTTTTGACAATACCCGTACACGAATCTAGAATTTATATACAGTGCGGCTCTAAAAGGTCCCCCCCCTTTTTTTATGTGTGCACCAAAAATTTTGAAACTTGGCATACTTCAATTGCTGTCGAAATCGAGGTCGAATAACTACTTTTTGATGTTACTGACTTACTTTTAGTATTCAAGATGGCGGCTGGGCGTCATTTTGAAACATTTTTTAAATGGAAAGGGGGGTCGTGTGACACCTCATTTTGAAGATCCTGATGAGTACTTAATAACCCTTGAATATTGAGTCGATATCTTTGAGTACTACAAAATGGCGGTACATTTGATTACTACATTGATACATACACTTTAAAAAAAAATCGTCAAATTCAATTCAAAAGATGCTGGAAATATTCTTCACTTGAAGTTTGGGTTAGGAATAAATGACAAAAATGTCAAAAAAACATCTTTTGAATTGAACTTGACGAATTTTTTCAAAAAGTGTATGTATCAATGTAGTAATTAAATGTCCCGCCATTTTGTAGTCCTTGAAGATATCGACTCAATATTCTAGGGTTATAAAGTACTCATCAGGATCTTCAAAATGAGGTGTCACACGACCCTCCTTTTTATTTAAAAAAATGTTTCAAAATGGCGCCCAGCCGCCATCTTGAATACTAAAAGTACGTCAGTTACATCAAGAAGTAGTATTTCGACAGTTATTGAAGTATGCCAAGTTTCAAAAGTTTTGGTGCACACATTAAAAAAAAAGGGGGGGGACCTTTTGGAGCCGCACTGTATATCTGATGCTCGTATTCAAGTCAAGGCATCAGAACTTTTTATAAAAAATATCATAATAATCCACGGATTGGGTTTCGGCAAGTTATAAATGACAAACATTTTCCGAATTTGATTCTGATATTCTGGGAATCGCTCCTACTTGCTCTAAAACTAAGATGTTGAGAACATGATCGAAATCAATTGATAAACAGGGTGGTTTTGAACTATTTCAGTAGAAATTGACAAGAGTCAAGTACCTTTGTTTTGAAAGATATCATAAAAGTTTATTGAGAAAAGTTTAGAATTGAAAGCTCAAACAGAATCTCAATTTTCAGACAAATTAGCCTATTCTGGTTTTATAAGTATGTTATGAAATTGTTGATTTTTAATTTTGCTCTTGTTCTTAATAATTTTTGTCAGTTTATATTGTTGATTATTTATTTATTTATTCTTGTTTTATTAGTATGTACTTCAAAATTAGCAATTTTTTCGATCACGATAAAATCTACTGTTAAAATGAATGTGGGTTAACTTGTCTGAAAATTGGGAGTATACCTAAACTTTCAATCCAAAACAACTTTTCACTGAACGGTATCAGCTTTCAAAACAAAGGTACTTTACTCTTGTCAATTTTTACTAAATCAGTTCCAATCCAAATCATCCTGTAAACCATCTGATTCCGCTCATTTTCTCAACATCTTAGTTTTAGACTAAGCATGAGCGATTACCAGAATATCAGAATATTACTCGGAACTTTTTTATCATTTATACCTTACCGAAACCGAATCGGTGGACACGCTGTATATCACACACATTTTTCAAAAAAACCAAAAACAATGAAATCATATACTTGGGTACTAATAACAAGATTTACTATGCGGAAGCACAATCAAATCATGGTAATAAAATGCTATTATCTCCAAAACGGTGCCGGATTTTATATCGATTGAAATAAATAAAGCCTTGTTCGCAGCAAAACGATGACCAAGAAATGCCAAATTTGTCAACTTTCAAAAGTGTATAGTTGTTTTGTGGTGTAAAGCTTCAAATGAAAAATTCCACCTGTCTCTGTATAAGACAAACATAGGTACAAACCAAGCACTCAGTTGGCATAAAACTAATATGTCAACTGAATTCTTATTATAAAATGATATTATGTTTAGGTATGAATAACCTAGCATTACTCACTAATCAAAAAAAAAATCAATGAAATATATTATTTCATTGCCCAAGTTTCCTTGTCGTCATGACATCCGTTAAAAAATTATGAATTGAAATTAGTTGCAATGCGCCCATTCCAGTCATTCCGCTCAATCCAAAGCAAATCTATAATCTTGAAGCACAGAACATAATTCAAATATCACTACGACCTACGTTCTTATTCAAAAATAAAACATTCATCTGTTGGTACTTACTTGTGAATACCACGGTCTCTACAGAGCCATCTTCTGCTAGCCTGGCTAATTTCGTATACATCGATCATTTTTCGGGTGACCGTAGTTCCCGTCCTCAATTCTAGGTGGAGACACTCAACTGGAGATTTTAATTGCCACCAAGCAGGTTGTTATGAAGTTTGCTGGTGGCCAAATTTGGTCTGCAAATCATATAATAACTAGCTTGGTGGCAATTATGACGTGAATCGAAAGTTGTTTGGCATTTGCTGTAGTCTTATTATAAAACGATGTAAGGCTGTTGAAAGGCATTGTCTATTGTTTAAAGAAAATGTAACTTGGATTCACAGGCATCTTGAAAATTGGACATTTGCCTTTTTATGGGTAAGGGGCGAATACCTTTTCTTTATTTGACAAACAATGCATGTTTGCAGTTGTTGATATTTTGCAAATAATGCACATCAATAATTTGCCATCATGATGCCAACGATGCCATCATTAGATATGTATGTACCTTGCCGACGAAAGGTGTTTGCTGGGTATAGTATACCTACCTACCTGAAACATTTTTTGAAGGTACTTTCCCAATCTTCATTCATCCATAACCAGGACGAAAAATATTTGTGAAAAGTCAATTCCTGTGTCATTTGACCTTGAAACGCAAACAAGATATCAGATATCATTGAGGCTATTAAAAATATATCTGAAGGATACGAACATTTGAATTCTACTCTCCCTGACAAAGAATTCCGTCACCCTAAAATATTGACCAAGTCTGATGCTTTATAACTTTTTATGTTTTATCCTATTTTTATAAATTCTGTACAGTTTCTAGAAAGATATTTTATGGTTCTTCTTCATTATTGTGATAAGCCCCGGTATTTTCTTATTCAAATAAATAACCTGTATCTGTCAAATAATAAATGGATGTCAGATAATAAATGGAGCATTACCATGGCGGGACCTATTTGGAGGTTATTCTGAGGAATAAAAACGACTAATTGTGTGTGAAAATATCGGCGGATAATATGTGAGGCGGATAATTTTGTCTGAATACGATCTGCTGTAATCTCAGATGTATTCGAAACATTCTGTGAGTCCAAGATAATGATGTCTATTATGGGAATATTGGAAACCATCAAAAATACGAAGATGGTTGAATCAAAGAAAAGTTGCGAATTTTCAAGTCTGATACTATGCCGTTTGAAAAGTCTCAAAATTCCGAGTAGTTCCGGAGGGGTCTTGTAAAGATTAGGCATCCACACATTAATGAATTTTTTCAATTTTTGAGCATAGTTTTGGGTTTATAGAACAATTTCAACTAAAAAAAATGCTGGATGAACAGCTTTTAAAAAAAAAATAATCCCATAACAAATTAAAATTTTATCAGGATTCTTTGAGAAAAACTCCCTTAAATGACAGCTTTGTCACATTGTTACAATCCATACAAGCTACATATTATAGAACAAACAAGCAATATTGCCAAACTTACCCAAACTTCTTAAAAACAATGAATGCAATCGTTTTTGTTTGTATATTTCAATATTCTATGACAAACATGATAAAACAGTAAAAAAAACAACCATATGGGCAGGAGCGTTACTTTTTAAACGATATTCAAGAGAACATTCACCGGCTACGCTGGGCAGGAGCGTACCTTTTTACTCGGGCAGGAGCAGCCATATGGGCAGGAGCGTTACTTTTTAAACGATATTCAAGAGAACATTCACCGGCTACGCTGGGCAAGAGCGTACCTTTTTACTTGGGCAGGAGCAGCCATATGGGCAGGAGCGTTACTTTTTAAACGATATTTAAGAGAACATCCACCGGTTATGCTGGGCAGGAGCGTTCCTTTTCACACGGGCAGGAGCAGCCATATGGGCTGGAGCGTTACTTTTTAAACGATATTCGAGAGAACATCCACCGGCTACGCTGGGCAAGAGCGTACCTTTTTACTCGGGCAGGAGCAGCCATATGGGCAGAAGCGTTACTTTTTAAACGGCATTCAAGAGAACATCCACCGGCTACGCTGGGCAGGAGCGTACCTTTTTACTCGGGCAGGAGCGTTACTTTCTAAACGATATTTTAGATATGGCGGCATGATGAACATCTGAATATACATCAATAAAATGGCGCCAAAACGAAAAAGCAAAATAAATGAAAAAGGAGAACTTGGCAACGGCGCGTATTTTTCACTCTCTGTCGTTATTTAGTGAGTAGTGTCTAGTGTCTTGACAATCTTGACAGTTGTTATTGATAATATCGAGTTCGCCGGGATGTTCTGTGAATCAAATTTTTAAAATTTATTTTTCCTGCTTAACTATATCTTTAAACTTCTTTAGTGGTTACGTGAGGAACTGTAGTACATGAGAACAACAAAAATTGTCCATTTCAATGACCCACAACTGGAACAAATCGAGATTTTTGAAAAATGTTCGTATGAAACAATGTGCCTGAAATAGTGTTTTTTCTACAAAAAAGTGATTCATCCAGCATTTTTTCTCTCTAGAATAGTTAAACGAAGGATAATTTTCCAAATTCGCCTTTGAAAAGTGAAAAATACGTGGATCCCTAATGTTTACAAGAACCGTTCCGGAGATTTATATAAAAAACCGAAATTTGCCGTTTGGTATACCTTTTTTTTTCTGACGTTATTTGAAGAGTTATGGAAAAACAAAACACACTTTTTCATGGCCACTTTCTGAGGTCTACAATACAGCTTCGAGAGATATTCCGTACGACGCTTCGTTTTGGAGATTTGGTTTTCAAGATCATCATGATAGACATCCCTATCTTGGACACACCGTACATAAGTTGCTGCTACCTATATCTACCTGTGCCCTTCTGATTAATTCAGTGATATTACTTAATATACAGAATACTTTTTATCAAAAACAGTTCAATCATCAATACACATACCTCACCAACACGCCAATTTACACTTCTTGACTTTTCTACGCAATGCTTCTAGAGCTGGGAAGGTATTCACAAACATAATCATGATATTTCACTAATCTATCAAAATCTTCCATTTCGAGCAGCGAAATATCAAATCTCATAAAATAAATTGACAATGCCGATTTAAGGTCAAACGTGCCTCAAGATCTTGGGAAGGCTCAATGAACGATCATGTATCTGGCACTTAATCAAGCGGTAAATCATCTGATAGATCATATGTTTTGAAGGTTGTCTACTCAGAAACTGAGCTTGTGGGATAAGTCTTACAACTCACGTTTGTTGTTCTGCTCTACCAGAAATTTGTTCAAAAATCGGTTCAGCTTGACCCAAATAAACCTCCAACACAATCCAACGTGGCTTTGAAGCAATACCCATTGACGAGTTCAAAGAAAAAAGAAGGAAAGGAAAAATCACCGTGAGAATCAGTAAAAAGTAAAGGATTCCACCAATTACGTATTTTTTAATGCGGTTCATACGTCTGCCAGCTGGTCTGTAGAATTTCTCGTCAAATGCTTGCTTGCACTAAAATATGGTACGTAAGTTCTATAGCAATTCAGGCCTGAAAATCCCAATCACCTTTTCACCAAATAAACGTCGTGTTATGTCCTCTAACTTGAACCACGCTGGCATACTCAGACAACTATCGCTACATGTCCAATCAAAAAGTAGCCTTATCTCAATAAAGTATGGAATTGTACGATATGCTACATAACTCAGTCTGTAATAGATAAAATTAGTAGAATCTGCAATGTGTTTGACTGTAATGCATATACCTATTAAATATCGAATGATTGTGCCAGAGAAAATGCAGGGAAATAAGTTTGGGATATCCATTTCTTATTTGGTATGCAGAAAATAGAAAGTACAGACATTTGAAAATGTAAAAAGCTTGACAAAAGGGTACTTTCTTGATAGGTCTTGAAATAGAAGTTGCAATCAAATTTATTTTCTCCAGTATATTTAACTTGATACTCACAGTTGGTATGTTATGGGATAGATGATGAAAAAAAACACATGATATACAAAAACTTGATAGAAATGATAAATCAATTTTCCATAGATATTTCTTCTTAGATAAAGGTATCGATCCATCAGCATATGTATCGAGTATACAATCAAAGTTACCACAAAACCAACAGGAACTCGATTCGTTTGCATTATATCAATCAAGCCAAGAGGTTGTGCACTCTGAAAATAAAATAATTCTCAGTTCATCAGTACAGGGTTATTGATTATAAATGCCCCCCCCCTCTTACTTTTTAATTTGACGATTTAGAAAAAGGTGTTCCAATTAACAGTTTCATGGTTAAAAATGAACTTTTTAAATAACCTTCTTATTTCAAATTGATACCCTATTTTTTTATTTGATATTTGGATTCTCCTTTTAACTCTAAACATTTTCTATGTAGCATATCCTATACCTAAGTTCAATGTATAAAAAGATATTTGATATTTATTAATTGAATAATAATGATTTATTGTTGTGAAAATGTCAAATATATCTATGATTTCGAATTATTGACGCTCGTATTGACGAAAATGTCAAGTCATCAAGTACTTTTGAAGTGTAAAAGTATCAAAGTATAAATAGTTCTGCATTTGATTCAAAAGATTTTTTCCATATAAAACGTTATTTTATTTTTTGTTCATTTTTTGGGTATCAATTTAAAATCAGAGAAGTTTTGGTATACACACACAATTACGTCAATACTTCGAAACCATAGATATATTTCACTTTTTTATAACAATGAATTTGTATTATTCAATTTATATATATATAGATATATTTTTATACATCAAAATTAGGTATAGGATATGCTACAAAAAAAATGATTCAAATTTTAAAGAGAATCCAAACATCAAATAAAAAAATAGGGTATCGATTTTAAATAAGAAAGTTAGACCTCGCCCCGACTTTTTGGAACTCCCTGTATATGTGAAAACAGGTTTTTAAAAATTTCATTTTCAACCATGAAACTTTCATTTGGAACACTTTTTTCTAAAACGTCAAATTAAAAAGTTAGATGGGGGGCATTTATAATCAATAGCCCTGTACAATAACTACTTTAAAGATAACATACTCCTTGAAGGTATCCATAAAAGAATACAATAAGTAGCAGATTCATCAAATCACAAAGAAACATGGGTAGATACACATCGACTGGAACTTGAGTTGATGATGGTGTAACTAACTGTTGAACGCATAGCCTGACTACTTCTGCGTATTTCATTATTCTGGAAAGAAAACAATAACGTTTGTAAATATTACTTTTTCTTGTGAACACTTTGATGAAGATTAATTTCAAATGCAGTACTAACCCAGCTATCACGCAATGTGGAAAATGATCACCCATGGACTGTTCTATCGATTCAATCTGAACTATTCCAACTGCATCATTTTTGCCACTAGAAAAATTATTTGCTCTTGAACAAAAAAAATATTACAATCTTTGTTAAAGGTCTTGTTGTCTTTCTCCGGTGAAGGCATCATTTTGTCAACAACAAAGCTCACATTTTGGAAAATTGATGGTTTTTCAAAGCGTACTCCCCATCATCAATAACTGTCATTGTTCTATAGTCACGAGTTTTCCATAACCCAAGCGTTTGAAGTACCATTCTGAAATGATCAGGTAGGTATAACAAAGCAATAATACGCTTAGTCTAAAATGCGCACCTGTGAAAGAAAAAAGATACCAATATCAATGAATTGGAAACCGTATGTCTACTGAGCAATCCAATGACATCTGGAGCAAAAAATGATACTTCTTCTCCAAGTTGTGTATCACTCCACGGAAGCAAACCCGTAGTGAAACAGTTTTTGATAATTACCATAATCTGGAAAAAGGGCAGTTCACCGTTTTCCATTTGACTCAAGTGCCCTTACCAGTGCATATGATAATGACATAATCCAGAATGTTTTTGTCGGAGTAGGCACAGTCAGTGATCCCCAGCAGTAAGTCATCAAGCATAATGGCAGAGAGATATAGCTACCCAAAAACGTTTGATTTGCGATTATGGCAAGGTAGCAAAGCCATTCCGAGAATTGTAGTGAAAGATACCAGAGAGCATCAAAAAGTTTAAAATATATTGAGAAATGGAGATGTTTCTCAGGTACAGCTTTTATCTTTCTTCTGAAAACGAACGTTGATCAAAATTAATAGTACATATACAAATTAGTTTAAAAAGGCGATTTTCTAAATAAATACTCATATATTCGACAATACCTATTCTCTTTCCTTGAAAAAAAGTTTGTCTCAATTACAGAGTGTTCCAGCTGGGAGTATCCACCCCAAATAACAGACCCTCAAGAAAAAAAAAACGCTCGGACCCGTCGATTTTTGTTTTGTAGGTGCATTTCGTCAACTTCGCATATCTATTTCATCAGCGATGGTAAGATTCACCCCCAAAATTTTGGAAGGAAAAGGGGTTCGAATGATACCTTGAAGGTCTTCCGATCCTTATTATGACTGCCGAGTTTTGTAATTTTTTAGTTTACTTTTTTTATTTCGATTAATCAACCAAACGAGTAAGGTGCTTGAAGTGCCATTTTAGCGAAGGTACACTTGGACTTGATGTGAATTTTAAAATTGGTCATCGAAAGTGCAGCTTTTCAATTGCGCCACTCTATTCATTTGATTATTTAGCTGAGGATCTGATGTGAGTATCGCATTTGAAACACAGCACTCACGGGAGACGAATTCAAGATCTAAAAAAAGGTCTATTAAGTGTACCTTTATCTTAAATGGACATTGTAATATCGGAACTTAATTTATTCAATGAAAATGGTGTTGAAAAATGAAACTCAATTATTAAAGAATGAGATTCGACTATTCAAAATGGAATTGCAACACAAACGCACGGTTCCAAATAATGTCAAATCATCCTATGCTTCTGTTACCAAATTGGAAAGCAACATTCTTGTTTCTGAACGAAAGGATGGTCAAAAAAAACCCACAAAAACAAAGAAGAGCTCAGGAATAGAGTGAATCCAACTGAGTTGAGAGCTGGAGTAACTATAATTCAAATTACTAAAAAAGGAGCTTTGATCATAAACTGCCATCCTGTAAAAGGGATTGACCAGATCATATCGAGAATTCAAGAAAAACTCGGAAGAAAATATGAAGTGGAGAAGCCCAAATCCCTGATCCATCACAAAAAGGTCATGAGGATCAATGAAAATGAGTACTGAACAAGCTACCATGAATTTGTTGAAAAAGTTAAGCAACATAATGAGCTTGATTTAAACAACGAAATCGACTCAACATAAGTTAGTTAGTTTGACACTGACACTTTTGAGTTTGTTGATATGTTTCCATGGTATTTTTAGAGAAATTACGTGACTCTACAAAGTGACATGATCAAGGTAGGTGTAATGAGACTTACAGTAAAATGCAACAGGGACGTCGCCCCCGTGATTGGTCAGATTGGTTGACATGGTGATCTCCGAACTAACAATGTATTGGATTTGAGTCTAATGTTGAGTGGGAAAAAGTTATATAGTTCTGAGTTGTGGTTAGACATCCTTGTCGTTTGATGATAGACAGACATGAAACGGACCCAGCTGCATTCGACTGTCGTCTGGTATAATGAATTATTGTTTTCGTGGTTTATTATTCAGAGAATGTTTGGCATTATACTACAAGAGCCACAAGTATAAAACTTACATGTACAGTATGTCGGCGGATTTTAAAAAATTGAACAATTTTGCAAGTCAGCATTTTACTACTTGCATATTATGACATTCATACCTGTACATTACTATGCCTGTTGTTGTGTAGGTATAAAAGTCAAGATATGAAAGGTAAAATGCTGACTGCAAAATTGTTCAATTTTTAAAAATTATCAGGGATTCAATTTTTTTTCAGTAAGTTCGGATTCAGCTTTGACTAAATTTGAAGCAAGTTTTTCATTTATCATTTCACGTGAAAAGGTCAAGAGATGACTGTTTGCTCTTGTTTAATTTTATGATTTTACATTTTTGGGACGCCCTGTATAATAAAAATCATTTTTCTCATCGTAGCTCCTATTTTTTGGCAAGCAGACTTTTTTATCAAGAATAAACTTTTGTCGTATCTTTCAATTTTTGGTCCATTTCACCTCAGGTAAAACGCATCCGCGGACATACTGTATATCATAGTGGGGCGTGAATTTTGTTGCGAAGTGTATTATGGGTTCAATGAAGTCACTTTCCATAGTTGCATCAAGATAAATCCTCATACACTCATCTATTGTGGAATAGCATCAGGATGGTAAATCTCGAGTAGGAACTCACCCATCATCCAAAATATTCTTATAATCATCAGATGGGCTCCATACTTTATGGTCACCCAATCTCACTCCTTTCACGTGATTAGTTTTCATCTGTAAAATATTGATCATGCAAACAGTTATCAGATTGTATTTCCAAATGAATTCCGTCAATTTTCAAATGAATTCTAACATTTTTTCTCACGAAGGTACAGGGTATTTTTTTTATCTTGGATAACATTTTAATCAGATGTAACTTTTATTTTTGTGAAGCTATCGGAACGGAAGAATGATCATATTGTAGAGTTATTTAGCAAGTCTTTTCCTGTCTAATGAAAAAAACAAAATATCAACGATATTCCGAGATATTAACTTGACTTGTATTTTTTTTGTGATAGATAACTCTACAATATGACATTTCTTTCGTTTTGATACCTTCAAAAAAAAAGTTACAGCTGAATAGAATGTTATCAAAGGTAGCGAAACACCCTGTACAGTTGCGCCGGAAATAAACGGGGTCAGCCAAAAAACCTTCTATCTCCTAAACAATTAGATATAAATAATGGTGCATCAAACAGACGACCTAAAAATTTTATAAAATTTTGATCCTACGTCTTTTATCAAAGTAGTCAGTGGTGCATTCAAGAACTTCAAAAAGCTTTTTTTTTTACAAAATTATCCGGTGCTCCTTCGCCAGGTTAAAAAAGAGTTGAAATAAAAAAACTTTTTTCGCTGTGATTTTTGATAAAAATAACTAGCCCATCAAAAAGAGGGACAAAGTCTTTGCAGGTCATTAAAAACAGGGACAAAATTGATGTAGATTTTTCTTGAGAATTTCAAAGATAATAAAACGAAAGATAGTCCAGCTACAAGTTTTTGAACTTGGCAAAAGTGACCAATTGAAAAAAAAAATTACAATTGAGTCCGAATGAGTCAATTTTGCCAAGTTCAAAATTTTAGAGCTTGACCATCCTATGAAAGCCTGTAATTTGATAATTCTGATCCTGCATCACTATTTAAAACCTGTTTAGTATTTTATGTCGCATTTAAAACAAGGGTTGAAACACTTTTTTCTGTGTATTTTTTGATGAAAATAGCATCATTCGAAAAAGGTACAGAATTCATAATCTTCCTGAAAGCTCAGTCTACTTTGACTACTTTTGTTCACATATACACCATACATGCAGGGTGTTTCATTAATATTGCGAAAAAATTCAGGGTGAGTTTCTCCACTTGAAAATAATAAGAAAACTTCATATAAAGGTGTGTCCGGAAATGCTTCGTTACAGAGCTACAGGGTGTTGAAGTTTTATTTTTATTTTTGTTTTTTCTAGATAATATTTGAACCAATGTCTATATTTCCATAAAAATCGGTATTTGAGAGTTTCTTTTTATGCGGAATCCGAATTTTATCTCAGTTTGGCTTGTAGAGGGCGCCACCTACACTCATTTGTCCTGACATGTACAGCCATAACTTTTTTGGAAGTAACCGTATGACATATTTGAGTGCAAAAACATATTTCTCCTTTATTTCAATGCAAAAAAGGCATATTTGATCGAAGTTGCTACGTGGAACCATTTTCGAGATATTTGGATTTGAAATAATTAATACATGGGATTTTGAAATTATGGCGAAGGTAGCCTGCTGGAAGTTATAACATATTACGCATCAATGCTTTTTTTTTAGTGAAAAAGATAAAAGTCGACTTGTGTGTGATGTTATCATCAACTTTAATGCAAATATTATTTAAACAAAAACAAATAAAAAAACTGAAAAAAAAAATTAAATAATAACTTTAACACCCTGTAGCTCTGTAACAAAGCATTTCCGGACACATCCTTATTCGAAATTTTCTTTTTATTTTTGAGTGAGGAAACATATCCTGTATTTTTGGCACTATCAATGAAACACAATGCTCGGCCATAATTTCATTATCATATGTATTCATTATTTCAAATCTAAATATCTCGAAAATGGTGGCACGTAGCGACCTCTATCAAGTATGCCTTTTTTGCATAAAAATAAAGGAGAAATATGTTTTTTCACTCGAATATGTCATACGGTTACGTCCAAAAAAGTTATGGCTGTACATGTCAGGACAAATGAGTGTAGGTGGCGCCCTCTACAAGTTAGAGCCAAACTGAGATAAAATTCGAATTCCGCATAAAAAGAAACCCTCAAATACCGATTTTTATGGAAATATAGACATTGGTTCGAATATTATTTAGAAAAAACAAAAATAAAAATAAAACTTCAACACCCTGTAGCTCTGTAACGAAGCATTTCCGGACACACCTTTATATGAAGTTTTCTTGTTATTTTTAAGTGGGTAAACTCACCCTGAATTTTTTCGCAATAATAATGAAACACCCTGTATACAACATATTGCTTGCCCCTCATCCTTCTTATCAACAAAAAGTTTCATTCAGACCCTTTTTTTTAACAGAGAAGAGGGTTTTCAAATGAACCGCCTGTTTTTTGACAACTGAAGCAGGATCAACATTTTTTTAGCATTCGAAGTGCTTCCCCGCCATAAATTTATTCATGTGACTGACTCTATTGGCCAACTAAAGTGCTGGATAGTTGCTTTGCAACATGGGAATTTTTACCCAAATTCAAATCTCCATATTCTCGAGTTATCGAGTTGCGGTCTTCGGTAGGTCCTAGACCAATTCTTCAAGAACACCAACATGCGGTGTATTTTTTTCATTTCTCCACCTATACAGAGTCGACAAAGGAGGTCATGTTTTTAGTCAGATTTCCCATTTTTGATATTGAAAATTTCAGAAAAAAAACATATTTCAAATATTCGAACTATCCTAAAATAAGTATATTTTTTATTTTTCAAAATCTGGTCATAACTCGTTTTTTCGATTTTTCAAAAAAGTGCACCATAACTTAATTCCTTGATCACTGATGCAGAATCAAAATTCATTAAAAATTTAGACATGTACTTTTTATGTGATGATGATTGTATAATAATGATGTAGCCAGGACAAACCAGGTATTCATGAAATAATTTATTTTTGAGGTGTATAAAGCACAACAAAAATAACGAGAAAAACAAAAATAATGTTTTCAACTTTTTGGCGGAAATGTTCAGAGATTAAAGTACTTATACGTATTTGTAGGAAATGTTGTCTTCTTCAAATTGGTGCATCATCAGTTATCATTAAAAAACGCTTAGTTTTTGAGTCATACTTCAAAATCTGTAAATGTGCCGAAACTTTGAGGTTTTCTGCAATTTACGTGGTGAAGCCGACGCCTAGGTGGTGAGGTGGCAAACCTCAGATCTGGATTCAGTAGACCATAAAACGTGGAGAACCAGTGAGAAAAAACTACATTTTCTTGCTGAAACCCCTGGTTCTGAACCTTAGATGACTAGACTAAAAACTTATCTTTATCCAAATACAAGAATGTAGATGATAAATTAATTTACGATGAATCATTCAGTTACTTTTAATGTCTTCACATCTCTAAGGATCTCTGCTAAAATCTGTCGAACTTCCTTGGACATACGATTCATGAGATTAGTGAAACTGACAATGACACTCTCAAAACATTGCCACATGCACAAGCATACTCTATGCTTATTTCTGTTCGTACTTCTTTCTAAAAATGGCTTCGCAAAAGTGAGCAACACACGAAAAATCGTACCTTTTGTGTTCATATCACTGGGAGTAGGTTTTGCTACATTTGGATCTTCTTTGAACTGAAATTAGGAATCAGATAGAATAAAAGAGAACATCGGTGCTATACGTGTAAGTTATACTCTCATTCGTATTTTTTTTTTGCGGATACGTCTTAATTCGTTAATCTCCAATGCAGTATCTAGTCCTAGATTCCAAATGACTGAAAAATACTACAGAAAAGCGTTGAACTAAAAGTCACGAGAAATAAGTGTTCTTGTTTACCTCCAGAAAAGGCATGGGGTCGAATGAGTCATATTCTTCATCTTCATCAACACTCACAGGCAGAAGTGGTATATCAATTTCTTTATTCACTTTATCGAATAAGGAATATTTACCGCTTCTTATTTCTGTGTGCAATCAAAATGAATTTTCAACTGCTATAAGTCAACATAACGCCTTACCATCAATATTATCCCTATTAGCTTCAATCTTTTCCATTTTTATCTTGATGTTTTTTTCAATCTGAGTCATGTCATTATCAATAGATTGACGTCGAGAATATCTGTTTTTCTCTATAAGTTCTGCACCTAAAAATACAGGGAGTCCCGCATGAGAACTGACACAGAGCAACTTGCCTATATCCTGAGTTGCCTTTTGAAAAGTTATACGCCTAACAAGAGATTTTGAAAAAAATAGAAAAAAAAATGTTTTTCTACGACTGTCAAGTAATATCACTTTTGAGCAATCGATATCGATGCGTAAATATAGTACATTGTAGAACCGAATGAAAGTATAGTATATAGTAAAAACTCATTTCCTACTAGTATGAAGGTTTGTAGCACGAGCCGAAGGCGAGTGCAGCAATTCATACGAGTAGGAAATGAGTCATTTCATGCGAGTTTCGCACTATACTGGTATGAATTGCTACAAACCTTCATTCTCGTAGGAAATCAGTCATTTCATGCGAGTTTCACATTATACTTTTTCTACGACTCTTAATTAATATCACTATTGTGTAATTAATATCGTTTGTTAATGTTGTTCTGGTGGAGGTGCCAGTAATGGAATGGTTTCATTTCCTACGGTTGCACAATGTGCTACGTTTCCTAATCGATATCGATTGCACAATAGTGACATTCCTTGAAAGTGGTAGAAAAAAACCATTTCCAACCAGTTGCTAGACAACGAGTGGGAAATGAGCATGAACTGGCACATGAACTAGCACCTCCCCCAAAAGCAAAATTGAGAATCCATATTAATTACACAATACAATAGTGATATTAATTAACACTCGTAGAAATAGTATAGTGTGGATTTCTTGGGAATGATCATTTCATTCATTTCATGTACAATATACTATTTTGAAACCACCCCTGTGTTGCCAGCGAATTTTGTCATTTGATGCGCTGTAGCTCATTAAGTGTAACAGCTATTAAAAAAGATATAGGGCACAGCTGTTCAGTTCTTGGTCCTCTTTAACATTTTTCGAGGTCATTTTGCTCCAAAAATATATTTAGGAATCCACCTCTTCAGCGCAAAACGTACCAGGACTTCAAGTCAGATTTTTGGGTTGGATGCTTAGGAGGCAGTCCAAAAGCATCCCTGAAAATATCATTCGGATTGATTTTTTTTTGCCGACCCCTGTAAGTCGACTACAACTTCAATGGGGGAAACATACTGTAGAGTTTTTCAGCTATAGAAATCACTACTTGTTCAGGTTTCAGTCAGTCCCTCAGTATTACACTTCAGTGTTATATTATGTTACCCTCAGATTACAATTCACAAAACGCGACTTAGGTATTCACGATGGAACTGAATGTTCTCATATCGGCGATCTCGCGGAATCCTCTCGACTAGTGAAGAGATCTGTAGAACTATCTTAAAATCTCTGAAACCTATTGGCTTCGCCGGAAACTTTTCGAAAGGAGTCGATATTCCACGATGGTGGCGATTCCCGCACTGCATGGACAAATAACGGCCATATCGCCTCACACTCCAAGTAAGGCGATATGGCCTGTGTGTTGTTTGTTCCGACAGCCTCACAGTGTAGAATTTTCGCCAACTAGAGGGACAAAAGTCAGTTTTCGAAGTACAATATTTTCAAGTAAAAATATGTTTGTTAATATGTAAACTCGTCTCACTAGAACTCGTCGCCAAAATGAAAGTAGATAGGCAAACTGGAACTTCTTGTCCTCAGAACCAATTTGCTTATAGTCTTCCAGAACGGTAAAACAATGTTGGTGATATGTGACTGAATTAGCTGCCCTTTGACGATAAGTTCCACTTCAGCAAACTTATGCATGAATTTGTAATTGATTTGATGATATGAAGGGCCTCCGAGAGCCTCAAAAATTTCACATACGGTGTGTCCACTCTGAAGTCGCCCACCCTGTATTAGGTATCGATGATTTTTTGTTTAAAACACACATTCTGGGATTTTATTAACATCTTATTAATTAGAACGTACAGGAAGACTCAATGAGCAGTATAAGTATTAAATTAACAAATTAACAAACAAAAAATAACCAAAACAGTAACATTTTTTTTTTTTTTTAAATGTGAACAGGAAAGTTTTTGATCATTCTGATTGAGATTCCGTTGTCAGTTCCCCTAATACGATTTTCTGAAATTTGTCCCACTTTGAACCTCCATAATCACCCAAAAGTACGTCCCTGGAACTGATTTGGTATAATATTCAAAAAGTGTTTGACGGGACCTAACAAACAAACAAAAAATGAAAATAGGTTGATAAACAAAAATATTACGGGGTGGGACACTTCAGAGTGGACACCCTGTATAATCAAAACCTTATAATAGTAGATTCAGAAAGATTTTGCGATGATTTGCGGCGACTTTTTTTTTCAATTTTAGATTGGCGTTCAAAATTTCTCGTCGAACGCTGAGACATCGGCGGATATTACGAGAGTTCATGTAGACTTGATTGGAAAGTTACGCGAAATTTGAAAGTGCCTATAGGAAGTGAATTCCCAATAAATTTTCAAAATAAACCAAAGAAACAGTTCAACAGTACAAGTTTTTAGTTCTTTTGTTTTTTGTTACATCATCGACCGACTGAAACAAAAGATTGTGACATATAATTTAGATTTTGATAATATTGTAGGTTTGATGCATGGTAATTTATAATAATACCGATTGTCTTTCATTATTCTAGAAAAATATATTAAAACATTATTTTAAAAAGCTGTTTTTATATGATATAAACACTTTATTTGAGAAAAAACGTTCATTATTTTATAATAATTCCATAATAAATTTGTACAAACTTGGGCCAACTTATTTTGATTTAACACGACTTAGTTTTGTCTCAGTAGATAACGAGAATTCCACACTGTGCACCTGCGACTTGAATGGTCGGCTCACAGGATGTTTCGTCACATTGCCCCTTCTCAAGAGCATATCTGAGCATCGGACTATCTACGTCTTTGTAGACATCCAGATGCTATGTCGTGGAACCTTCTTTGTGACTAGATTAGAGTAGGTGTCGTGTCCCATCCGTGATTTGAAGCGCCTTTCCCAAACCTCTGGACTGTGTTGTTGCAGCTGGTTCAGTCGTCCAAACCTCCTTTTGAGAGCAGCAGCAGTCCACTCTTCATGCTGAGGTCTACAGTGGCCCAGAAAGCCAAGTCTAGTGATTTAAACAATTCTGTCTACTGTCTTTCTCGAACAACCCAATTTGGACTCTCTCGCCATTGCTGTGATCGAAGTGACTGACACAATTTACTGCGTAACTTATATCAGGTCTTGATACTTGCGAAGCAAATAACAAGCTGCCCACTGCTTTTTGGTAGGGTTTGCTTCTCATAATATCAATGTCCTTCTCATTCTTTGGTGACTGATACTTGAACGTCTCCAGTGACATATTGTATTCTACGGCTGAGCTTCCTTCACGTCATTGTCCTGATCGTCATGGTTCCCAGCATACCGGGCCAGACGATTGAAATGGACAACCCTCGGTTTTCCTCGTGGAGGCTTCCTGATCCTGTGGACAACGGTATTGATTCGCTCTTGGATCTCTCACAATAACTTTGCAGTAATGAGGAGAAGCCACGTCGCGTCGCTTCTGCGGGATGTGTAGTCAAACCAGATCCCAAACCTGGAAACCGCCTTTCACGGCATTCAAATTGTGGGCCTCCTTCACCCACTGGCACCAAGGATGGGCGTGCCGACAAAAGCCCTATTTAACGTGTCGAAGGCAAATCTTTAAACACCTCGCCGGTAGTTCGTGCACAAATCTAGGAAGCTTCGTAATTCGTGAAGCTGCTTTAGTACTGTCCATTCCTCAACTGCCTTCACCTTTTGCTGGTTCACAGCTACTCCCTCTGCCAACACAATATGACAAAGGTATCGAGCTTCACTCCAGAACAGTTAGCATTTCTTTGGGCTCAGCCACAAACTAGAACTTCTAAGTCTCCGAAATACCTTTTTTAAATGCTTCAGGTATCATCATCTTCGAATGATTTGCAAACAACGATTATGTCACCAAGATATACCAGGCATGTTGACCAGGATAATCCCTTGATCAGTCTTTCTAACGTGTGGGTTGCATAAACCAAATGACATGACATTGAACTGCCACAGCCCATTTCCAACGATAAATACAGTTTTCTCTCGATCTTCTGAATTCATTTCTACCTGCCAATATCCGCTCTTCAGGTTCAGAGTTGAGAAGATCTTTGATCCAGTCAAGGTGTCCAACAGAATGGTATTTTCAGGGATGCTTAAGGACCAACTCCTGAGCATCCAACCAAAAGATCTGACTTGAACTCCTGATACGTTTTGCGCTGAACGTGGTTTCCTAACGATTACTTTAGAGCTTAATGACCTGTAAAAAAATTATAGAGGACCAAGACCTGAACCACTTTGCCCCATAACATTATTTGACAGCTTTAACACATCATCAGTTACAACGCGACAAATGACAAAAATCCGCTGTCTCGACAAACATGTTTGGCAAAAAAAGTGGTGTAAGTCACTAAGCGGTAAAGATCTAAAACACTCTATATGCAAAAGTTATCAAGCCTTTGATCCTTTTCAATTTTTATGTTGAATATTTTCTGCATGAAAAATGAGACCCACCCGTTGTCAGCTTGATTTTGTTTGTAATTTTATGCACTGGAAAGATCTATCCACACACAGCAGTGATGGCACCCTACCGTAACTGGCACGTGATTTGACCGACCGTATACCGACAGTGATTTTCATTCACCCTGTTCCGTGATGGGACAGTGTTGTGTCCAAGGTTTTGGCAATGTTAATAATTGAGTGAACAAAATCGAAACGTTTTCCGATGCCAAACTTCTGCAATCTCAACCGCACCACCTCAATAGGCTTTTCGTCAGTCATATTTTTCTTTACTTCTTACTTCCGGAAACAAACTAGTCCTGTTACCTGTTTTGTACGGACGTGAAAATAGATGAAATATCGTCGGGAAGAAGTCCAAGAGTCACGTTATGGCGTCGGCGGAAGCACGGTGAGCACTTGCACGGTCGCGTATTGGGCAGGTGCGAGTTGGTCCGTTCAGATCCATATGAAGAATAATTTTGACATTGTCGGTCAAATCACGTGCCGGTCACTTCACGGTGCCATCAGTGTTGTGTGTATATCGGCCTTGACTCGTTAAGTATTGGAGCATCAAAAAATGTTATTGAGCAAAGTTGGTCTTGATCCTCCATAACTATTATTTTTTGAGATAAAAAGTTTAGCGTGTTTCAATTATGGTTTAATAACTGAAAGTCGTGATTCAAAAGTGAAAACACAGAATATTCTAACAGAACATTAATTGACAATCTTACAATTACATGTCAAAACCGGAGTGTAGTAGGCATTACCTCATATACAGTGTACTACTTCAAGTTGTGTTACAGCAGATCTAAATAGATACTTATTTTAAATTATTCACAACATTCTCCCTATTTAAAGTAAATCCCTGATTCTTGATACGCTTCAAGAATTTCACCTCATCCAAAGGTTTTGGTAAGGAGTCTGCTATCATCTCCTAAGTTGGCATGCACATACTCCAACTTCAAATTTTTAATTTTTGTTGCTGATCTTTTCCTTTTGGAAATGTTTGCGGACATCTATGTGCTTGGTCCTGTACTGATATCCCCCATTCAATGCCAACTTCTGTGCACCTTGATTGTCTACATACAAAAAGGTTGGTTCCTCTTTTGAAGTCGGTTCTATGTTGAGTCCTCTTAACCACAATGCCTCTTGAACTGCCATCGACATCGACATATATTTGGCCTACGTTGTGAACAAGGCTATTGTGGTCTGCTTCCAACTATTCCAAGATATCCGAGAACCATTCTTCAAAAATATGTATCCTGACATAGATCTACGATCTTCGAGATCAGTAAAAATCTGTTCTCTCCATGACAAGTTCTGTAATGCTCTTTTGCAAAAGTGTACTACCTGTCTCTGTTTCTGCAAAAGCAACATTTTTTGAAGCAAACACAAAACCTTTCTTTGGATCATATAGCCTGTACGCCTTCGTCTCTCGACTGTAGCCGACAAAGATTGCTGGTGTCGCTTTTGGATCTAGTTCTCGTCTGTTCCGGATAGGAGTATTTGCGTATGCTTTGCAACCAAAGATTCTGACGAATGATACAGATGGCTTCTTTCTAAACCATAATTGGTGAGGTGTTTTTTCATTAGTTCTGCTTGGTCGACGATTCAGCAAACTAACAGAAGTATTATCTGATTCTGCCCAAAAATATATAAGGTAATCCTGCTTCAATAATAATAATTGTGATGATTCAATAATGATTAGTAAGCAACGAGCCTTCCTTCATAGATTTGTTGTCTTTCAGCATTCTCATTTTGCTGAGGGGTATAAGGTGCTGGGAGCTGATGTTGTATACCTAGTGCTTTTAATAAACCAGTTAACTGAACATTTACATATTCATCACCATCGTCTGCCTTCCAAATTTTTATTTTTAGCTCTGATTGATTTTCGGCAAAACTTCTGAAAATGTTCAAGTATTCAATGACCTGGCTCTTATTCTTCAGAAAATACACAAACGCGTAATGAGTTTAATCATCAGGGAAGGTTAAAGCATACCTTGAGCCAGAAAGCGAGTTTTCTTGCATTGGTCCACATAAATCGGAGTGTACAGTTTCACATGGCCTTGATGTCTCTGTCTCACTGTGCTTGAATGGTGAACGGTGTATTTTTCCCATCATACAGGTATCACATACAAAATCGGGCTCAACTTCATCTGTGAAGTTGATTCCAGCAGCAAGTCCATTTTAGAGTTTATTCACACTAGCAGAATTCGGATGTCCAAGTCTACTCTTCCATAAATTACACCGCTTATCTTTGGTCTGACATAGGAATGACTGTTCTTCAGAAACATCCAATTTGAATAAGTTATTCTCCAATGTAGGTGTGGCAATTAACATATTATTTGCATTGAAAATACTTGCCCCTTTTGAGTCAAATGTCACATCTTAACAATTTGACTAACTGACAGTAAATTTATCTGCAAACCCGGAACACAGTAAATGTCATGCAGTTCAACATCCATCATGCTATCCTTCACTTTGTGCCTCAGTTTTGCATCGCCGATTGCTTTTGTCATCATTTACATATTGTTTGCTGCACTGATAGACAATTTGGCTTACTTTTTCTTGGTACAAAAAATACTTCTATTCCGTGTCATATGCTGCGAACAACCTGGGTCGAGATACCATACATTTCATTTCATTGTAGCGGAGAAAGCTGAAAATAGAGCTGCATCTTTATTTTCTTTGTTTGAATTCTTATCTCTATCCTTTTTCTGATTGCAATTTGAAGCTATATTTGTGGTCATATTCATTGCTTGAAAAACATCTAGGTCCTCTTCCTTTAGACTGATGACATTGACCCGTTTTCTGAGAGTTTCCGGAAGAAGTTTGTTCTCTGAAATCTCGTTTGAAATAATTCTTATTTCAATTTGCCCCATGTATGATTGTTGATCTGATACTTTCACCATCAAAACATCCTGTAGAAGCTTTGTTTTCACTGAATAACTCGTGATTTTTATTCCTGAGCTTTCTAGTCCCATTATCGTTGGTTTATAAGTTTCTGGTAGGCCGGCTAGTAAAATAGTGCCTATCCACTCATCATTCACCTCCATTTCTACTGCGGATAATTTGTTGACTGTCGTGATGATCTTATTTACATATTCCTCGATAGAATCAGCTTTCCATAGTTGTGGTTATCAAAATACGCAAAAGTCCAACACGGCGCGTTAATCCGGAATCATCAAAAGCAGTTCTTAGATTGTCCCAGGCTTTGCTGTCTTCGTTGATTGCACGTGGACAAAGTACACATAGGATCAACCAGAAGAATCATTTTTGACCGTGCTTATGTGATCTTTTTTGGATTAGTCTCGGTACCTGTTACTGCATACCATAGTTCTTCATGTTCGAGATATGTCTGCACTGCAGATTTCTTGGTATCGAGATTTTCACGCTCTTTCAAGCGTTTGATCGGCGGAAGCTGATTCATTGTCACAAACTGTTTTTCCCAAAAGTACATCAAAACACACTTTCCAGAGTCTAAACGGGGACTGGGTCCATAACCTCTTGAAATCAAAAGTTAAACGAGTTTCAACTATGGTTTAATAACTGATAGTCGTCATTCAATTTCATTTTCATTTTCACAGGGCTGTTTTGAGACCCATAGAGGCAACTATGGCATTTTTTTTCTGGGCATACAGATCGACGATTGCCCCTTCACATCGATCCTCTCTAGCTTTCCTACATCGAAGAAGGTGCCCGCCTCTACTTCATGCATCGGCTACGAATAAGTTCCAGCATTGCAGCTCCCTTCTTTGATGACCCTCCTCAGAGTTGCTTCGATAGAGTCTCCGCGAGACTCAGCTGCTTCATCCTTTGCGCACTTGACAGACTGCTTCGTCGCCTCAAATCTCAGTACTTTGGCCAGTGCATCCACTAAACCATTTCCAACAGTATTTCAGAAACCTCCAAATGTATTTTAGAATAGTCATTTGTATTCAAGACACCTTCATATGAATAATGCAATAGTCAATTGTATTTTAGAAATCATCATTTGTATTTTGGAATACCCACTTTAATTTGGAAATGCTTCAAATTATATAAAAAAGCCAATTTAATTTTAGAAAGCAACAAATGTTTTTTCGAATCGCCAATTCTTTTTGGGAAACCGTCATTTGTATTTTAGATCAAACCATATGTATTTTAGAAAGTTTCAGTTGTAGTTTAGAATTATCTTGTATGTCTCTATTTCTTAGATATCTTTTCTGTACGTATCAGTATACCTTTGTCGGCACTTTAACATTCCACACTGATTTTGTCCTGTGGGCATACCTCATCGAAAAGGTTCTTAAGCATCGTCCTCACAATTTGGAATCTAAAATTCAATTGATCGTTTCTAAAATTCAAATGATGTTTTCTAAAATTCATATGGTCTTTCTAAAATACAATTGTTACAATCTAAAATACATGTGGCTTTTCTAAAATACATTTGGCATTATCGAAAATACAATTGTTATTTCTAAAATACTTTTGAATATGTCTAAAATACACTTGACAAATCAAAAATACAAATGGATTTTTCTAAAATACATATGTTTATTCTAAAATACATATGATACTTTCCAAAATCAAATATTTCTAAAATACTGTGGGAAATGGTGTAGTCTATCGGGACAATGAAGTATCAGAAATTGCCGTATCTCCTGGTCTCGAAGTCCATCCAAAAAGGCCTGAACTGCCAGCCTATCAATTACATTATCACTTAAGCAAGGTGGGCAACATCCGCTTCAAAATCCTGCAATGTCTCGTTAGTCTTCAGAGTGCGACTCTTCAACTGCGAGTTAAGCTCCAAATAAGTTCGTCCATATCTCAACTCCAGATGTTTGTCACATTACATCGTAGTCCTCCTGCTCCTGGACGTTCAGCGTCAGAGGAATTTTTGTTGCCTCTCCACGAAGTGCCAAAGTTGTTGCCAGTACTCGTTCCATGACAGCTTGCCATCAAACTAAAGGGCTTTCATGTGGACTCAGTCGGTATCAGGGTTACCCCCTTTTGTATAAATTACGGCAGCGGATCATTCATGAATGTCAGGCCGTAAGTTCAGAAATGCTTCATAATGTCCAGGAACGTTTTAAACAACTCTATTATTGTATGGGTGCAGGAGATTTGAGCACTGTTTATTATGAGCAATGAAAAAAAAAAATACATTTCGCATGTAATTTATTTTTAAAGCCTAAAACATACCGTTAATCTCACAAGAAAAGGGTTTTCTAAAAAATCTATGTCATCACATAAAATTAACGCAAGAATCGATAGAAATGTCTCACCCGAGTTGAGTAACCAGCTATCTAACTACATGCTTGATTTCTTGAAACGACATTCTGATGACATTTGAATAGCGGTAGGTATCATTTGACCTTTATTTTGTTTCTGCGAGAGGTCAATGTGACAGAGTTGGTATTGAATGACAAAATATTTTTCTGGATCAACAGATGTCACCATATTCCCACCGAACTATATTTTTTTCCTTTCTATAGTTCTACTCTCATTTTCTCAAAAACGGCTTTGAAAAAATGAGATTCATTGAATAGAGAATTTGATTGCCTTCAAAATGAGGTATAACTCGACTCCTATTTCCATTTAGAATGTTTAGGTTGGAGTTCATTCGCGCGAGTGGTTGAAAGTGACAAAATTAATGATCAATATTTTCCCTAACAAATAAAAATTGTTTCTTCTCGGTTTAAAAATTTATTTTAATGTGTTGATATTATTTTGTATAAAAATTGTAACAAAATTGGTCTGAAATAGATTGATTGGTTGATTATCAAAAAAACAATCGAACATCGATGTACTTTTTTTAAATAAGACACCGTGTTTATTTTTATTCTTATCCATTACCAAAATTTTCCTGATACTTCGATATTTATCAAATACCTACTATCTGAAAAACCCCCGACTCCACTCACCTGTCTGTGGGTTATAATAAAGTAAAAAACTTGTCTAGCTTATCGCTGGATATACTTTATATCAGCTTTTTGTAAAATTCTAGTGAACGGAGGAGTATTCGCACGCTTTCCTCACTAGTATATCTACCAATCACGCTGTAATACCTGCACTTTCAACGTCCGTTGTTGGTGCGTTCGCCTTTGTTGTAACAGTAACCGGGCTATACTATCATATTGTAATCTGCGGATCAACACAGTTTACCGTTTTGTGGTGATTAGAGCCAGCAATTTAGATGATATGAACTTCAATGGTGAAACCAATGCCCTGAAACCACCCTATCTGACCACGGATGTAGCCATTTTACGGAAAACATGTACAAAAAATGCTAAATAAATTAAAGTTGATCCGAATTTTGCAATCGATTCTACGAAGTCTCGTTTTATTTTAAAGTAAAATTTAACAGTTATGATTTACCTCTATCGCCCAGGATAGTCTTAGCTTTAGCAAAGTTGATCATATGCAAAAAATGATAGGATTTGAATATACGCTGCTGAACTATGAGGAAAATGAAGCAAATGTAATCCCAGTCTAAACCGTAGCTCATATGTTCCATGCGGCAAGAACGATAGTGTAAAGAAGGTTCTTCTTTCGTCAACACGCCGGTAGGACATCCCACATTGAATACTCTGAAATCAGAAATTCTATCGTCAAATGCTCTTTCCAAAAGTGGAATAGTTTTTACCTTAGCAAATAGCAGTTCAGTTTTATACCTCCATAAAAGTTGAGAACACATCCGAAAATATTACTTATAGATATTGCAATCATCACACAAATATTGTAGGCAATAAGGATATTCCATCTGAAAATTGAAAGTTTTATTTGAATGAAAGTGCATTATCAATCCATAATTTTGCATAAAGTCCTAGAAAAAACTTCATGGAAATGTCCGACAAAATATCCATGCTGGCAAAGCAGCGTAAAAGTATACATACCTTCGAATAATACTCCGGACAGGTCTCAAGTACATATCATTTCCTTCCCACAAAAAAAAAATTGCTCCAGGTATATACCCGAGTGAAAATATCGTTGGCCTCATGACACCCGCTAGAAATGTGACCCACAAGGCAAGATACATCCAGAACGGGAAAAAGATACGCTTATAAACCGACAAATCAGATCTGAAAAAAAAAAATCGAATCAACAGTTTTTATTCTGGGGCGCCTTCATTTTCAAAAATGTTATTTTATTTTTATAGTAACAAATTCAAACAGTGGCTGGACCCCTGTTTCAGTTCACTCGACTTGATATCGCATACGATTTATGCATTCTATAGAATGACACTCCAAAATTGGTAGCGGATATCTAGCACTCGGTTTCTATTATCGATCGTGCGACAGGGATAGTACTGCATAAACAATAAACACAAAATGCCAAATTTTGGTGATATTGCAATGGTGGAGATTGCAGAAGTAGTAGATGATGCTGCTGATACTGCAGCAGAACAGCGAAGGCCCTCGTATCAATGCATTTCAACTTGGAGATAGACAATGAATCAGAATGTTTCGTTTAACAAAAGAGCTAGCTCGTGAAGTGATTCGACTAGTATCGCGCTATAGAAGAAGAAAGTAGAGAGTCAGAACTTTCAGTTTGGGAAAACCGAACACTACAATATAACACCGGCCGGTCTTGAATCAACGTTGTTATCTTTTGCTACTCGGAAACATACTCCCGTACATACCCCGGACGTTTCTTCTTCTCTTCACTCATAATTGATAATAAATAATCATAAAAATGAACAAAATTCGGAGTTTGTCTGTGTAAATTATACACTCGCCGTTAGACAGCAAAATTAGAAAACAAAAGCAGATAACAAAAGTCAACTGACACTGTCAAAATCCCTCTCAGCTATTGGTAAAATTCATGACTCAAGCTACGACATCGCTCACAACATTCGAAATTGTCAAAGTACATACTACATAGACCAAGACATAAACACTTGAACAAATATCAAAAACATCATTCAGCTAGTGGTGTAGAGTCACCCTTAGGAGTTCTCTGTAACTGATTGCTTATGCTCCAAAGACTGAAAGAAGTGGTGGAATCTTTCTGGAACTCATCTCAATAGCTTTTGAAGGTCAATAATTTTTGTTGTACTTATAGAATTCAAGGAGTTTCTCAGGGGAACCACCGATTCCCCCACAGATTGATGTTTCCTGCCTTCTCTTCTACTTAAGTCTACACTGATAAATATTTCTTGATCATAATTTGTTTTAAAATACAAAATCCCCGGTGCATTTTGCCTGACTTGCATGAATACGTTTGGATATTGAAAATTTTTCGTTATTCTCGTCTTTTTTGGTTTTTTGAAATGGAGAATCAGAGGAATTGTACAGTTTATTGATATCTTAAAAATCAAGATTTGTCATGTCAAAAACTTTGTAGTTTTTGTTTTTCCGGAGATCCTGGCCAACAGCGACCAATCCCATGACGCAACAATTTGAAAATTAGGACATTTCTTGCCCTCCCCCTCAACTAAAGTCTGTCCAGGCACGTTGAACAATGTGAATGATTTCTTTCAGATAGTGGACACAATACTTTTAATGAAATGTAACACGTTGGACTTGATTGGACATGATACCGTTCTGCACTAGCTAATATATATACTAGTTTGGACTTGATACACAAAGGATAAAGATGATATTGTTCTGCTCCAGAAGCATTGTGGACTTGATCCAGTATATAAAACTCTATGTTCGCTATCTTAGGTTCAACTATATCAAAAAGTAGATAAGTCGATGAAGCACGAGATCTATGTCCAGAAGCACCTAAAAGACGAAAACCTGAAATTTTGGACTTTATACACTTTTGATCACACAAAATAATATGATCAATTGCTGGACGAAATTAGAACCAAGCCGCGCATGTCGTCACACGAGCTAAAAGTGAGGTAGGATTTAAAACATCCATAAGGAAGCTAGTAATCATTTGCTGGTCAAAATTTGAACTGGCTCAAGCATGATGTCCTCGCGTGACGTTGATTGTATAGGTTTGAGGTAGATCACGTGATGACTTCTGAAGTGGGATGTGCGAGAGTTTATGTTGTTTGTTTCAGTATCATGGTAACAGAGTTACCTAGGAAACCTATGAATTTTGAGGTTCGGACACGCAATGACGTCAGCGAAACCTGCGCGTGATCATATCTCGTGTGTTATAGTATCATGGGTATCGACCGAGGAGAGTATTGCATGCGATTTTTTTTGTGATAGAACCATCACGTTTGAAATTAATCGCACGAACTCAAACATACGCGTCCTGGTGTCATTTCTTCCACTACTCTTGAATGTGATAAGGGATTTTTGGGTGATGTAGATCAACAACAAACAAACATACATGTTGTACCTACTACCCTATGTTTCCCGAGAGGAATATTTAACATATGACCATCAATACCATACCACAAAACCAAACTATGCCTAGTCCTAAATTGGCAACGATGAGTTGAATATGCCAAGTCATCAAACTTGCGGTCCTAAATAAATGTTTGCGCTTCAATATGAAGGCCACTCCGAAAGATAGCCTCGGAAAAATAATGCCAAATCCATCATTCGCCCAGTGCCAAAAATTGAAAAGTTGTAATATTATAGACTCCCCTTGGAATTATGTGGGTCAAGCCCACATAATTCCTTTTTTTTAGAAAGATACATATTAAATTTTCAAAAACTTCAATCCCCCAAAGAGTACACTGTCCATCATTCGCCCAGCGCCAAAAATTTAAAAGTTATAATATTTCCTTCTTGGACTTAGAATAGGTCAAACCCACATAATAACTTTTCTTTTAAAAAGATACATATTTGATTTTCGAAAGCTTCAATCCCCCAAAGAGTACACTGTCAATCAATATTTTCACAGTAAATGCATCAAGATTTCTTGCATAATAGTATAAGAATATTCGAATACCAAGAAACATACACAGTGTGTTTCATTTTGATGCGATAAGTTGTCAAACTTCGCGTTTTCTAACCTGGATATTGATGTTTGATTATATTTTTGGTTGAGTTTGGATGTTAGTATTTTTCGTTTGTCGGTTTTGAAGAGCTTTTGTTATAATTCTTCGATTAGTTAAGATGCTTTTTCAGATACCGATACGATAAAAGACCCGCAACGGAAGGAATCGGAACTCCCGCATTTATTCTGAGCATGCGCAGATTGATGCGGATGAGAATACGTTTGAAATTTGGTTCGTACTCAAAGTATCTAATATCATGTCATCTCCATGGCTTTCTGTGATCAATAGAAGGGTCACAAAAACGTGAAAAGTTAGTAGGCATTTTTTGAATTCAGAAACGGATAGCGTTTCTAAATTTCGCATATTTAAAAACTCCTATAACAATAGTTTTGTAATAAAATGTTATACAGGATGTTCAAAAAGTCAAAAGGATCGCCGCATAACAGAATGACAATGCCACCACCCTTAAAGATCACCTCCAGCATACTTCTCACCACTCGCCAGTCCACCGGGTCATTGGTCATCTTTGGGATTGCCAATTCTCATTTCGAAGATGACTCCAAACATCACTGTAGGTGTTAAGATGTTGTCTAGTCGTCCAAACTTCCGTTCCAAAGCAGCAACAGGTCCACTCCTCATACCGAAGTCTTCAGTGACCCAGTGGGCTAACGAGTATTCGGCCGGTGCTTCGAACAAATCCAGATGTGTTTTTTGAACAACGCCATTCTGGACTTTCTGACCATTGGAGAAAAGAGACATGATGGAGTCCAGTGACATCTCCTTCTTGGGTGAATCCATCAGCCTCACTTCACACCCGGTATGCTCATCATGGTTTCCAGCTTACCGGGCCAAACGGTTGAAACGTACAACCCTCGGTTTTTCTCGTAGTGGCCTCACGATCCTGTGGACGACGTCATTGATTCGCTCCTGGATCTCATACGGGCCATTCCAAGAACTTTGCAGTTTTGGGGAAAAGCCACTTCGTCTGTGTGGGCCGGCAGCTAAACCAGATCCCCAACCTGGAAACCGCTTTCCACGGCATTCACGTCGTAGGTCTCCTTCATCGTGTCACTGGCACTTTGGATGTTGAAACGGACTTGATGTATATCGTCCATCTTTCTTCGAAAATTGGTCGCGTTACCCTTCCCAGCGACATCTTCACCAGGTGGATAGTCAAACTTCAGATCACAAGGCAGCAAAAGTTCACTACCCATGATAATTCTTGCCGGGGTCTCACTTGTTGATTCGTGAACTGCAGACCGGTATGCCAGACGAAACAGATGAAGATGTTCGTCCCAGTCTCTTTGATGGTCAAAGACAATTTTGACCAGATGTCGATTGAGTGTTGGTTCATCCGCTCCACCATTTCATCCGATTGTGGGTGCAGCGCAGTCGTTCTCGTCTTCCTGACTTTTAAGACATTGCCGACGTTCCGGAACAAGGCTGATCAAAAATTTCTGCCCTGGTCCGAATGCAGATCTGATAGAACACCAAAATGTTAGATACATTCCTTAACTAGTTCATCAGCTACAGTTGCTGCCTCTTGAGACGGCATATGTTCCGGTCCACTTGCTGAAGTAGTCAATCACGACCTGGATGTATTTGTTTTCTTTGCCTGACTCAGGGGACGGTCCAGTCACATCTATGGCAATTCTCTCAAACGGGCTTCCAACATTGTACTTGCGCATAGGAGCTTTCGGCCGTTAGTTCCATTACTTGCAGCACAAACGGCGCAATTTCTGCACCACTTCCGGACATCGGTCTGGCAGTTGACCCAGTAAAACCTTTCTCGCAGCCTTCCTGACGTCTTGGTTATTCCCAGATGTCCACCCGTGACGCCATCATGGACTTCTTGCATCATCTCTGCCTGTCTGCTCCGAGAAGCCACTATCTGCCTCTGATCTTCCGTGCCATCCGGGTTCTTCACTAGCCTTTTCCGGATGCCGTCGCTTAACACCATTGAGTCCCATTGGGCCCAGTAGGTGTTATTTAACGTAACGTGATGGTGAAAAACAGATGTTACGTCTTGCGATTCTACGTAACATCTGTTTTCCACCATCAACTATTCATTTCATGGAACCAACCTGATGCTTCACATCGGCAACGTTGCTTTTTCTCCTTGAAAAGGTTCTCAATCACTACCAGTTGGTCGATTTATATCCACTGCTAATTTTCCAAATTGACATAGTTTGATTGATTTATTTTGTGCCTATGTTAAGGTTCTCCTTATCCTAGTTACATTTTGATTTAATCTGTAATGGTTAATTTTCATTTTGAGCCCAATAGATAAGTAAATTCTTAGTTATGGAGATCTTACTCACAGCATCAATGTATGTTCAATTGTTATTAAAAGAACGATGTGTAGCATTAAAAATGGTTCATTATTTACTTATATTTGGTATTTTTGGTTGATTATTGCGTAATTAATCCTGTAGTTCAAATTCATTGGAATCATCTTATTCCGAATTATAGATGTAAACAATAGGGAGTTTTTGAAGCTCTTATTTATCCCGTTATTAACGTTGCCGGTTATTCTGAGCTTGCGCAGATGTCTGGAAATAACCAAATCGGTTATTAACCGATAACGTGTTACGTTATCTACGGAGCCTTAACGCTCGCTTAATAACCGTCGGTTATTTTCTCATGTTGTCATATTGATATACAGTATTATTTAATTATTACATAGAGATCATGAAACATACAAAGTACAATTTAAATTGTTTAAAATGACTACAGTTGCACTGGAATTGTAAGATTCTTGTCTTTTTATTAAATATCCAACAGAAACTGATCCTATGTTCTACAGCTTGGCAACAGTGTAATTGATGCTGATGGAGATCAGCTGTTTATCATTCCAGTCGGTGTTTTGCCCATGATACTCGTAGTTTTGCTTGAGTTACATTTAGTTTAACTTCGAAGTGGAAGTGACAGATTTCCGCTTGTCAAACGGGAATTATGTACTACCATCCACATTTTATTTGGCGTAAAAGTAACTTTGAACACAAATTCAATTTAGATGGTAGCATATTATTATGATTCATGTTTGCCAAGCGGACGTGAAATAAGACGTAAACCTTACATTTGGTAGTCTGAATCTTCATATCTATCTTCAGTCATATTTCATAATTCGTGCTGCTCTGCTAGGAATTTGGCGAAAATATCACAAAATCAAAACATCAAAAACCAAAAACACAACAAATCTGATCACTATGATGACAGATGACATGGTGATGACACAACGTCAAACGTTAAATACGAGTTTCAAAATCTCTTTTTTGTGTCCTCTCCGTTATTAATGTTTTGTTTTCTGCGCATGCTTAGTATAGCGGGATACGTTAATAACGTTGAAATTAATAAGAGGTTCAAAAACTCCCTATTGTCACAGATTGTGGGGTTATGCTTTTCGTCGTGCGCGATTCTTTGTTGAGGAGAGACAATCACAGCTTGGTTCCTGACGACGTTGTCAGATCTTGTTATTTTACTGGGTTATTGGGGATTTTACCTTTTTTTAAATGTCCCCAGTACCACAATCCGTGGATTTTTCTCTGTTTGATATGAAGGGTTCCCTTGCTACTTTAGCCAAGGACAATGTTATCTACCACCCTACAGGTAAAATTGAGATGAGTTTCTTTCTGTCTCATGCGCTAAATCTAGAAAATTTCCGACTAGTTCGACAGTACTGGGCCTCCATTTTTGGACAATCCTCAGTTTCTCCTTGTGATTCTCATCGCTTAACTTGCTTGCTTCTGTGCCTTTGTGGATGAGTCCTGTCTTCCTGGAAGAACAAATAAGCAGTGAAGCACCTGTGGCCATTGAGTTGTGTTGTTTGTGCCAATAATCGTGGATGATTGTGGATTGTTACAACCGGGCGCTCCACACTGAAGTGGGACCAATTGAGTTTCAAAGGGAAACTATAAACTACGACCCGTTAAACATCAGGTATGTTGTTGGTGTATCTTCATCTCTTAGTACAAAGCCCTTCTGCTGTTTTTTTTTGTGATCCCTGGGGTTGAACTGGGTGTTCTTTTAGGGAGTTCAGAGCGTCGTGCAGTGGGCGTGGCTGGAGAACGCCACTCACCGCGAACTTATCATTTTGGATTTGAGGTGGATTCGTTCAACTGTTCTCGCCTCTGGATTCTCAAGAACCCTCAAAGCGGAGGTAAGCCGAATTTTCTTCATATATTTTTGTTGGTATTGTGCTGGAATGCAACGATCTGATTGCCACGATGCATTCCAGGGTTCTATTTTTGGGTCAACAATTTTCCATCTATCCGTGACCATCGCAACCTCTACTGACACCTCGACTGTTTCCTGGATTGCGGTTATTATCCTGGAGTCCTATCAACCTATTTGAGCCTGAGGCGTTCAACGCAGAAGTCACGCAAGTTTTTAAAGAAATATTCATTATCTTATCTTGAAAATCAATCTAATTTTTGTCAATTTAATCATTACTTACGAATTCTTGAATTTTTGACGGATGCGCATCATATCAACTACAAGTGCTAACATAATAATTACTCATTTAATTGAATTGAATTGAACCTACGCTGTAAGGTGCCTATATTTGTTTAATTGGGTTTTTTTTGGTAAAATATTAGTTGTCAAATTTTTGGATGTAGCGAATAATGCGTTATCAGTTGTGACTTGTTATCATTAGTATTCATAATTACTTGCGCCGAATGTAAACAGACATGATCATGTTTGGGCGGCGGCTTCAGTGATAATAGTTACGTGGAATATCCAACACATTATCGCCTTATTATAATAACTGTTGGTAAATTGAATTATTTGGATTGCAATTTGATTCCAATTGCGATTGGTTTTTTTTTGTTGTTTATTTGGCGTAATAGACTACTGTTTGGGTATAACTTTTCTCATTTCTGTATTCCCTGCATTACCAAAAGAAACTGACATTCTGCACTTCGTCGTTAGCGGAATATCAGCACGACACTACATCATTTGGTAGGGGAAGTATGAGAACCACGTGGCGCTCTCAAAATTAAATCGAACCCCACCGTCTCCACTGTTAAAAGCTGGCAGCCCTACTTACCCAATTTACGGAAGACAGATGGGAAAGGTGATTGACGTCTAGCTGAGACTTATAATTTTTTTGTTTTGGTTTAATTCCACTAAGGGTGGTTTGAGCGTATCATTTTGGCACCCAACGTGGGGTCACATTTTCATTTGCTTAAAACTCGAGCCAATAATTTTGGGCAATTTTTTTTTTTTTTGGGCTTTTGGGCTTTGATCTTCTACGGTTGAGGTTAATTTTTTTTTGTTGCTTCTGGTAATAACCCTGATTGGGTTGAACTGTTCTTTGAATTGCTGGGGGTTATACTGATTATCAAGCCGTTCATATCATATTGGAAGTAAGGAAGATTGTGATTTGGTAAAACATGGTTGCGTTGAAGTGTTCAGTTTTATTACGGCCGTGCTTATATAGTGTATAGTGAGTGACATACACTGTGGGCCAAATTAAGTTAGAACCTAGTTTGATCCTTGATAACTTTTTTGTTTGTTTATGGATTTAGATGAATTTTGAATATGATATTGGTCAATATGTTCTGGATGTTCCTCCAAAATTAAGTTTTCGAATTTTGGACAGGACCGGACTTTTTTATAAAATTGGTGCATTTAAGCTCGTTGCAAAAACGAACTGCGCTACGTACAGACCAACTGATATATTTTTTGAGAAGGACATTAGTGGGAAAAGGTATCCTGATAATATCAATATTTTAGAACCATAACCTAAGAAACTATGATTTTTTCTATATGATGGTGCTTGTCGGCATAGAAACTATTTCACTTCATTTTGATCAAAGTTTCTTAAAATTTCATAGGAACGTGGATTGTTTGTTAGAGATTTGTCGATTTTTTCACATTTTAGATTTTTTAATTTGGAAAAAAAATAATACTCGATAATTTGAAAGGGGTCGCAACATTGCCGTGCATAAATGTTCTTTTCCATTAATCGTTTGATCGAGATTTCATCTTTCATAGATAGAACCATGTCTACGTATTCAAAATCAAACAGGCAAACTCTGGAATCTCAAAAATGTTAACAATTTTCAACAAACAATCCACGTTGCAATGGAATTTCAAAAAATTTTGATCAAAACGAAGTAAAATAGTTTTAATGCCGACAAGCACCATCATTATAGAAAAAATAATAGTTTCTTAGGTTAAAGTTCCAAAATATTGATATTATCAGGATACCTTTTCCCACTAATGTCCTCAAAAAATATATCAGTTGGTCTGTACGTAGCGCAGTTCGTTTTTGCAACGAGCTCAAATGCACCAATTTTATAAAAACGTCGTAAGTCCGGTCCTGTCCAAAATTCGAAACCCCAATTTTGGAGGAACATCCAGAACATATTGACCAATATCATATCCAAAATTCATCTAAGTCCATAAACAAACAAAAAAGTTATGAAGGATCAAACTAGGTTCTAACTTAATTTGGCCCACAGTGTAGATATTAATTTGGAATATATTTTAGAGTTGGTATACACAGATAGGAGTGCAGTTTAACTGATTGGGTGGAAAAAGAATACTTTTTATTGACATTGTGTAGTGAAATAGTGATTGTATTGGGGAATTTACCTGTAAAATATGTCGAGGAAGATTGAAATAAATCGGCTTAACAAGGAAGAATTAATTTATGAATTGACTTGGAGAGGGATTGCCGTCGGTACGGTGGAAGAAATGAGAAGTTGGTTGACTTTGGCCAGGCAGATAGAGAAAACAGGAGAGAGTCTGCACTATCCGCCGTACCCCTTCACATTCCAGGAAGATACTGGTGGTATCGCTAAAAAGCTAGACGAACTTTTACCATTCATCGAGTTATTAAATGACACGTCTTAGAGTCGATACTACCTAAAGTATCAGGCCCAATTGAATCATTTGTTGGGAAGGTTGGATAATATGCCATGTACCGAAAAGGAAGAAATTGAAATCAAGGAAATTCTCCTTGGACAAGTGTTAAACATGTTGAGCCAGTTGAAGACGAAAGCTTCCACGAATGAAGACAAGCATCAATTACCACCTCCCAATGTATGTGTTTTACATGAAACTGTACCTGCCTGCACCATGGTGGAGCCACCGTTGGCAGCTTCTTCATTTGTGACTGATGAAATCCCACCGGAACCGATCAGAGGACCATCTCGACATAGAGTTGATATTAACCCAATTCTTTTCCATAAGTGGAATTCAAAAATTTAGTGGAGGCAAAAAGGGTTCGTCCGTGACTGCATTCTTCGAAAAAGTTGATGAGTTGCGCCGTGCTCGTAATGTATCAAAGGATATTTTATTGGATTCTGGAATAGACTTTTTTGAAGGTCGAGGGTAGAAGTGAAGTCCATTCATGGGATGAGCTGATCCAGCGTTTCAAGGAGGAATACCAACCTGCTTTTTATCTGGAGAGACTGCTGGAAGAGATCAAACGGAGAACACAGGGTTAAGATGAGTCCATTGGTTCATACCTGGCAGTGATGGATAGGTACTTCCAAAGGCTTGAATGTTAGATTTCGGAGGACGCTAAGCTAAATATTTTGTTAAGAAATACTGCTCCTGTTTATCGTAACCAGATAGGTGCATTGGATAATAATAGTATTGCTGATCTCAAAAGTCTTTGCAAGAGAATTGAACAGAGGATTGTTTCTGTAGAGTATGCTGCGCCTCCTAGAAAGGGCAATTCACTTGAGCCAGATCTAGCGTACATGAGCCTACAAGACCATCCAATCGATAAAGTGAAGTTCTCAGATGCTGAACATTGTTCGACAAGCCGTATACCAGGCCGAGTCCGTGAAATTGTATGCTATAATAATTGTAACAAGCCAGGACATTGCGCCGTAGGATGTGGGGAAAAGAGGAAAATATTTTTCTATGGCTGCAAAAAAGAGGGGGTGACTAAGAGGAATTGTCCAAGATGCAACGCGAAAATACCGAGTATCACCGATATTTCAGAAGTGCATAGAGGCTGAAATAGGGGTGATGTAGAGGATATGAGTGAAAGGGCACTCTCAAAGTCCATGGGCGTCACCAGTGGTTTTGATACGCAGAAAGAACACCGCAAAATGAGATTTTGTGTGGATTATAGATTGTTGAATGCGACGTCTGAGAGGGTCAGTTACTCTTTGCCTTTAGTTTCCGACACTTTGAAGAAATTGAAGGACGCAAGATATCTTTCAAGCGTGGATATAGAAAGTGCTTATTAGAAAGTACCTCTGGATGAATCATCGAAGCCGTTAACCGCTTTCATCTGTCACAAAGGCTTGTTCCGATTCCGACGAATGCCATTTGGTCTACACAATGCCCCAGCCACTTGGCAACGGTTGATTGATACGGTGTTGAGCGATCTAGCTCCCTGTGTGTTTTTGTACTTGGACGACGTGGTAGTTGTCACCAAAACATTCGATGATCATCTACGAGTCTTAAAGGAAGTTTTTACCAGAATCAAGAACGCTGGCATCACTATAAGTTGGGAAAAGTGTCGCCGACCTGAAATGAAGTACTTGGGCTATGTGGTAGATAGAAGAGGACTGAGAGTCGACCCGGATAAGATCAAAGCAATGTTGGAGTTGCCACGACCAAAAACCGTTACCGAAGTAAGGAGAGTAACAGGAAGTTTCTCGTGGTATAGGCGTTTTGTGCCAGAGTTCTTTTCAATTATAGCTCAAATAACAGCACTGACCAAGAAGAATAGGAAGTTTTTATGGACGCCTGATTGCGAAAAGGATTTCAAGAAAATCAAGGAGTTATTGGTAACAGCCCCTATATTGAGTTGCCCAGATTATGACAAGGGATTTATAATTCAGACTGATGCATCTGGTTATGGTATCGGTGCTGTATTACTTCAACCTTATGACAAGGGCGATAAAGTTCTATGCCACTTGAGTGATCATTGACGAAGCAGGAAAAGCTGCATACAACATCGGAAAGGGAGATGCTAGCAGTGGTGTAGGCAATACAGGAACTTCGGCCTCATATAGAGGGAATACCGTTCACCGTGATAACTGATCATCATCATCATCATCATCATTCAGCCCTCTGTGTCCACTGCTGAACATAGGCCTCCCCAATCATTTTCCATTCCAATCTGTTTTGTGCTGTTTGTATCCAGTTGCTGCGGGTCCTCTTAATATCGTCCGACCAACGCGTAGGCGGTCTTCCTCTACTTCGCTTGTCCGTTCTGATCACTACAGTTTGAATGGCTTTTGAACTTAAAAGACCCAACGGGTAGACTGGGTGGATGGTCGCTGAAGTTGCAGATGTATGATTTCACTGTGGTCCACAGGAGGGGTCGTGATTTGGCGATGCCGGATATGTTATCTAGGACAGTACCAATTATTGATAGTATTCAAGAAATTAATAAGATATGTCGGGTTCAAGACAAGTGGCATAGGAGGATGGTTACGGATATTTCGGAGCACCCACCAAAGTTCATGAATTGGCAAATTGATAACGGAATACTATCTAAATATTTGGAAAGAGATGGAGACGATTTTGGAACTTCCGAAGATTACTGAAAGAAAGATTTACCAAAGGGTGATCGAAAGGATGCTTTAATAGCTGCTCATAATCCACCTACAGCAGGACATATGGGGATTTATAAGACTTATTCTGGACTGGCAGAAAAATTCTATTGACCCAAGATGTGCCAAGATGTCGCAGCATTTATCAAGGGTTGTCCGAAGTGTATAGCTGAGAAGAGCGACCCATAGAGAGGAAAGGACCAGATGGTGTCTCATCCGAAGCCAACACGTCCATGGGCAATGATATCGACGTATCTGATGGGACCATTGCCTCAATCATCCAAAGGCAATTCTTTCATACTGGTGGTCACAGACTACCTCACGAAATTCTCACTACTGCTTCGGCTGCGGTGATCAGAAGGATTGAAAAAGAGGTGTTTTTATTATTTGGTGTCCCTAGGATCTTGTTGTGTGATAACGGACCTCAATACAAAAGTAGAGAATTGTAGAGGTCTGCGCATAAGTATCACTGCAGAATTAAGTACAATGCCAATTATCACCCAAGGGCGAATATCTCCCTGGACCTATGAATTAAAAAACAGCACTGGCGGTCCGGAAGGTGTGTGGCACATAAAGGTCCTCAAGGAAATTTTTTTTTGCCTGATTAACCAAGCTAGGTTGTGTTAAATAGTAGGATTAAAGCGAAGCGCTCAAGTTGCAGGCAATTCAGTCGTCTCAGGTATCGATAGGTGTTTGTTGTGTTTTTTTTTTTTCTTTTCGAGTGTTCTCACTATGTGTCATTTTTCATTCGTGCTTGATGATGTAAGTAGTTTTTATTTGTTGGTTGAAGTAGGGATTTTGGATTGTTCACTTGTTCCAGATTGTTTGTTTGCCATCATGACCAAGTTTGTCTCAATGTTTCAATTTGAATAGTTATGTAAAGCTGGTTCGTAAAAAAACTGGTATTGCTCATAGAATTGTTTACAAAATTGAGCAGTGTAATATTTGTTTTGACAAAACTATACGACAGTGACATGTCATTCAAGTGAAAAGTTTGGGTATGTTATGATGTATGTATGTAAATAATTGATTTGAATCATGTAGATTTGCAAATTTTGATACACACAATCGATCAATTCAATATTTTTGCTTTAGTTCCTGTACTCATGTGAGGAGTCATTTGAAAAAAAAAATCAAAAGTATCAACCTGGTAAAAATATGACGTCATACTTTTTTGTTTTGTCATAACAAATATTACACTGCTCAATTTTTTGAAAATTTTTATGAGCAATACCAGTTTTTTTTACGAACCAGCTGTAAGCACGATTAACTTTACTATGTTTTCTTCTGACTTTCTGACTTGAAACTCTTGCAGACAATTTCAAGTCACTCTTGATAATGGTTCATTGACCGAAACGCATCGAGTGCACTAAGTTTATTATTATGTGAAGAATCGGACTTCCATTTCTGCCAAGAAACCAATCATATTCATTATGAAACTTCACCTTGGAGAAGAGATCGAAAAACTGAAACAAGCTTGTCCCGCAGAATTACTCCAGAAATATAACTATGTCTCAAGGAAGGTTGCCAAGTTGGAAGGTCATATATGGTTACCTAATTTCGCTGAGCATAAGTTTAAGAAAGGCATACAACTACCATATGGATGCCAAAATAGTCTCACACATTTTACAATCAATTGTGAGAAACGAAAGAAGGATTTTATATTCGAAAAAATACCAAAATACCTCAATTCTCAAATACATATTTGTCCTTATATCATTGAACTTTAGTAAACCTTCATTGGAATTCGAATCTAGAACAACAAGAGAAATCTCTCAGATTTAAAACAGACACTTTAGAACATTACAAAGGAAGTTAGACAAACTTAAACAGGGCACCAACATTTCATCAATAGAAAACAAGAAGTATTCAGACCATGTGTCCACCCACGTATCCTGAACATGACAGACTGTGAATTCTCGAAACCGGAATTGAACTTTCTCAATAAAGGATTAAAGTTCAGTCCAGTATGTGACCTGGATGAAGTCAATTTGACATTTCTCATGGCTGACATAGGAGTGGCATTATCTATGACCAATGAAGATCATGTGAGCTTGACTAGAGGTAGCTTCAGAAACACAATTCGACGCTTAAAGTCCAATAACGCTCAATCAAAAAAAAACTTGATTTGAACAGCATAAAATAATTAAATCCTTGAGACAGAAAATTAAAACACATGATCTAGTTCTCGGTGAGGCTGACAAGGAAAACTGTCTGGTTATATGTAAGAAGGATTTTTATAATACAAAGGTTAAAGAGTTTTTAAATTTGAATCCCTCCTTTACAGAATTGAGAAGTGACCCTATAAATTCTTATGTCCCGATTTTAAAAAGACTATCAATAATCTAGAATCACTTTATACGTCACTTAGATGCAGCAAACCGAGATTACCGATGAATCCAAGAACTCCAAATTTGTACGGTATGCTCAAAATCCATAAACCCGAAAAACCTATCAGACCAGTGGTGAGCTTCGTCGATGCACCTGCTTACTACCTTGCCAAATGGCTAAATTCAATTCTCAGGGATTTAACGGATTTTTCTAATAAATTCGATAGCACTGACAAAATTATTTTACTTTTACAAAAATGTCTAAATATGGATTTTTTTAAATTTAACAATAACTGTTACAACATGGCGAAAGGTCTGCCTATGGGGTCAAGTCTTTCACCTTTTCTCGCCGAAATATTCATGTCACATCTCGAGAACAACATTTTATCTAATAACGATAATGATTTTGTAAAAAATGTTCTTTTTTGGAGAAGGTACGTTGACGATATTTTTGTGATATGGACTGGAACCAAATCTGAATCGACTCTTTTTTAGAACTTTTGAATTCAACCCACCCTAACATCAAATTCACCATGGAGTTAGAATAAGACAACAGGTTGAATTTCTTAGATTTGTCCATCGAAAGAGTCAACGGAAACCTCTCTTTCAGTATATATAGGAAACCCACACAAACAGACCACGCTATCCCTAGTGATTCGAACCATTGTACTCAACATAAACTGTCCGCATTCCATTCATATATCCATAGACTGTTCACAATTTCCTTGGAACCTTTGAACTTTATCAAAGAAAGAAACATAATTTACCAAATTGCTGTAAATAATGGTTATTCAAAACACCTAATAGATAAACTAATCAACAAAAAATATAATAAAGTCAAAAAGGATCTATTCAACAACCCCACAACAGGATATATCCATACCACCTCAACAACCCCCAAGATACATTAAAGTAACGTTTTAAGGCCCGATTTCATACAAAATCTGTAATTTACTCAGGATCTCTTTGGAAAATGTTAAAATGAAATTCAAATCGAGTTATAACATACAAAATATATTCTCAAGATTAAAAGACAAAACAGAAATCCTAGATAAGTGTGGAGTGTACAAATTACATTGCGGGGATTGTAATTCAGCTTGCGTTGGGAAAACAGGACGAAACTTCAGAACGAGGATCAAAGAACACCTAAACGTCCTACGCTCCCCGGTGGACAATAAATCTGCGTTTGGAGTACACCTTAGAGACTTCAACCACTCATTCGATATTGAAAACAACTTCAAAATGTTACATAACATCCAATGGTAAGAAGCTGGATGCATTGGAAAACTTAGAGATAGCGCAGAGTTCCTTGAATACAAAAGACATTACCCTAAACGATCCAGTCAAAAATCATTTTATCGAAGCAGCATGCGTGATAAATTTATTTAAATAGTGGGATTGAAGCGAAGCGCTCAAATTGCAGGTATCGATAGGTGTTCGTTGTTTTTTTTTTTTTTTTCTTTTCGAGTGTTCTATGTGTCATTTTCCATTTGTGCTTGATAATGTAAGTAGTTATTATTTGTTTATTGAAGTAGGGATTTTGGATTGTTCACTTGTTCCAGAGTGTTTGTTAGCCATCCTGACCAAGTTTCTCTATATTTCAATTTGGATAGTTATTTGAGTACGATTAACTTTACTATGTTCTCTTCTCACTTTCTGACTTGACACTCTTGCAGACAATTTCAAGTCACTCTTGATAATGGTTCATTGACCGAAACGCGTCGAGTGCACCAAGTTTATTATACATTTGTGAAGAATCGGACTTTTATTTCTGCCAAGAAACCAATCACATTCATTTGAGGTGTGGTTCAAAAGATACCAAAGTCTTTTCACAGAAGATACGAAGCATATTTCTGATATGCCAAGGTAAGATTATTACTTAGAAAATTAGATATACAAAGTCATGAAAAGTATGTGAATTTCATCCTTCCAAAAGAAATCAAAGATTTTGATTTTGAACAGACTGTTACGAAACTGACTAATATGTTTGGGAATAGAAGGTCAATTTTTAGTCAGAGGTATCAATGTATGCAATTGAGAAAAAATGATGCAGAAGATTACTTTGTGTTGTAATAAAACTTCAATACAACAAAATGATTAACAATTTATATTTATGAAAGCTTTAGCACAAAGTCTAGTAAGTACGGAGGTTTTCTGCTTGATCTCTTGGATCGTCGTAAATGGAGTTCTTGAATTGGTAGACCATCCTGGGAACTGTCATTTTCGGCTACTGCATTTTCCAGTGAACTATTTCCATTGTTTCCAAGATCCTCGCCAACTGGAATGTCATCCTGATTATCAAATTCTTGGGTTGGAGTTTGTTTCATCAAATCGAATTCATCCAGTAGAATGTTCAACGGATCTGGATCATCACTGAGCTCGTTTTCTATATACCTTCTTTTGATAAAAAACTAAAACATCATACATTGAATTTCCGATTGGTTTCGAAGTTTCTCCATGTATCCATTTAAATTTATTATTTTTGAAAAGTTTTGCATATATCTTATCCCCCTTTTTATACATTTTTGAGAAAGTGTTATTGATAGCATTTACATTTTTCGGAAGAAGTTAGTCGAGCGGAATCTTCATTTTCCTTCCCAGCAAATGCTCAGCTGGTGATCTTCCATGTGGTGAATTTGGATTAGGTGTTGATCTACACACTCTCAAAAATGTATTTATTTGGTTCTCCACATAAGAATCTCCATGTTTCTCAAGTTTTGAAAGTGCTCGTTTGAAAGAATCTACAAATGTTTCGACCTTGCCATTTGCCTGGGGCCAATAACTTGGTGTCCGGATATGTTCAATGCCATTCTTCAAACAAAACTGCTTGAACCCTTGACTGGTGAATTGACCTCCATTGTCAAAAACAAGTGTATCAACTAGTCCAAAACGAGAAAATATTTCTCTCAGCTTCAAAACAGTGAAATTTGTAGTGATATACACACTGTTCACATACTCTGACAAAATCTGTAATATCTCTGTCTATGTTGGGCCAGTAAACATATCCTCTAGCAATTGATTTCATTCTTTCTTGTCCAGGATGTGCTGTATGGAGTAGTTTTAATAGCTGATTATGAAATCTTGATGGTATCACTATTCTATGGCCAAACATCAAACAATCCTTGACTATGGAAAGTGAGTCTTTTCTATAAAAGAAATTCAGTGCATTTTTATCAATATTTTTTTTACTGACTAGCCAACCATCTTGAACATATTGGATGACCCTAGATAAAACTTGGTCGCGTTGAGTTTCCTGATAAATTGCCTTGAAATTCATTGGTAATATTTGAAGAACATCGTCAAATATTTGACATACCTCTGATTCAACAGTTTGAATTTCAGCAATCACATATTCTTCATCGTTAGTTGAGCGTCACTGACTCACCAATCTTGATAATACATTTACGTTTCCAGAATCAGTGGTTTTTATATATTCAATTTTGAAATCATAGGCTCTTAGCATCAAAGCCCATCTTTGCAACCGATTTGCTGTGTGGACTGGAATGCCTTTCTTTGAACCAAAAACTTTGATAAAGGGTTTATGGTCAGTTTGTAGAATGAAAGTTTGACCGTCGATCATTTTGTGAAAAATTGTAATCGCGAATATCAGTGCTAGGTCTTTTTTCTCAACTTGACTGTATCTCTTCTCAGCTTCTGTCAATTTTCGTTAAACGTACCACATTGGTTTGACTGTATTATCTTGAAACATGTGTGATATGCAAGCCCCAATACCAGTGATGCTTGCATCGCCAGCTACAATAATCTTGTTATGTGGATTGTACTTGGTTAAGCTAAGATCCGACTGCAAAATATCTTTGAATTTGTTGAATGACTCTTGACATTGTGAAGTCTATGAAAATTTCGTGTCTTTTCTTAATACATTAGGGGTTGACGTGAAATGTGCATATCCTTGATAAATTTTGAATAATAATTTATTGCTCCAAGATAGGAACGTAATGTTGTTCCTAGATCATGAGGATGAGGCATATTCCTTATTACTTCAGTCTTTGCTGGATCTGGTTTCAACCCATATTCACTCAAAATATAGCCCAAATATTTAATTTCTCTTGCTCCAAATTTACATTTTTGAAATCCAAATGAAATTCAAATTCTTCTATACGTTTCAAAACAAGTTTCACATTTGGATTGTGTTCTTTCACCGTTTGGCAAGATATCAAAATATCATCAATATAAGCAGTAGGACCTTTTAAATCTGTAAACATTGTGTCCATGATTTGTTGGAAAATTGAAGGTGCAACTTTTATCGAAAAAGGCATCCTATTATATTGGTATAAACCATGATGTGTGTTTATCGTCACTCAATTTGCTAGATGTTTCATTCATTTCTATTTGGAGGAAGGCAGCTGAAAAATCAATAATACTAAATATTTTGGCATTTTGAAGCTTAGAGAAAATTTCTTCAGGGGTTGGAAGTGGGTAACGATGGAGAAGAAGTGCATCATTGAGCCCAGTTGAAAAATCGCTACAAATTCTTAAATCTCCATTGAGCTTTTTGGTAACAACAATTATTGGTGCTGCCCAATCGGAATACTTGACTGGTGAAATGATGCCCAACTGCTTCAATCTTTTGAGTTCTTGATCCACTTTTTCCATAACTGAATTAGTCTAATAAAATGGTAACTTTTTGGTAACATGAGAGCGGTAGAAGGTTTCTCAACGGAACTTTATGTTTTTTGGGGTGATGAATACGAATCTGAAGTTTGCTGCCTCCTAGCAGTACCGGCTCAGGTCGAAAAACGCCAATAACCTCGAAATTTTCGGACTTCTTCCTGTTTTCTGGTCATATCTTGCAAACGACGCATCGTACGGAAAATGTCGCTGTATTCAAAGTTGAAGAGCATAGAATTCTGTTACTATAAGTACAGTTAGTTGGCGATTTTTTTATCACCCAAGATAATGTCGCGGCCGGAGTGTGTTCTGTGTGACGAACTGTTACAAGATGGGACCGAGATCTGTGTTGTGACGGAAAGGGGGTTGCAGTCCTCCATAGAAGCTAGATGCGCAGTACCATTTCCACTGCGTGAGAGCGCTACATCAATCCCCAAAATCAACCCAAACGGACAAACGAGGCAGTGATGAAGTTGAAGCTGCATTGCAATCATTTGTTGCTTACCTGAAAAAAAGTGATGAAGAATGTCAATTCACTATAGAGGAACTGATGAAACAGATTGAAGGAGACTTTCGCCCTCACCCATGCACTGTCAGGAGGCCCCTTCTTCAAACGTTTGGCGATGATATTGCCATCACATCAAAAACACCGTATGTTATTTGTTTCAAAGCCACCGGACTGAAAATACTGACTGACAACTGGTTTCGAGAGGTAAAGAAATTGACAGAAAAAAAAGGAAAGGCGCCGCATCCATCCCTCCCACCGATGCTGCAGCTTACCAGCATAGCTTGCGTGTATATTTGCAAGTGCAACAGTGGCTTGGCAACATTTTGGATCCAAAAGTGTGGGGTTGGAGACTAATCAAAAACGGCCTGATGGCACTTACCACCCTGAAACCCCCGGCTCCTGACAAACTAATGCAGAAAATATCATGCAAGTGCCGCACTGACTGTGGTAACCGTTGTGGTTGCAGGCGCACAGATCTGTTCTGTAGCCAAGTCTGCATCAACTGTGCCGATACCTGCACCAACATGAACGAAACAACCGAATTCGATGGGAAAGAAGACGACTCTCCGTTTGCTCGTCCACCACTGTCAGAGGAAGGTGAGATTTCACAAGGTAATTCTATTTATGCGTTGTTTTATAACATATTAACAAATTCTCATTGCTTCCAGTTGAAGAACAGTCACCACACCCTGCCACTCTAAGTGATCAAGAACCTGAGCCTGGACCATCATCGTCCATTATACATCCTACGCCCGGACCTTCCAGAGTCCTAGCCAAACGAAGGAGAGTAAAATGAAATGGACATTGCTATCAGGTATTCTTCATAGGGCGTATCTCCACACTATACTAGAACTTACTCATTTCTTTTATTTCAGCTGACTATTTGGTCTTGTTTTTCCTACAATATGTAGATATATAGTATGTATAGTATATTCTTTTATCTTGTTAATCATACAGTAATTGAGTAAATGTATTTTTTTGTAAATTACTACTGATTACTTCCCATTACATCTGATGAGTAATTTGGAGTTGAAGAATTGGGGTTTGAGAAGTGAAGGGGGAAGGGTTATTTATATTGATAGGCACAGACTTTTTAATATTGGACCCCTTCATTTTGTCAAATAAGCGTTTAGAGGGAAAATGACGAAATGATCAGTATACATTGATGCAAATGTGAAACTCTGGTGCCCACTGAACTCAATATTTGGTGAGTACAACTTTTATCCAAAGATTTTTTTACGTAAAGTGGTTGTTATGAAATCACTGTCGCCTAAAAGTAAGGATATTGCCGTTTTCACAAAAGTTCAATAAAATTGGCTTTTTTTCGACTGACGATAACAAGCTTATAAATTAACCAGAAACAAAGTTAGGAAGGTCGTTCGATGCAGAATTTTATGCTCTTCAACTTTAAATACCATGATATTCTCCGTACGATGCGTCGTTTGCATGATATGACCAGTAAACCGGAAAAAGACCTAAATTTTCGAGGTTATTGGCGTTTTTTGACCTGAGCCGGTACTGCTAGGAGGCAGCAAACTTCAGATATGTATTGAGCACCCCAAAAAGCATATAATTCCGTTGAAAAATCTTCTACCGGACTCATGTTACGAAACAGGCACTTTAGAACACCATTTGATCAGACTAAATACGCTACTGGCCGCTTTGTTTTGAAAACAGAAATAGCGTTCTCTTTGATATGAAGTTCAACCTTAGTTTTTGTACAAAGACCCAAACTTTCTTGAAAAACTTTCGGAATTCTGCTCTCAAGAAGTCTTGACTGATTGGTGTAGCTTTTGTCTTCAAAACCATACAAATTGAACTGAATGGAACATTCTACAGTTCAAATTTTGTTATCCAATCAATACCAAGTAGGTTGAGGTTTGGTATAGTAGTACCAGAACAAATACCTTTTATGCTAGTATGATTGAATTCAATTGTGCATTGAAATTCTGAATCCAGTTTGAGGTGATCACCTGATGCACTTTTTGCTAAATGAGATGTGGATTGACAAACCGGCTTTCCAATTTTTGTCCATATGTCTTGAGATATGACGGTGATATCTGAAGCTGTGTCGATCTGTAGCCGAACTGGTACATTGTTTATCTCGACTTGAAGATATTTTCTTTCTGGATGTATTCCAATGGGGTTTATATCGAATATAACATTCGATGTTGGGTTATTTTCAGATTGGTAGCTTCTGTACTTCAGTCTTCTTTTCCTGACACCACAATAACCTTCCTTATGGCCAACACCACTACATCTTTGACAAACATGATCTTGAAACGGACAAAATGTTGCGTAATGTGATTCTCCACAATACCAGCACGGATAACTTGGAACTTTGGACTGGTTCTGCCTCTGTGAGCTGTGATTGTTGTCGAACTCTACATTACTTTGAACATTTCATGACATTTTTTTGTGAGTGACATTCACCTTCTGTTTCTGTTGATATGTTTGGTTATATTGACAAAAAACATTATTGACCATTCCAGAACACGTGACCTTGACAACGATGTCATTTTTGCTGGGTGACAAACAAATCTGTTAATAATGCTTTTTCAATCAGTTCTTTTCTAAAATGGCTCACAGCAATCATTATTCAACGTTAATTGGTGATGTGAAGATATACGACCACAAAATCGGCGTTATACACAATATTGATCCCTATGCTCTTTCGATTAATGAATATGACCATGATGGATTAAGTAAATTATCGATATTGACTCACAGTTTTTACACTGGGAAGCAGATGAAGGCTTATGAGAGTTTGCAAGTCTTTAAACAATACGAACCCTGTATTCAGAAAATTGTTGCCAAACTCCAAACAAATCAGCGAAGAAGCATTTGTTGTGATGTCTGAGATAAGAATCATGGATCATTCTAGTTACTGGATGAAATTGGTTAGTATTTATTAGAAAATATGTTATCAAAAACACCAATTTTATTTATGTACACATAACTGACATAACAAGCTTCAACCTATAAATTGTGTGTGCCACCCAGCAAATGACAGTAGTGACGTCATACTGGAATGGTCAATTGCTTTCTGATTCATTTTCGACCATTTTTGTGTCATGTTTTAAACTCATAAGTCTTTCACTTTCTATGATGAGATTTTCCAGAGTGTGTAATCCAGTTTCAGAATCAAGTATGCTCAAAACTTTGGTGCGAACGTCCATATCGTTGTTTGACTGCAACCCACAGGTAAAAATGAGACATTTGAAATGATCATCTGTCATTTGACTTAGTTTGAATTCCTCACATGATTTGTTGACTCTTGATGCAAAAGTAATGTGATCTTCTGGATCAATTTTTCTCAATTGCATACATTGATACCTTTGACTAAAAATTGATCTTCTATTTTCAAACATATTGGTCAGTTTTGTAACAGTCTGTTCAAAATCAAAATCTTTGATTTCTTTTGGAAGGATGAAATTCACATACTTTTCATGACTTTGTATATCTAGTTTTCTAAGTAATAATCTTACCTTGGCATATCAGAAAGATGCTCCGTATCTTCTGTGAAAAGACATTGGTATCTTTTGAACCACACCTGAAATTTTATTCCATTCCAAATTCTCAACACCATTTTCCTTTTATATAAAAAAAATTGTGATCACTGATAAAATTTTGCTTAAATCGTAGTTATTTTGATACTCTCTTTGTGTTTGAAGGCATAACCTCATTATTGTTTTTGCACAGTTTTTTTGAGCACGTGAAGTGTTAAATGCTCAACTATAAATCATCAGTAGAGTTTCCTAGATACGTTTTTCTTAGTTTTGCCCTAAAATCTTAAACCCTTTTGGGGTTATGCAGTTGCACTTATAAGTTAAAGGAGGAAAGTGTATTCCTAGAGAGTGCGGTCAGATTGAACTGTTCTGCTGGTTTGATTTGTGAGAGCATAATATTGAATTGAGTGTATTTACTACGATATATTTTTGATAAAATTTGATTGGCCACCCGGTATCGTACCTTTGATCGCTTGAGTTCCGGAACATGAGCTTAGAGGGATGACCCCATGATTTTGACATTAATGTAGGTATTTTGGCTGTTTGATATTTTGTGCCAATTCACAATGAACGTAATACGTGAAAAAGACGTAACGGAAACGTAATCTGTAAAGATAAATGTACTGTATCGGTATGTCTGTTCACAATTATATGCTAAAAGGAATAACAGACACAAGTACGCGGCGCACGTAACGATCTTACGAATCATGTTTATGTTTAATGTGAACACTAACGTGATATGTGCTGCTATGTTTACGGTCACGTTAATGGTTGTATTACGTTCACGTTCATTGTGAATTGGCACTTATGAGTCGCATTCTGTTACAAGTTTGAACTATTGGTTAATTTTGCTTCAACTCAAATAACTCTCAAAAGTGTCATTATTTATCACATTGCGGTGAGCTCCTTATTGCTGGCACTGTTTCCTTTTCTATGTTTCCAAATCATTGCCATACCTCTTGGACTTGGACTGCCAACCTATTGTGACGTCACAATAGGAAGCAGACCAACAGGCCACCAGCCATCTCACTCTAGCCGCCTTCATCGAGGAAAAAATAAAAAGGTAGAAACAGTTTAGCTTTTGGAAGCCACCAACAATAGTTTTGCATCAGTCAGTCAGTTATTCATTCTCATCAATAGTTCTTGCATTATTCAGTCAGTAATCTTTTTCCAAATATTTATAGCTTTGATAAAAACTCGTTACCAGTTGATGGTATTTGTTCCCCATTCGTGTCGAGTGGATGTAATTTGAGCAGACCTATTAGTTTATAGGAGTTGAAGTAAATAGACAGTTTTTGAATTCAGCAAATATCTTTTATTTTGCGGTGCACTTCACAAGATCTCGTCAACAGTGAAGAGATGAAAATAAAAAAAAACACCCCTTAGGTGTTATAACATAGGACTTCACCTTGGTAGAAAAATGTGCGACTTCTTTCCAAGTTGGTCGTTGACCTGTTTGTTTTCATCCGATGATCAACTTCAGATCTGAATTTTTTTCCTGGTCCTCAGATAGTGCCTTGGACTGCCAGGAATCAACTATTACAGCTGTCCTACAAATGGTCGCTTCCTTTTCTTCGGTTAGATGGCAGCCCTGGACACGTTCTCCAGGACAGGGCATCAGCGTTCTTTTGACGCGATCCAGCTCGATGCTCTGTATCGAAATCGAACTCCTGGATTCTCTCAATCCAGCGAGTGACTTGACCTTCGGGATTCTTGAATTGTAGAAGCCACTTCAGTGCAGTATAGTCGGTTCTCAGCAGAAACCTCCTTCCGTAGAGGTACTTGTTGAAGTGCTCTACCCCTTCAACTATACTGCCAGCAGCTCTCTTCTTGTGACGCAGTAGTATCTTTCAGGCAAAGTCTTGCTGAAACAAGCATCCAATGACCCTTTCATGTCCTTGGTGGAACTGGGACAGCACTGCATCGAGTCCTACATTACTTGCATCCGTGCAAGAGCCCTTCTTAACGTGTCGAAGGCTCTCTGGCAATCTTCATCCCATTGGAACCATTTCTGTTTTTCGGTGAGCTTATGGAGAGGCCGGGAAATGTTGGCAAATCCTTGGACATATCGCCGATAGTAGGTGCACAAACCCAGGAATCGTGATTCGTGAATGTTCTCTGGTACTGGCCACTCCTTAACTGCCTTCACCTTTTGCTGGTCAAAAGCTTCTTCCTCCGCCGATACAATATGACCCAAGTATTTAACTTCACTTCGGAACAGTTGACATTTCTTTGGGCTCCGCTTCAGACCAGATCTTCTTAGTCTCCGGAATACCTCCTCCAAGTTCTTCAGGTGGTCTTCGAATGATTTCACAACCAGGATTATGTCGTCGAGGTACACGAACGTAGCAGGTGCGTTGCATAATCCAAATGACAATATAGTAAACTGCCACAGCCCAGTTCCAATGCTAAAAGCAGTTTTTTCCTGGGCTTGTGGAGCCATCTCTACCTGCCAATATCAACTCTTCAGGTCAAGAGTTGAGAAGATCATTGATCCAGACAAGGTGTCCAGAGAGTCATCGATCAGTGGTAGCGGGTAGCTGTCCTTCTTTGTGAGGTTGTTCAGCTGACGATAGTCCACACAGAACCGAGTTGAACCGTCCTTCTTCTTGGCGAGCACCACTGGCGATGATCACAGACTACAGAAGGGCTCAATGATACCGCGGTTTTTCATTACTTGAATGATCTAGTCTGCCTCCTCCTTCTTGGTCAAAGTCAGTCACTGTTTTTGTCCTTTATCCAGGTCTTTCGAGAAGGAGGCAACCAACTTTTTCATCTCTCCCGTGAAATCAGGAGCGGCCGTCTCAGTCCTACACACAACTTGTCGCACCACGGAGAAAATTGACGAGCAGATCCCCAAAACAGTTCTTTTCGCAAGGCTCACTGAGTAATGGTTGACGTTCATCAGTCTGACAGACCCTTCACCAACAGGCTCTTTCCACAAGCAGTCCCTCGTCCACTGAATCATCTTGCTCCTTTCTGTGATCGAAGCATCTCCAGCCAGCAGTGCATGCACTATCTTCGTCTTCTTTCCATGTAGAATCAACTTCGCGTTGTTTACTCTCAATGTTCCATTCTTGAAATCCAATTGGAAGCCTCGGGAATTCATGATGTCCATTCCGATGATTTTTTTTTTTTCGATGTCAGCAACCAGCATTGGATGTCCCAAGCTGGTGCTTTCCAGAGTCAGTGCTGCTTCCAATTCACCGTGTATCCTCGCCAGGTCTTCTGTTGCTGTTCGTAGTCGCCACTCAGTTGGTTTGATCATTGTCGGTGTTGTGACAATGTCGGGCCTGATGATGGTCTTCATCGCACCTGAATCTAGAAGCATGGTGCGATGTTCTCCATTGATCAAGCCTTTCACGTAAACGCTGTTCTGTTTGAGTCCTAAAGAGACAACTATGGCGGTTTCCTTTGGGGCATACTGGTTATAGGTCGACGATGGCTCCTTCACCTCGACCCTCTCTAGTTTTCCGACGGCGAAGAAGGTGTCCGTCTCTCCTTCTTGCATCGGCTACGGATATGGCCAAGCTCTCCACAATTACAGCACCTCAGCTACTTTCGCTTGGAGGCCTCTATCTCCTTGACGACCATCCCCACAGTTGCTTCGACGGTGTCCTCCGGCAAATCCTGCTCCTCCAGCCTTCGCATGCGTGCAGGAACCTTCACAGTCTGCTTCGTCGCTTCAAATTCCAAGGCTCTGGCCAATGCTTTGACCAGTCTATCGGGACGATGAAGTAACAGGGACTGTCTTATTTTCTGGTCGCGAAGTCCATCCAGGAAGGCCTGAACTGCAAGCCTCTCCATAACAAATGTGTCTAGGATTTCGGGAATAACGGACAATGTCTTGAGACTTTCTTCTAATAAAGAGCTACAGTTTCGATGCTACGTTGCATCTTTTTAGGCTAAAAAATACGTACATATGAACACTAACAATGAAAACAGTCATCAAAATGAAAATAGCCGAAAAATAAATAATAAAAACACAAAACGAACATGGTCGTACAAAAAATATGGGACCTACCTATTGAAAATTGGAGACTAATATTGACAGGAAATTACATTTAAACTCGAAACATGAATACAACGAATAATTAAAATATGTATATAGTACATCACTCATAAAAATTATAACGGTCAATAAACAAATACATCAATACGCTTCAAAATCACAATGTTGTAAGGTTTCTGATCAATTACATAAATAAAATGTGGTAGAATACAAAGTTGTTCCAATTTTTAATAGGTAGGTTCCATGTTTCTCACGACCATGTTCGTTTTGTGTTTTTATTATTTATTTTTTGGCTATTTTCATTTTGATGACTGTTTTCATTGCTAGTGTTCATATGTACGTATTTTATAGCCTGAAGAAGATGCAACATATCATCGAAACTGCAGCTCTTTATTAAAAGGAAGACTCAAGTCATTGACCGTTATTCCCGAAATCCTTGACACATTTGGTCATAACCTTTTTCGGACGTTAACCCACTTGAACCTCTCCATAACGTTTTCTGGCGTGGTTGTCGTGCAAGGCGAACCACATCAGCTTGAAGCTCCGGTAGGCTCTCGTTGATGTTCTGAAAGCGTTTTTTTAGCTGAGAATGGTGAACGTGCTGTGAGTGACTTCACCGTAGTCCTCCTGCTCTTGGGAGTTCAGCGTTTCCGTTGCCTCCCCACGAAGTGCTAGAGTCAAGGCCAGAGCTTTTTCGGTTCCAGTCCATCCATTTGCTCTTGCTGCTGACTCGAACTGGCGATGGTAATTGTTCCATGACAGCTTGCCAACAAAATACTAGTTAGCACCGGTTGTTTCATAATTGCGGCGACTTGCCTTCTCACTACGTAGATTTCGAGATTTCAACTCGCTTGTTTCGAATGGAACTACTCAAAATGCTAGGCAGATTTTATGTATAATGTCATTGTCCTATAGCTAAGTATAAGCGTTGATAAAATATTTTAGTTTTTATGTCAAAAATTATTGACGTTTGTAGGCTCCTATTCAGATGTAAATTTCAGCATAAGAAAGCCTACATTATTTAATTTGTATTGGATTTGTTTTTGAAAGGGACCTGCTTCAAAAGATTTTTCACAACATTTTTAAAACTATTAGCCCAAAAATAAGGTCAAAATTTAAATTAAGAAAACTGCCAAAAATCATTTTTTTCAAATAAAAACCCCCAATTTTTATCATTTTGTCTTATTAAGCATTGGAAATAAAGATGAGTTTGTCCAATTCAAAAATTCTTATTTCTATTATTTTTTTTTTTATTTTTGGAATATAGTCCATTCCTTTCACAAACTCCCCTTTATTTTTGATGACAATAAGATTAAATGATGGAAATTGGGAGTTTCCATTTAAAAAAATAGATTTTTGGCAGTTTTCTTGATTTGAATCTTGACCTTATTTTTGAGCCACTCTCCACTCTGTGATAAAAGTTTTCAAAATGTTGTGAAAAATCTTGTAAAGTAGGTCCCTTTCAACAACAAATCCAATAAAAATTGAATAATGGAGGCTTTCTTATACGAAAAATTTACATTTAAAAAGAAGCCTAAAACGTCATTTTTACATAATCTAAAATATTTCAAAAACGCTATACTTATGGGGCATGATACATGAGTTATGTCTCACCCTCAAATGGATATCGCTGACTACAGCATATTATTGGAACATGCTTACATTGCTTAATTCATTCACATAAAAGCAATTGTAAAGGTAGGTTGCAGTTCATTCCGATCGAATCAGTTGCTGCTATCTCGTTTTCGCTGTAAATCTGGAAAATAAATCTTTTTGAAAACGGGGCGATCCGTTGTCGTCATTTAACTGGCGCAGTCGGTAGGATATAGACAGATATTGATTTGTGCATCGCATCTGTGCGGATAAGTGTTCGGAAGTTCAAAAATCGTGACTTTCGGAACTGTCTATACCAAAAGTCCTCCGTTTTGTTGAGGTGTCGGAGTGTTAAGAGTGGCTTCTCGAAATTCAAAAAAGGAGTTTTTGGAGATCCAGACTACATCGATGGATATTTGGAGGCTTCTTATAATTAGAGATGACCAGGCGCATCCTGTTGCTTTGCTTGTGAGTACTTTTGATTTATTTTATGTATTGTACAACTACACATGTCGGTTGACGATTTAACTGATATTTTGGAAAATTTGAATATTGATACATGCACTGATTCTGACCCAGATAACCCAACATTAACATTATCACAAGCTTGCAATAATTTAATCGAAACCAATAACGTAGAAAACATTTTTGAAGAAGGAGAAATAATGGCTAAACCTCCTCGGGCAAACGTAAACCAATTCAAACTCGAGTACCTATTTTGTGTTCCAACATTTGACGGTAACGCAAGGGAGCTAAATCGCTATTTAGCAATTAGTGAAACTATAATCACTCAATTTTACGATACGGCTAATCCAGCCAACTTTCAAAATATTCACTCATTGAATTTCTTGATCAGAAAACTAACCGGAAATGCTAGATTAGTAGTTGATATTCAGAACGGAAAAACGTGGGCTGAACTAAAAGATGCTCTCTAAAGAAATTTCGCTGATAGACGCGATGAAAGTTGCCTCACCAGAGATTTGGTGATGTTGAAACAATTTGCCAATGAATCTGCAAAATGTTTTTATGATAAATGTCTCGGACTTTTAAACCTATTGTGCAGTTATATAGACGCGCACGAAGAAGGGGCTCATGAAACCGTGAAACGTAATCTTTACCAAAATTTGGCTTTGAAAACGTTTTTATCAGGGTAACGTGAACCCTTAGGAACGACAATTCGCTGCATGAAGCCAAATAATTTGAAAGAAGCTTTGCGAATGGATATACAAGAACAAAATTTCAACCATTACCAAAACTGCATCGCATCGAGCCAGATAACGAACCAAAACAAATCACCGAAATTTCAAGACCATTCACCGAAACCACCAAATCACTTGCCAAATGAACATTTCACAAACAATCAAACCTTTCAGAGACCTCAATCGTTCCAACCAAGACCAAATTTCAGTAATTACAATCAAAATAGAAATTTTCCTGGTCAACCAATACCGTATAGGCCAAACCCTCATGTTAAACAACCTCGTCTCTTCTCAAACGCACAAGTTTTCGGTCAGCCAAGACCCCAACAAAATGTGTTCAAACCGGACCCAACTAAGCCATTGCCGAAACCAACTCCGATGAGCACCAGAACTAGCAACACGTTTAGACCAAATACTTCATTTTTCCAACAACAACCGAATCCGAACCCTCCAAAGTACACTTTCGAAGAACTTTACAATACAGAACTTGATGTTGGAACCGAAGTTAATGCTAATTTGGGACCTGACAATTATGAATGGTCTCTCGAGGACACCGGAGCATATTCTCAAGACCAATACGAAGAATTCTCTCAAGAAAATCGATTTGAAAATTGTCAAGAGGACCAACAAGAAGACCCCGCGACCTAACACACAACATCATATCCCTTGATTTATCAAATTCTAACGGGCTGCCTTTCATCGTCTTTCCAGATAGCCCAGTAAAGTTGTAGTCGGCTTGAAGGGGTCGGCAAAAAAAAATTCCAAACAAAAAGATATTTTCAGGGATGCTTGAGGGCTGCCCCCTGAGCTTCAAACCAAAATATCTGACTCGAAGTCATGGTAGGTTTTGCGCTGAAGAGGTGGTTCCTAAACATTTTTTTAGAGCAAAATGACCTGAATAAAAGTTAAAGAGGATCAATACCTGAACAACTTTGCTTCATAAATCTTTTTGACAGCTCTAACACTTGATGAGTTACAGAACATCAAATGTCAAAATTCCGCTGGCAAGATAGGTGGTTTTCATCGATTACATCGTTTACCGGTAGAGATCATGAAAAATCTTATGAGAAAAAGTGGTTCACCCTTTGATTCTCTGTAACTTTTGTCAAGGTGATTGAAAAAAAAAGTTTTTCCTGTTCAGTTGACAGTTTAACTTTGTCATTTGATGCGCTGTAACTCGTTAAGTATTAGAGCTATAAAAAAAATTTTTTGGGGCAAAGTTGTTCAGTTGTTGATCTTCTATAACTTTTATTCAGGTCATTTTGCTTTAAAAAAATGTTTAGGAAACCACTTCTTCAGCCAAAAACCTACCAGCAGTTCGAGTCAGATTTTTTGGTTGGATACTCACGAGACAGTCCTCAAGCAACCCTGAAAATATCTTTTTGTTTGGATTTTTTTAAAAAAAAACCGACATCTTTACTGGGCTAAGAATATAATTTGAAACTATTGATTGAATCTGGATCCACAAAATCTTTCAACAACCCAGAAATAGCGTTTGAAATGTTTCCAAGTTCAATCAAACGTGACTCCTTTATCGTTTCCACTGTTTTTCAGAAGTCCGCTCACCAGCATAGTGTGACGATACCATCATCTAAAATATTTCTTGTAGAAAATCCACTTGAACTTAAATTTCTCATGTTCAAATTTCATAACGTTTTCGCCGGACTTATCGGAATACATAACTTGAAATTGCTTCAGGCCAGTTTGGATCTCAACAACGGATTTCTCATTACACCCTTCACACAAGTTAAACTATCTTTCCACCAGCAAGGACTCAACTGTATCACTATAACTCCTCGTTGTCAGCAAATAATAACCGTCAAAACAAACATCAAGAATGGCGAAATAGTGATCGCTTACCAAAAGATACATAATTGTGAAATTCCTGAAACATTAACAATTGCTCGCAATGGCAAAGCATCACGTCCATTCTGAATATTACTTGCGATCCTATCACTCTAGATTTCTCAGAACCTCTGATGGTAGACGAATTTTGTAGAAGAGAACTACTTGAGATAAACCTCAATAACTTTGATGATTCTCCAAAATCTACTTTTGACCCATCGTTAATTCGAACCAACCATTTAAACGCCGAAGAAAAGCATCATATCATAGGATTGTGCAAAAAATTTTCGGATATTTTTTATCGCGAAGAAACCCCTTTGACGTTCACACATAAAATGAACATCACATAATCCAGTTCACGTTGAAAGCTACCGTTATCAGCTCATTCACAAACAAGAAGTGAAAAATCAAATTTCCAAAATGCTAAATCAAAATATCATTCGCCCCAGTAGTTCAGCATGGTCAGCTCCCATCTGGGTCGTCCCCAAAAAGAAGGATGCTTCCGGCATTCAAAAGCGGAGAGTTGTGATTGACTTCAGAGCACTCAACAAAAAAAGTTTGGAAGACAAGTACCCCCTTCCAAACATTACCGATCTATTGGACAAATTGGGAAAATGTCAATATTGCTCAACTATTGACTTAGCTAGCGGATTCCATCAAATCGAAGTCAATGAACCTGATATTCCAAAAACCGCATTCAGCACTGAAAACGTACACTACGAGTTCACACGTATGCCTTTCGGGCTAAAAAACGCACCTGCCACGTTTCAGCGCGTAATGGATAACATCCTACGAGGAATCAACAACGAAAAATGTGCTGTTCATTTAGATGACATAATTGTTCATTCAAGCTCTTCACAGGAACACATAGAAAAATTAACTGACGTTTTCACTCGTTTGCGAGAATCGAATTTGAAGATACAGGTTGACAAATCAGAATTAAAAAAAAAAAAGTAGCGTACCTCGAACATATTGTTACACCTGAAGACGTAAAGTCAAACCCGGAAAAAATACACGCAATTAAAAACTACCCTACACCCTCAACAACAAAACAAATAAAAGGTTTCTTAGGGCTTTTGGGATATTTCCGCCATTTCATAGATAACTTCGCCAAATTAACCAAACCATCAACCAGCTGTTCGAAAAAAGGAGCAAAAATCATCCATAACAAAGAATTTCTAAATTGTTTTCAAAAATGTAAATAGCTTTTGATCAATCAACCCATTTTGCTATATCCCGACTTTTCAAAGTCATTCAACCTAACGTGCAATGCCAGCAACTTTGTGCTGGGTTGTGTCCTCAGTCAAGGACCAATAGGTCAAGATTTGCCCGTCGCATACACGTCTAGTACATTGAACGATACAGAGCAGAAATATTCAACAATAGAAAAGAAGTGCCTTCGTATAGTTTGGGCGACCAAACATTTTAGACCTTACTTATATGGCCGTAAGTTTAATATTGTAACAGACCATAAACCGTTGCAGTGGTTGTTCTCCCTAAAAGACCCTAGTTCAAAATTAGTACGTTGGCGCATAAATCTCGAAGAATTCGATTATAAAATTATCTACAAAAAAAGAGAGCTAAACACTAACGCCGATGCCCTTTCAAGAATCGAATTACACACCAAAGAGATGAATGAAAATTTTGATTTGGAAAAATACACAAAGAGAATTTGCGACAATTTGGACAACCCCACACCTGGAACATCTCATGACATTGAGAATGATACGGCAAGCGAAAACATGGTTGATCAAATGTCAACCGTAGTTAATATAGATGAGACACCAAAATCCATTGACGACGACGATTCAGGTACAGTACACTCTAACACTACACAAGATCCCGTCGTGGGCGTACCCATTCTTGATATTGCTGTTAATTATGGCACAAATCAAATATTCATTCAAGACGTTCTACATTCCCCGGCGAAACCAAACATCAAAATATTATTTGAGAAAAAGCGAAGAATTATTTATTGCCCAAATCTCAAAAAATTATTTTGAACAAGATATTTTGGACATGACAAAACTATCATTTATCATTCCAGAAAAACTTTACTACGTCTTTTTCGAAAACCCCGATTATTACGAACCATTTACCGAAGTAATAAGGACAAATTTCCGATGGCCTTCAATTTATTTCAAACGTTGTCTGATTAAACTCATTGACGTGACCAACAAAGAAAACATGAAAGATATCATCAAAGACTATCATGAAGGAATATCCAACCACCGTGGCATCGATGAAACTATGCAGAAAATTAAAGCTAAATATTATTGACCAAATTTAAAAAATTCCGTAGAAACATTTATCAACGATTGTGAAATTTGTCAAGTAAGCAAGTACGAAAGACACCCGGTCAACATCAAAATGAACATAACACCTACTGCTACGCGTCCTTTCGAAATTATTCATTTGGATACCTTCACTCTTGACCAGACTAAATTCTTGACCATAATTGATAGTTTCTCGGAGTATGCTCAAGCATATCCACTGAAATCTCTCACGTCAACAGAATTTGCCGATAATCTTTTATTCTACTTTTCCCACCATAAAATCCCGAAACAGATCATCGTGGACAATGGAACAGAATTCAAAAATTCAGTTATCACAGAACTCTTATCACTGCATAAAGTCAAAATTCACTTCTGTTCACCGCATCATCCCCAATCAAACGGATAAATTGAAAGATTACATTCCACCTTTACAAAACATATCAGGCTACTAAACAATCACGATTTCCAAAAAACCCCCATAACTCAAAAAATGATGTATGCTATCCTTGCATATAACAATTATTCAGTACACTCTGCGACAAAATTAAAACCTGTAGACGTAACTAGCGGACACATAACCGATGATGATCCCTTTGACATAAAAATTGAACAACTTCTACTAAACGATTATGTCAAGGATCATAAGGAAAAAACCAAACTTTTGAAGATCAATTCTAAACTGTCTACTGCAAAAGAAAAATTGATCAATAAAATTAATGAAACCAGAGAAAATCCTGAAATATTCCAACCAGAACTAAAAGTATATCCTAGAAAGCATATTCGACACAAAACCGCGGACAAATTTACTAAACCATCAACAATCATAGAAATTTTCTATAAATAAAAAACGCAAAACGGGAAAAACCAATTCTCACGAGAAAATCCATCTTGGTAACTTAAAACGACCGCTGAAAAATAGATATAGTTTTTCCGACTAGGTATTTTCGTTTCCTTTCAGAATTCTTCAAATATCACTACGATACGAAGATAGAATTACCGTGAGAAAAATAACTCACAACCCTGGCATAATCCCATTGAAGTTAGGAAATGCGAGAGTTCAAGAATCCACCTACACACTTATTCATTAAAATAATCTTAGCCCAGTAATACTAGAAATAAATAAGTCATACACGAAGTCATTGAACCTGACGGAAACGTTGCGGAAACACAATGAATATTATGAAGAAGCTTCAAACTATATGAAGATTTTGAATTTCATCCAGGAAAGAGTCGAAACAGAAATCCATGACATTCTACCACATCCAAAAAGAACAAAGAGAGGATTATTCAATGCAATCGGATCTTTGTTCAAAGCTGTTACGGGAAACCTTGACGCGAACGGTGGAGAAAAGTTCGAGAAAATCATTTCCGAGTTAGAATCAGATCAAAAAGATTTGAAAGAAAACATTTTGAAACAAAACTCAATTTCTCTTAACATGATCAAACAATTCAATAACACCGTCGGACAAATAAGTCATAACGAACGAATGCTGGAAAACAGACTAGGTCAAATTAAGCTCATAATTCAAAAAGCCACCTATCGGGAAAACCCAATTTTCATCTAAGATGTTTTCAACCAAATAATCAAGGTATGAAGTTATCGATTCAATGTTACAAGACATCGAGAATTCCATGACTTGCAAAATTAAAAATAGTCCACCCCAGCATCATCAAATCAAACATCCTCTATTCTGAATTACTTGAAATTCAGAGAAACATTGGTAGCGACAAATTGCCTTTAGAATTTTCTTTAGAAAACACTGCCCTTTTTGAAAAAATCATCAAAATAGACTGTTTCATTTTGCATAACAAAATCAACTACCTTCTTCAAATTCCCATCATGAAAACAGAGCTGTTCCATCACTATCACCTATTCTCATTACCAGTCATGAGGGAGAATCAGTTCAAGGTTATAATGCCTCGCAATAAATTTTTAATTGAATCTAAATTGTACTATGCATATTTGAGTCAAAAATGTACAAAAGTCCAAGCTCAGTACTTCATCTGCGAGAAGGCCCTTTTCGAAGAAGTCAATGACCTCAACCCTTGTGAAGTCCAGTTCATACATCCGAAGGACACCTCCGACTGTAACCAGCTCGAAGCCAAGTTTCCACACCCCATAATAAATCAACTTGGTAATGCAGATCAATGAGCCATCATTCTACGAACTGAACATAAAATCAAACTCAATTGCAAGAAGCAAGAAGAAAGCCTGAAAATGATCGGTACCTATCTCCTAAGGATACCGGTCAATTGCCAAATCACCTCCGAACACTTTGATATCATCAACAATAGTCAATCATCAAAAATCAACAGATGTCAGTGAATCATTCTTCTTTCCTGATATCGACGCAACCATCCAGATCAAACAACTTTCGAAAATCAACCTACATTCAAGTCTCCAAAAAATGGAGCTAGACGGACTATTTAAGCTGGAAAAAGAAATCAAAGAAAATGAAACCCCAAAATTTTTCGAGAACGTATAGTTTAGGCAACGAAGATAAAAAAATGCCGGATAGAGAAAAAATTGGTGTAATTGCGTATTTTGGTGTAAGTGTAGGTTGAGGTGTCCTGAGCAACAAACTGAAAGTCCTGATCGGTGGGGGGCGAGCTAAAGTGGAGGGAAGTCTCTGTTGGTCATTTTTCTACGTTTCTCTTGAATAACTTGAAAACGAGAACAACCAAGGGAAAAATACTTGAGTACTAAATTATTCTATGTAAAATTTCCTACAAAAAAGGTCACTTGTATTTTTTCGCTAGAAGGAAAAAATAAACTGGAGAAAATGGATTGATGTTAAAAATCAAATTTTCATATTATGAAATGAATTAAGTTTCAACTGCTTCCTCTGACGTGCCACCGATGCACTATCATTCAGTCATTCGCCCCACTTCTCACTATGTCAGGTGGTCTACTAAAAGTCATCGTACACCTCCATTTATCGAGGTCTAAGCTATACACTCAACCTTCACTCAACCCTTCCAGTTTGGTACGCCACTGCTTGAAATTCCTAAATTTTGTGCTCAAATTCTGATTCTGATTCTGCTTTGAAAGTTCATGCGATATATGAAATTTCATGATTTTTGTATGAACGGCTTCGGAAAAATTGAGGAAGAAAAGTCTTTGGGGTGCCTTATTTAAAGGAGCATTGCTACCGTAGATACAATTTTTTGTCAAATTTTTGTAGGATTTTTTTTTATGAAAAAACTTGATGAAATTACCACGTGAGAATAAATCACCCCACGCATTTTTTCACCAATGTCTAGGAAACACCCTGTATAGTCATATAGTTTTTCCTTCATCTATTTCTCCTTACCTGTCAATCCTAGCGACAATATGTACTAAAGCTTTTTTCATGAGAATTTCATGTAGAATAATTAAGTATTCTTATGTTTATTTGCTAAAGGTCCTGGTTTTCCCGCTGTTCATGAAAAACCACAAAAAAAATCTTCAGACAGCCTCCACTACCTTAGCTCGCCTCACACCGATAAAGACTTTCAGTATGTTGCTCAAGAAACCTCACCCTACACCTAAACCAAAAACCGCATATACACCATTTTTTTCCTCTATTTTTCCTTCGTTGCCTGGGCTAGTATCTGGAACCCCGAGTATGTGGACCATCCTGATCTTTTGCAGTGCAGGTGGCAGGAAACATCATCTTCGAACGTTTCCGGAACTCAAGGAGTTCACCACCCAATGATGATCTCAACCTGGAAGAAGTCCATCTCCCCCGATCTTGACGACCGTGGAAGTTGGAGCTTGGGGGGGAGGAGTTATGTCTCACCCTCAAATAGATATCGCTGACTACAGCATATTATTGGAACCTGCTCACATTGCTTGATTCATTTACATAAAAACAATTGTAAAGGTAGGTTGCGGTTCAGTCCAATCGAATCAGTTGCTGCTGCAAGCTGTCGCTTTCGCTGTAAATTTGGAAAATAAATCTTTTTAAAAACGGATCGCCCGGTTGTCGTCATTTAACTCATGAAATCTGCCTTGAGTTTGAAGTTAAATTCAAAAATGTAATAATATATAGGGTGTTTCATTGACACCTACGTCCGGTATATCCGGAAGTCGCGGAACGTTGCTAGTATTTCATTTGAAGAGAGCATCTTCAACAAACTCTCCTTACAAATTTTCAGAATGCTCATCACTTTATTTCCCGAGATATTCACATAGGCGCCTTACCTTGGCGAACCCTGCATAGTTCGTGTCATACCTAGAGTGATGACAAGACATTTTTTCAAAATCTCTGCTAGAATTTATACAGGCTGATCAGAAAAATTGTTTTTCTTTCAATATTTGACCTGACTTCTTGAGCATAATTTATAACATTATTTCACCACAAAATTATCCTTGTGGAATCTTTTGAATACGCAGAATTGAGAAACGCTGCCCGTTTTTGAATTTAAAAAATATCTTATAACTTTTCGGGGCGCTTCTATAGAACGCCATGGAAATGACATAATCTTATGTACCGTACCGGGTGAGACCGTATAAACTGTCACCCACCCTAACTATTTATTTTTCATAGTACAGCAAAATAAAAAATACTGACTTCAAGAGGACATTTTTTGAAGTTCAAATACCACTTGTGTTTTTTGTATATTTGAAACTATACGGGGCAGCGACAAAAAGATTTTTTTTTAAATGGAAAGGCTTGATTATTTGAAGCCACAATGAAAGATCTCAATTCTCTGATTTCGAATGTACCATATTCATTGACACTCCGATTAGCCGTTTTCGAGATGTTTGCTTTTGAAATTTCACCAAATTTTCGCTGCCACCCCTATGGAAACTAACGACTTTTCGAAAAGTGGCCATGTTTACCATGGAAACAATGTTGCTGTAGATCATCCCCACTCAAATAATAATTTTGCTCATTCGATCCTCTCAAAAGAATCTTTGAAAATGGAGTTAACTGTGGCAGAAAATAGAAAACGCAGTAGAACTTTCGAAATCACTGTTTATAGAGTGCATAAGGCAATATGGAGAAATATATTCACTCTGATTGGTTATGTGTTTTGTTATAATTCTCTAGTTCCTGTTTTTTTGTCATTTTTAATACAAGTCAACTTTTGTGTCATACAAATTTTGGGAAAAATTGATATTTTTTGTTATGTTACTATTATTACCATGGCCAACTTTACAAAAAGTGGTTAGTTCCCATAGAGCGATTATTGACAACTTAGAAACCAACAGCCTATTTTGTGCAAATTCGAAACTGAAACTACAGAGCGAAATGTCAACAAACATGGTATATTTGAAATCAGAAAAATGAGATCTTTCATTGTGGCTAGAGATAATTGTATCTTTCCATTTAAAAAAAAAATAGTTTTTGTCGCTTCCCCGTGTAGCTTTGAAACTACAGAAAATCATGATTGATATTTGAACTGCAAAAAAATTCCTCTTGAGGTCAGTGTTTTTTATTTTGCTGTACGATGAAGAATGAAAAAGTTAGGGGGGGTATCAGTTTATACGGTGTCACCCAGCTTTTTACACAAAAAGATAGAGCACTATAAAACTAAAAACTGGGAAAAAAAATCTTATCGTTCCATTTTTAATTTAATATCGGTTTTACAATGTGTTTCATTTTGATAGGCGACAACTATCAAAATGAAACACACTGTAGAACCAGTGAGAAAAAAATTTCTAGATTTTGTCCAGGAAAATACCTTTGCTCACCAGTTATTAATCAAATCAAACGGAAAGAGACTCAGATTGAAATATACAGGGTGTCCCAGAGACGTAAAGACATGCAACAGCCTACGGGAGATTTCTGTAGTCAAAATATGAAAAGAAGCACATATTATTATTTGTTAACATGCTTCGTGGCTTTAGATACGGAGTATTGAAATTTTTCAGAAATGTGTTATTGATAATTTCAAAAAAGCTTGAACCGCTGAAATGAAATTTTTTGGAAAGCGTAACAATATGAAGATTCTTATTCAATATTCTCCATCACAAATGTCATTCACAATTCCTACAGTTACGTGGCGTGAGCTATGTAACGGGCGCTTATGTAAAGTCATAACTTACTACAAAGTAATTTAACTTTGCAGCTCATGTTCACATATTATTGTTGTGCATGTTGATTGGCGCTCTTTAATCGGTGAATACTACTTTATGAGAGATCGTAGGTTGTTGTTTTGAACATCAATGGCATCAGTACTTACTTATCCTTATATTTTTCATGTTTCCAAAAATTGTGCAAATTGTCCATTGGTAATAAGCTCAATTTCAATATGCAAATCCGAAAGGTAGCGGTCAGACCGCACAACTAATTGACAATGCCAGTCAGCAAGGCGCCGAAGTTGTAGACATTTCTACATTGTCGCAAGAGTTTTCTAAAGGCTCAACATTTGTGGACTACTTAATTTTTATGTATAATTCATGAAAAAACAAGTCAGACCCCTAATTCATGTAACAGAGCCAGTCAGCACTCATCGGAAGTCAGAGTATTGAGCGCACGCGGGTGCTGCTGTTATCTGGAGTTTGATTTCATTCTAATAAAAATGTCATCATTGTTCCAATATTGATTGAATGCTAATCAATTTCTAAATATCTGCATAACAATAAAATACCATAATACTTCATAACGCATGAGTGCCATACAATGTTTTATCCAACAAGTGGAAGAAATTCTTATCTAATGAGATATTAAATTATCAAATATAAACGTCAGTGTCACACATTTTGGATGTGACTCATGGTAGAAAGAATCAAGGTATGCCAACGCGCATCTCACTGTGACGTCAAATGCAACAAAGATACAGTGTTGCCATGTAGGCGATTTATCGCAATTGGAGTACCTCTAGAAACCACAACTTGCGACAAAATTTCATGAAATATCTCTGAGCGGTTCTTTAATCACTTGCTTTGATTTGAGGCCATTTTTTGCTTTATCTATTTTGCCTAGAATCAAACATAATTTTGTATTTAACGTTTATTTTGAAAACGTTTAATTCCAAGGTGTACAGTATATTTGCAAGTTGGCAACGTTGACTGGAGTGTCGGGTTGACAGATGACAGGTCTTACTGGAATGTGTCTACATAAGGTCCGTCGTTGATATTATTGACTTGAATTTTGAATATTTAAAGGAATAATTCGTCTTATCTGTTATTGCTTCGTTCGTAATTCTGTTACCTACGGACCTAGTCAGTTAAATCCTTCTCCAAACCTCGTCTGGTTTTTAATCGCTTGATATCATCAAACTTCAACAAAGATGAGAAAGTTGGGGAAATTGTAAATGCCATATACAAAGGAATGGGAACAAAAGATTAATTTTCAAGGTATGTTTTTTGATTATTTATATATAAGTATTTATAAATGAGATAATAACCACAGTAAATGGAACAACTTATCTGTTATGCTAGAAAGCACTCGTGAAAAGCTACGTTCCTTTGTCACCATGGTTACTATAAACAAAAATTGTAGCGTTTGACGTCATTGCGCAATTCAAGCCAATTTTTCTCCGAGTGTCTGACATACCTAGTTTCTTTCTACATTGGGTGTGACTCTGGTCAAAGTAGGTTGATTGTTTCGTTGCCACGGTTTGTTAGCAAATGTTTAAATAAATTTTGACACTTTTGTCAGTTTTCCCTGCAGATAAGAGAAGCTTTATTGAGAAAAACGTATACAAATGGAAGAAATCGATCAAATAGTATATCATTTTATATGGGGGAGAAGTGATACTGTCACAATAGTACTGGAGGCAAATATACTTGGTGTAAATCTACCCAATTTGCCACTGGTAAAATCGCTGAGCGAGCAGTTTTGTAGCTATAAATAGACACGTTCAGCGAGATGATAGTCAGTGGTTGGCTTAGCCAACTACTCTCCATTGTGAGTAGTGTAATCCCTCTCACCCTGAGTAGTGTAACCCCTCTCAGCCTCAAAGAACATGCTCGTCCTAGGGTTATGGTGGGGATAGATCGGATGTACCATGCATAGACGATAATAAATGGAAGTTGCCTATACGGAGTATCTCTACTGCTCAGCCCAGCTATACGTTCCCTAGAGCACGACAGGTGTTGTGAGTCCAGTCGAAGACCCAGTCTTACAACTTGCGTGACATTTGGTGGAGGCGCCAACGATCACCCCCGCTGCCAAGTAGAGTACAGGAAGGCCCGAGAAGAAATTTGGTTTGATGACTGCCTGGACCAGAGCTGGACGCTCCAAGCTTCGAGCGTCGATCTGAACGGAAGTGTTCAAGGGAGTCATCAAGGGATGGGAGATGGAAGCCCTCATCGATAGTTGTAGTGGGCCTGAAGAGAGTCGGGTCCTGATGATTTGGAGCATGGTACTTTTGATCGCTCTCATTTACATGTTGTTCCACAGAAACCAATGGATGCCTCTGGCCACCGTCCATCCTCCATTGGCACAAGGCGTCCCAGATCGGCGTCGACACGATAGTAGTTTTGTGTCAAAGTGTGTGGCACTGTCTCTAGTCCTGGTGTGTCTACTGTTTGGAATATGTCGGCGAGGCATTGAATGCATACAAAGGGATCGACAGTCCGTTCCTCCAGTGTTATGGTGGCCTGACCCACGAGACGGTGCACAGAGCCAAGGAAAGGAGATCCTATTTGCTGACGATAGCCGAGCAGGAGAGCAAGAGACCGATAGGATGTCGGCCCATTCAACTTGCTACGGACACGGTCCATTCAAGCAGGGATTAAGAGAGAGCGCAATCGGATACGTTACATACTGCCGAATGTACATGGTGGACAGGATAATACTTTCGCCTATTGCCGTCCCTCATGATGAGTTGATATAGATAAGAATTTAGGGGGTATATGTTTTACGATTTTAATATGAGATGTTATTGTTTATGTTGAGATGTTGTTAATATTATGTTTTGACCTGTATAGGATGATGTACTTATATAGACTTTCTGTTTTTCATATAACGGCTACCGGTCTCCACAACCATCCAACTGGAAAACACGAAACCGGCCAGGAATCCACAACCTTCAGCCATATTACAGGGATACCGGCCCTCTGAACTGAGTAAGGGGACCATATACACACCCTGTGATAGACAACTATTGACGAGGTCAAGGAAGATCGGCTGGCCAACAATTTTTTGCAAACGCAAGCATCAGCACTATTAGCAGTGAACAAGCGTTGAACGCACGACGGTGCAGTACCACAGGCCAGGGCTTGGGAAAACTAAACGGATGGATGGCAGGACCGGGGCAAGAGATTTTAGCCACAAAATTTGTAAATAGTTTTTAAGTTTTTTGTAAGGGATGAAGCATGTTCTCTTCTGGCATTGGGGTCCAATGCTCACGGGGTGAGGGCATATGTCACAATAGTACTGGAGGCAAATATACTTGGTGTAAATCTACCCAATTTGCCACTGGTAAAATCGCTGAGCGAGCAGTTTTGTAGCTATAAATAGACACGTTCAGCGAGATGATAGTCAGTGGTTGGCTTAGCCAACTACTCTCCATTGTGAGTAGTGTAATCCCTCTCACCCTGAGTAGTGTAACCCCTCTCAGCCTCAAAGAACATGCTCGTCCTAGGGTTATGGTGGGGATAGATCGGATGTACCATGCATAGACGATAATAAATGGAAGTTGCCTATACGGAGTATCTCTACTGCTCAGCCCAGCTATACGTTCCCTAGAGCACGACAGGTGTTGTGAGTCCAGTCGAAGACCCAGTCTTACAACTTGCGTGACAATACTTTTCATGACGCGCTCGTGTTTAGCAGCCAAACGAAGTGAGGCTGACAATAGAGAGCAAGTCATGAAGAGTACCTTTTCCTCCTTCGAGCGGCGGCGCCAGGCTCACGTTTTCGTGGTCATGGTTACTTTCCGTTCCGGCGGAGGAAAAGTAAAACTTTGCGGAAGATACTCAGTCGAACAATGTCCGTTTTACTGGCGTTTGAAGAAAAAATACAAGGTTATCCTCACGGAAGCAGAAGAAGCAGTGCAGATTTCACCAGAAAAGTCCCGAGATGTCGAAGATACCTCCACGAATTGCGATGTTTTCGAAATTGGAGAAACCAGCGCTTTACACCGGTCACTGTCTAAGAAGGTCTTCGGCGACTCTTTTGACCAATGCAAGGGATGATATGACTACTTTGAAGCGTCACGGAGGATGGAAGTCCTCGATGGTAGCAGGAGGATATCTAGAAGAATCGCTGAATAACAAGATACAAATTGCAGAGCGAACACAAGGTTCCAATGAGTCGGCGTCTTCCAGCACTACCAGCAGCTTTACCGATGTGACACCATATGGTTCCAAATTCGAATAAACCGTTCGCGTTTTCCTTCAATTTCAATGTTAATGTCAATTCTGCTTGTATAAATATCATACTACTTTGAATATGAACGTGAGTTATAATCCATAAGCCACTAGTGAGTTATGGATTATATTTCACTAGTGTTCATATTATTTGTTAGTTTACTCGTCTAAAATGACATCAATAATGATACTTATAACTATCATGTGTTGGATAAATAAATTTTATCACGCGTGACTGTACTTTTTTTAATGAATTTTCAATAATGTGAGAATAATCCACTGAATTCATTGATCATTATGGTCCAATATTACTGATGAAAATGGAGTATTATGGTGATGTATTATTATATGCAGTGAATAGAAACGGATTAGCATCCAATCGATATTGGAACAATGATGACATTTTGATTAAAGTGAATAGAACCCCAGATGACAGCAGCATCTGCGTGAGCTCAATACGCTGACTTCCGATGACTGATGACTGGGTCTGTCACATGGATTCGTGGTCTCATTGTTTTTTTCATTAATTATTCATAAAAATAAGCTTAAATTGGGTAAGGTTGCGAAGGGTTTGCCCTGCCTCGCAGGTTCCTGCTTCGCATTGCTTCCACTCGGAGGCCAAATGGCCCATTGTGTTTTCTTGTTTGAAGTCCCCTCGGTCTTAACCTTCATTGTTCTGAACCAAACCATGGTTTTTACGAAGTTCAAAATTAGCACGATGTCTACATTTGCCACTTTCTCCAAGTCTTCAAGGTAGTATTGTCCCATATTCCTGAGGCGTCCTTCTCAAGGAGTTGAGCAGTGGCACGGTTGATTTTCTATCGTTTTATCCTCCTCGATGCAGTCGTTGCAGAGATCATCAATCCCTAGGCCCCATTTTCTGAACATGGTTACGACTTCACAGTGTCCTGTGATTACTCCCATGAGGGTGCTCACAGAGGATTTGCTCTACTTGAGTGAGCTGCTTCTTTTTTCCATAACCAAGTGTAGCCACAGAGCTCTCGATGTGTTTCAGTCGTTTTGATTGCTCCACTTATCGCTGTGTAGCTTTACAATGTTTTTGTCGAGCCCCCGAAAAACTACCCGTTTATCGAGGTCATCGACGGTTCGAATTCTTAACACTGCACAAATCTAAGTACAGTATTTATCAGTGTAAAATTTTTGAATACACTGCCAATTATTCTGCTATGGTGAAATGGTTCATCAAACACTGAACAGAATGAGGAGCTTGCCAAACAAAAGCTTCCTCCCAAATGGCTGTTACAAAAATTATATCAAATTTTTCTTCATGTCTTGATGACTAATTTTTTTGACACACACACCTGAACCAAAATTACTACATTCAATAAATACATGTCTGTCCCTAACATACTTCCACCTGAATCACGAAAACACAAAAGTGATTCACATAACTCAAGAGACAAATTTAAATTAATCAAATTAATACTAGAGAAACCTTTTAGGTCTTTTCACTACACGGCCTTTGCGGGTCGTCAGAGTGTCTTTTACAGTGGTTTTCACCTCCGCACTTCCCGTCTCACATTTTTGAAGAGGCTCCCCGTCTGCAGACATCTTGTACGCCTTGTACAGCCTCCAGTTCCTTTACACCTGTCCCCTCTAATGGATAGAGCCGTTGAACTGGACTCAGCAGTTGACCTCTAGATGAAACCAACTTTACGACTCTGATTTGTCCATCCTCACCAGCTCCGTAACTCGTCCCAATAGCCAGTCAAGACGTTTCTCCGTCATTACCAAAAAGAACTACTTGTCTCAAAGATTTATCTTCAGTGGATCTTTTCCGCTACAACCACCTCAACTGTCCAAGATGCTTGTTTCTAAATCTCTGACGCAAATCATGACGAGTCCTCATTCGATACTGGACTCGTTTACATGGAGAACTTCGATCCACTTCATCCACATCAGGAATATCACCGAATGGCTGCTCTCGAAGAAAAATCATTGGTGACAATGGCATTAACTTGCTCGGATCAATTGAAACGTAAGTTAGTGGTCTTGAGTTGATGATCGACTCACAGTCACACAAAACTGTGATTAGTTCTTCATAGTTCAAGAATGCTCGACCCATAGTTTCACGGAGCAGTTGTTTGAGAACGCCAACTATGCGTTCCCAAAAACCTCCTCACCATGAAGCAGAACGTGGGCTGAACCTCCAATTTATTCGCTCAGAACCGGTTTCTCGCTGAATCTGGTCCCAGTCCGCTTTTTGCAAAGCATTGGCAGCTCCAACGAAATTTGTCCTGTTGTCGCTATAGACTGTCGCTGGTCGTCCACGTCTGGCAGTGAATCGTCTAAAGGCTTACTCAAAACTAACAAATGATAACGACGTACACAGTTCCAGATGCACGGCGCGGTAGATCGCACAAGTGAAAAGGCATATCCCACCTTCTCACCCGTCTTCAAATGAAGAGGCCCGGCAAAGTCCACCCCCATTACTTCAAAAGCATTCGCATCGCGGACTAGGTCTAGGGGTAATGAAGGCTCTTCGCAATAAAAGGGTCTACCGTTGAAACGTTTACATACGACACAGCCTAAGAGTGCTGACTTGATCGCGAGAGGTAAACCCAAAATCCAGTATTTTTCTTGAAGAGCATTCATGAGACCCTGAGTTCCGACGTGACATTTTTTTATGAGTCGTAAAAATCAAACTGGAAACAATGGGACTCTTTGATGGTAACACGACAGGATAACGGAACAGCTCCAGATCCTTCTTTCTGCGAATACGAGTTTTCAGTCTTATCACTCCGAATTTATCTTTGAAGAGATCGTGAGTTTTTAAACGGCCATCGTTTTCGTCTGTGAAGACTTCTTGTTGTACCATTTTGAAAATAAAAAATTCAGCCCGATTCAACTCCTCGGCGGATAACTCTCCGCTACGCTTGTCTTTCACATATCGGATGATATTATGGGAGAATCTAAAACACCAAGCAATCATGCGAATGGCCTTTCAAAATTAGGAGAAATAATTGAAGTGCCAATCGGCTGAATTTATTGAAGTCAGAACTGCATTATTGAGCAAAGAGACCACGAGTTTCTTTTTCTTTTCAGCACTTATCTCAGCTTCATCATAAAGTATTTTCTTGAGGCCAGAGATCCGGGTGTTTGTGAAGCCATTCGGGTCCCTTCCCCCATCTTGACCTTTTCCGCTGCCCCGCAGGACATCCACGGAATGGTAGATTGGCAGGATTCAAAATCCCAGGAACATGTCTTCAAATTGAATCACTTGACAGTCCACGGATCTCTGTGACTCTGTTGTATACAATGGTGGCCCATTCTTCACGCCGTATCCAGAAAAGTACTGTAAAAGAATCCGTCTAGAAGTAACACTTAGGTTCGATGTCCAAATTATTTTTCACAAATTGACACAACCTAGAACCGATCATCGCACCAAGTAATTCCAGACTTTTTGATTGGTGCAATTCTGCTCTTTGCGGCTACCAAGTGCACTGTAACTTGACTACCATGAACGCATCTCAGGAAAACTATATCTGAGTAAGCTGTTTTGCTTGCGTCGCAAAATGTGTGAAGAGTTCATCGCTTGACATCGCTTAGTCCACCATACACCCATCGAGAAATTCTAATCTCAAGCAAATGAGGCAACTCTAACCAACGAACAAAAATCTTGTCTTCTGTCTTCTGTAGCAGTAATTTGGGAACCAATGTGGCAGGACATGTAAATTTCATGGGATCAAAAACCCTCTGGGCTAGAGCAAACATGAATCTCTTTGTGATTGGCTGGACAAGCACCTGATCTAAATTCTTCAAAAGTTCTTTACTAATCGAAAGAGTGTAGCTAGATTTATCCCAAACAAGTCCTGAGAGAGTGGTTACAGCAGGGCCATCCATCGCAGGCTGCTGGGAATACTCCCACCCTCGCAAGTCAAACTTAGCTTCCCACATCACCATACTAGATTCTCTTATGAAAGTCTTCAGACTCGAATCATCCGCAACACTAGCGACGCAGTTGTCAACGTAAAAACTTCTTGAGAGCATTTTCTGAATATTGTGATCCAGAACCACATTTCTTCAAAGCTCCGGATAGGTGATACTCTATTGTAGTCGCTAGAAGAGATGGACTGCAATTCACACCAAAAATAACTTCTCTTAGTCGATGAACTTTCGTCTGTCCATCCTCATCAATCTATAAGAAGCGCACAAAATCTCTGTCACTTTCGTGAAGACTGATCTGCAGAAGGGATTTACGAATATCCGCTATGACACCAATCCTTTGATGCCTGAAGCGCAGCAAAATAGCAGGAATCTGCTCAATTAAATTAGGTCCTTTTTCCAAGCACTGATTCAACGAGGGACCTTCAGGGGATTAGGCCGAGGCATCGGATACTGGACGGATCTTTGTTGTGCTTCCCTGCTTAACAACGGCCCTATGAGATAGATACTGACAATCAGCATATTTATCTTCAAATCTCACTTCCTCAATCATTCCCTCAGCCATCCACTCTTTGAAAACTTGACGTTAATATTCCAAGAGTCCATCGTTCTCTAACGCCCAATTTCACAATATATGGTCACCAAAAAGTCTTGGTTAGTTGCTGCGGTTTCTATTGTTTGCCTTGTGATTTTTCAATTGAAACTATGGATACTTACCAAGACTTTTTGGTGACCAGACATTGTGAAGCCCTAGGTAATTTCTTCAAAGTGTTGGTCAATCTTCTCTTGGAAACTTCATAATTTGAGGGTAGAGGCGGGTGTCCTTCCAACCAAGGAAGCTGCACTCCGTAACGTCCTTCAGTATTCAATTTGACAGTGTCCAAAAATAACCCTTTGGCTTTTAGAACTAAACCCTCCCTGGATCTCTCCTCACATGGGTCCGTAATACCTAACGAATCTAACTGCCAAAGCTTTGTTAGAGAAGCATCGTTTAAAAATAGGGAGATAGCGGTCAAAGTGGTCTTTGGATTATTTTTCAGAGCAATTCGTCCCATCAGTATCCACCCTTCAATATGTTTCCACAGCTGCCAAGCCACAATGTAATACAAATTTTTTCCCAGTATATAACCTGCTCATCACATCTGAGCCGATGAGAATCTCGAAAGGGCCAGGTTCTTTGAAATCCGAAAGAGACACACTTCAATCCATGGGCCATCGAATACTGGTGAAACTTGTCCACAAATATCATCCTGAGATAGAACTTTGATAGTGCAACAGTATGGACCATTTTTCAACTTAGTATCGTATACTTCATGGGACAACTAAGTTGAAACTGCTCCAAAAAGACCATGGACAATTTTGTTGTGGCGCTTTGACGAAAAGCCTATGTTCTGAGCAGAAGACTGGAGAATGTAGGAATTTTGTGGTCCTGTATCGATCAATGCCCTCATATATCTGGTTCCGTGTGGTCCCACCACTTGAACTTGAAGTGTCTGTAGGAAGAAATGTGAGTTTGTACCATTTGTACAGGTAAGCATCTCATGGGACTTCACTGGATGCAATGACTGCTCTTTCTCGGGAGTTTTGATTGGATCCTCACTTCAGAAAATCATAGGTTTTGCCACATCCAATATATTTTAAGTGTTGACGGCAACGACGTGCCTGATGTCCTACCTTGAGGCAGCGGAAACAAGCCTTCTTCAAAAACAAAATTGACTTTTTTTTGTCCAATGTAAAACTCTGGGCCTTAAAACAACTCGTAGTCTCATGGGGGCCGTCACAAAATAAACACTTCATATTCTCCAACCTCTTGTAATCATGGTTTATTAATCTTGTAGCTGGTGGATTGTGTGCCCTTCATATTATTGGATTTTGATCTTGCTTGCAACCAACTATGTTGATGTAAATCACCTTGTTCATGCAACCCAAAACTCTCTGCAGCTAAAGATATCCTTTGCTCGTTGATAACTTCATTTCTCAAAAATTGCATCAAGTTCTTGAGGCGATTCTCCGAGTTGCGCTCTTCATCTTCACGAGCATCAGCTAAGGTTGTCTCTGCCATACCCTCAAAAATTCCTCTGGAAGACAAGACTCAATCAACGGAAAAAGAACTGCAGAATATCCAGATGACGTGATACCCAAACTATTCAGAGCTCGCAACTGTGACTCAATTCCATCATACAGGTTAGACAGTTCCATTGTGCCTGAGAAAGTGACATTGTATATGAACAATTTTAAAAGTTCACGAACATAAACTTCAATTTGAAGGTCCTCACGACCAAAACGTGATGTCAAAAAACTGATGATTTCAGTGTAATTTCGACCAATAAGAGGAAAACTCTCAGCCAATTGACGGGCTCTGCTGCCTGGTAACATAGCTTGCAATAAATACTCCACCTTGTCACAATCGTCGATGTCTGGATCACATATCAGTGATATGTGGTCTGATCAATATTAATCTTTTCATACTGTGACCAAAATGGAAGCCATTTTTTCATATTTCCATCAAAAGTCTTATACTCAAAGCTTGGGAGCTTGAGCTTTCTCTTTCCTTTGTCAGTCACTACGTGACTATCTGCCTGGGAATGCCTGGGATTGAATATCTGGAGAAAGATTGTTAAATTTCACGTTAAGACTCAGAAATCGTTTCTTATAGCCCTCACAACCCCCCAATTCAAGTACGAGCTCTTCCTCGGATGCTAACTCGAGCAAAGACATGTATAATTCTTCATCCGCCAGCTTTAACTTATCAAATTTATCAGATAATAGTTAATAAGAAACCCTAATATCAAAAACTTCTGCATTGTTATCAAGTAACCTCTCAAGTTCAGTACAGTTCTTCGAAAATAAGGCTCTGAGAGCTTTTCTGTTCTTCTTAATTTGTTCCATATTGCCAAAAAAAAAAATTCACAGGTGATAGCTCGGATGACAGATGAAGGTATCAAGTGTTCTTTTGCGATTCCATACAGCAGATAAGTCAATATAAATAGTCACTAACTGAGGTATTCACTTCAGAAATTATAATTCCATTAACATCAAAAACGTACAGCAAAAATTTAATTGTTCAGTATTACCTGGTCCAAAGTTCAATGACAAAAACACTCCGATCACAGCTAATGAAAGTTTGTCTTCTGGTTTGATCATAAAATCCAATGCACTACGGGCTCCAAATCAGCACTGATAGCGGTCTTATCCGGAAAAATCACACTGTCCTGTCACGGTCGCCACAATATGTCGAGCCCCCGAAAAACTACCCGTTTATCAAGGTCATCGACGGTTCGAATTCTAAACACTGCACAAATCTATGTACAGAATTTATTAATGTGAAATTTTTGAATACACTGCCAATTATTCTGCTATGGTGAAATGGTTCATCAAACAAAAATCATATCAAATTTTTCTTTATGTCTAAATGACTTGTTTTTTGACACACACACCTGAACCAAAATTACTACATTCAAAAAATACATGTCTGTCCCTAACAGTTTCTATCTACTGTATTTTTCGACGGTTTCAATAGTTTGATAGTTTGATCGATAAAAATAGAGTAGCCCACAAATTTTCAGTCTTTAGAAAACTCTTGCGACGATGTAGAAATCTCTACAATTCGGCGCCTTGCTGACTTGCAGTGTAATCACGTAAATAGATGTAAAAAACCTCATTTTAGTGTGTTTTTGAAAGGAGACCAAAGCGTTTTTTTTGTGTTGATTGTGGTGTCTCCACCAACAAGATGCGATAGGTTAAGTGATATCATCAGCTGATGCAACATTGAATTTTTGATGGAAGTCAACACAAAATTTTGGTGGAAAAAACACGCCCCATAATATACTATTAAGGGCTTTTCAGGAACGGTTTGTGGCGCAACTGGCCCTTCGGGCAACAACTTTAGATCTTAACACTTTTCTAAATGTTCATGTAGTGAAGAGAGTACCTTTATTACCCGATCACAAATGAAATTAAAAAAAGTTTTTTTTTTGAGTGGATAAGCAACAATGCTCAAAATATGAAAAAATCCAAAAATCAACCTGAAACTGAAACGATAGGTGGGGTGAGATTGATTGTTTTTATCTCTTGAAGCGATTGCCGTTCCGTGTACCTCGACTTGAAACACGTCATCATGTGACTTTCGAAGTAGAGCATGCCCATTCAAATATTTTATATCACAGTCCCACTTTTTTTATGTGCAAAAACTTTAAAGTTTAAGTTTTGCGATATCCACCTCAACTCCATCAATCTCATCCTCAATACCTTTCTGAACAGAAGCCTTCATGTTAATGCTTGATCTGTATGTGCATGCTTTTATTGTTATTCATATCATGTTTTTGTTTCATTTACTATCATTTTCTGTTTATTTTCTTTATATTAATTACTGCAGCATTTGTGTATCTGGAAATTCCCGTAATTAGGTAAGAACAAATAAACGACGACGACTATTATGATTATATACTGGATGTCAGATGAGTGTATGATGAAATACAAAAATCATTGTGATGACACCGTTCTACAGTTGATCAAGTCATGGATAAAATTGTTACACTTATCACATAGATTAAAATGAAGAAATATGGAAAACAGTACTGTCATTGATACTTTCTAGAAACCACGAAAACTAGGATACAAAACAGTCATGACACAGCAATGATAACAAATTGATTGACGTTCAACTTACATGGGCGCACGGGCACAAACTATAATCAATAATTAAACAATGGAAAAAACTATCAGAACCATGTGTTCCTGGAAAGATCATGTTGATCGTCCAGGTTTTTGATCAGATCAATGTATATAGAACTGAGATTCTGGGTGTCCGTCTGCTGATGTATGTTGGTTAATAAATAACATTTTCCTGTTAACCCTCTTCTGCCAGTTATTTTCACGGTCCAAGATCTTCACAGTACGCACCCGGAACGACTCACACTCGATTTTGATCGTTCCTGTCATAGACACCAATCTTACCTTCCCCTTTCCACTGGTGCAACCTCAAATTGACAGTGGATAAATGTCAAATGTGACAAGTTTCTGAATGGTTTTCTTCAAGTTTATGATAAATATTCAGTTTTTAGTTGTGCAATGATAAAAATTACAAAAGCAATAAACACCAAAAACGAGATAGGATAGGTGATCGTTCCACTAATAACAACAATTAACACTCTCAACTTGAGTTAAAGTCCCACCGACGCCCTGTTGCGTTCCAGTAAACATGACCGCTTGAAGACACGGTGAGTCACGCACTTGAGCTATGCCAGGGTGACTCAATCTTTTCTGGAAAGCAATCAGCAGCTGCAGAGAGGACACACGATGATATTTTGACCTTTTTTTTATTGTTATTCTGACACTGTAAAATCGAATAAAGTTGTGTAAAGACAAAATTATGACACCATTTATCTAAATACGCTTTGATGTATTTTTATAAATAAAGAGATTGATTGATTGATTGATTATCTCCATCATCCTCAACAAGTCAACAACAACATAAATATCAGTAATTCAGTTTAAAACGAAACGCCGTGCGCATGCGTACCATAAAAGGATACCCCACATATGAAGTATTGCCAAAGGAACAACAACATGAATATCAGGAAATCTGGTTTGAAGGAAACGACTTCGACGTGCGCATGCGTCCTTACCACGATAATATACCCCACAAATTATCCAATGTGAACGACATTGGTAAAAGTGTTGCATACATTTTATACTTCACTTTTACGTTAATTCTACGTTGCCCTATCTGAATGATACTTCCAATACTTATCTAATACACTCCAACGAGCAAGATATGATAATTGGAATTCCCATTCTCAACATTCCCGTGAACGATACTGCCATTCAATATTCAATATTTTATCTCTAAAGTTCACCATTCACCAGCCAATAGAAAATTTTGACGCCATTTGTTTTGAATGCCAGGCGGCGTAGCCGGCGTCTAGATTAACCAAATCAAATTGGGAATAATCATATTTAATTTGGAACGACTTGAGCAATTTCAAATTGGGAAAAGTCAATTTTGATTTGAAGTTGACTACTTCCAATTTGAAATTGATTCGTTCCAAATTGAATATGATTATTCCCAATTTGATCTTTTTAATTCCCAACTTGAAGTTGTTTAGTCCCAATTTGAAGTTGAAAAAGTAAAGATTACATTTAGAGGCTAAAAAATTCAGAAATCATATAAGCGAATGTTTCAGAAAAAAATTCGACATCCATTGTTATGGATCTCTACCAAATGTATTAAAAGATTATTCAACATGGACGATTCTACGGCTATTGCTGTTGGTTACTAGGCATTTAAAAGGCATTTAAAAGCTTTTCATCTCGTAACTCATGCGATAACAGATCAGTCACATCAACTTTATCAAATTACAACTACAATTAACATCCTCATGTATATTAAAAATAAAATGCAATGAAACAAGTAGAAAAACAATTAATATAAAAATTAATATAATATTTACGATAAAAACAATAACAGTTGTTTATGGTACTAGTGCGTTGTGTTTAAAAGAAGTCACGCAAGAAAGATCTGTACCACGAGGCCGTTAGGCCGAGTGGTATAAATTCTCAAGTGAGTTGTGGTACATAACACACGGGTGCCATACAATGTCTCATCCAAAAAATGTAAGAAATCGTTGTTTTTTATGAGAAAATTATCAAACATAAGTCTCAGTGTCAGAATGAGTAGTCAGTGACATGTTTTTAAAACAGGGCAATGTTTGTTAGATTGCCACGGGAACGTGATGGGTTGTTTGTTTGTTTGCCACGGAAACGTGAGTCATGATCCATAACTCACTAGTGACTAGTGAGTTATGGATTATAACACACTTGTGTGTTATTTGACACTTGACTTGTTCAAAATGACATCAATGGTGACACCTATAACTATCATGCGTTAGATAAAGTAAGATTAACACACATGAGTTAACATTGAATTCAGGATTTTTCAACCAAGTATGATTGATACGGAATAGTAGATGAATGGAGTCTCCTCCAAGAATCCATGACATAACTTCCCTTTTTTCTAATGGGATTTATTAGAGAAAAAAAAAGAACGAGAAAAAAATCTTCTAAATGTATAATAACCAACTTGACAGCTAATCGCGAATCGTTAATGTTGAATATTGGAAAAAAAAAATACATTATTTTGGTTTCTGAATTTTTCAGCCTTTCAATTCAATCTGGTTTAAAAGAAAACTGGACGCCGCGCCGCCTGGTCCCAAATTATACTTTTCAAAAACAGATCGCGTCAAAATCACTCCTTAAATAAAAATGTTATGAGGGTGGCCCACTTTCAGATGGGTCACTCTGTATGTACATATAAGGAATCATTGGTCATTTTCTCAAAGTGTTAGTTGACAGAATAAGGAAGTGAATATACCCACATAAAGAATAATTCGCTATACCCTTACTTTGAGGTGGCCATAAAGTCTGGTACAGGATTATGTTCCTCAGGTTCATCTGCAAGATAACCAACTGGTTCATTACTTCCTCCAGGATAATCTTCGATTTTTTCGTGATGAAAAGCTATCCACTGTTTGTATATGAATATAAAAAGGAGAAAATCAAAAATAATTTTTGACTTGTTTGGTGGATGCTCAACGTCGGGGAGAAAGAAGAAATTTTGGACACGATAATTGAAATCTGAGTCTGATCTCCATACAAATAGATTTGTGCCTGAAAAGTAAGAGTAAGTTCAGTATCAAGGTTAAATAATTTTCTTGCCTTGGAATTGAGGCCACCATCCTAACGCTATACAATACTGCAATGGAATCGTCACTGCACATGTTATCATCCAAAACAGCCAAAGTCGTTTTTGCCACTTTCTTGGCAATGCATAAATGATCAAGAGCCATACCGACAAAGGTAAGGACATGACACCAAGTCGGTGTTCTACAACTATAGCAGCATAAATAAGTGTTATCTGAAAAAAAAACATCAAAACTTCTCATTTTGTTTCCCATTTCATTTCAGAGAGATCAGTATCATTTGAAGTTCAAAGTTGCTTTCAGATCATGATAATATAACAAACAAGATATGATCTCGCGCAGGTTTCGCTGACGTCATTGCGTGTCCGAACCTCAAACCTCATAGCTTTCTTGGGTAATTTGGTTACCATGGTACTGAAACAAACAAGATAAACTCTTTCACATCCCACTTCAGAAGTCATCACGGGATCTACCTTGAAATCTAAACAATCAATGTCACGCGGGGACGTCATGCGTAAGCCTCTTCAAATTCTGACCAGCAAATGGTAACTAGGAAACGTTATGGATGTTTCAAATCCAACCTTACTTTTGGCTCGCGGTGACGACATGCGCGGCTTGGTTCTAATCTCGTCCAGCAATTGATCATATCTTGTGTGTTTTAGTATCATCATTTTATAACAAGACTATATCAGGATATTTCTTATGGAAGCAATTCTCCAAACTTTAGTAACTCAACAAAAGCCTGTTAGGTGGCGCAAAGCTGCACATACAAAAATGAAAAAGCCCTCTGTTGACGATAATCGGCATTTCGTTCCTACAGAATACTACAGATCTCTTTTTTGAGGAGGCGTGGTATAACGTCGAAAAAGAAAGTCGCAGAACAACATGATGGTACGTTAATCTCGGATTCAAACCATCAAACTGGTAAGGGGTCGGCCCAAATTTTTCAGAATGCTTTTTATGCTATGATGCTATTCTCCGGAATATTTCTTGGAATGCAATATGAAAATTAAATAATTTCAGGTAGCTTGCATATCGTTTTTTCTATGATTTAGGTACCTGATTGGAATAATATGTATATTTTTGTATGTATCGGAAACTATTGAAATAAATCATTTCAATACAATTATTATTACTTACACTATTTACCAGATTCTGTTGGGTATTCCGCCACATCCCATCAAAAATTTCACACCAAATTACTTATCTGGAAATCAAATAAGATTTATACAACAAGTAGTGATTGTTCACTTGAAAAATTAATCAAACCAGTGCTTATATACAGGGTCTTTCTATTAAAAGTAATAGTGATACGCTCATAAAAATTCTCACACAAAGGTTCTTGACCATGAACTATTTTTTTGAAATAATGGCAGTTTTCTATAACTTCCCGTTATACCGGAAGTAGCTACCAACTTCCTTACTTCAAATGAGAACCCAAATTTTTTATTTTTATTTCACATTTAGATTGGTTTTTGAAAATTAAGGTCAGTCTACTGAATAATATATATAAGGCCTTCTTTGACCATTTTGGAAATAGTTGAATTTTAAGAAAAAAAATGAGAGTTAACCTGGGTGATTTGAGGCTCTGTATCTCAGAGACTATAAGACGTGAAAAATTAAATTTTGGGGTTACCTATGAAAAATGCTGGTATTTTAAATGATCTTGATAATTCTCTACTATAATCTACAGGGTCTTGGCAAATTATGAAAAACAAAAAACTTCAGTTTTTTCAAAAAAACTCGGGCTTTCTCTATGGAATGTCCCATTTTTCATTTCAGATGTTGATCATTTAACAAAATTTTCGTTCGATTGACACTACATTGTCTTATACCTAAAATTGATAGTTTTGAAGTTATTCAGATTTTCAAATTACTTTATTGAACAGAATCTGAATAATATGATATCACTTTTAGCTGTAGGACAATGTAGTATAAACCAAAAGAAAATTTTATCTATAATCAAGTCTTTTGTTTTTTCTATGTAGAGCACAATGTCATGTCTATCAAATGAAGAGTTTGTCTAAAATTATTATATGAATCAGAACAAGAAGTATTCCGTTTGAAAAATCGGAGTTTTTTCAAAAAGACTTTTTTTTATAATTTGTGGTATGTAGTAGATTATTGTGAAAAATGATGATGATCATTTAAATAACCAGCATTTTTTATAAGAACATACCCTCAAAATTCATATCGTTTTACGTCCAATAGTCTCCGAGATACAAAGCGTCAAACTGTATTTTTTTTTCTTAAAATGCAAATATTTCCAGATCGTTGAGAGATGGCCATAAATGTCATTTGATAAACTGATCTCAATATTTAAACAGAAATATAAATAATATTATACTCTATTTAAAATTAATAGTTTTCAAGTTATTTGCATTTCTTTCAATGGAATAATTTTAAAATGTAAATAACATGAAAACTATCAATTTAAGGTATGTGACAACGTAGTGTTAACTGTGTTAACGCGATTAAAAAACGGTATTCCATTTGAACAACCCGATTTTTTTGGAAAAACCAAAGTTTTTTGTTTTTCTCAAACTGTCAAGACAATGTAGATTATTGTAAAATTTGATCAAGGCTATTTGGATGACCAGCGTTTTTTATAGAAACCTCCAAAATTTTATTGTTTACATCTGATAGTCTCTGAGATACAAAGCTTCAAAGTACCCCCCTTACCTAACTCATTTTTTTTTCTTAAAATGCAAATATCTCCAAAATGGTCAAAGATGGCCATGGATATTATTGGATAAACTGTCCTTAATTTCCAAAAAGGAATCTGAATATGAAATCAAAAATGGAGGTTCCCATTTAAAATAAGGAAGTTAGTATCTACTTCCGGTATAACCGGAAGTGATAGAAAACTGCCACTATTTTTAAAAAAAAAGTGTGAATTTGTAAACGCGTATCACTATTACTTGCCGATATGAGGCCCTTTAGATAAAAGACCCTGTATAGGTACTTTCTAATGTATACAGGGTATCCCACTGTGACCGTCCATTAGAATATCTCGGGAAATAAAGCAATTGGGATTTTGAAAATTTGTACGGTAAGATATTCATAGATGTTCTTCTCAAATGAAATAAAAGCAACGTTGCACGACTTCCGGTTATACCGGAAGTAGGTGTCAACTCGCTTATTTTAAATGGAACACCCTATATATTATTACATTTTTGGATTCTACGTAAAATTCTAGGCAGATTCCATGTATCATGTCCTATACCTAAGTATGAGCGTTTTTGAAATATTTTAGTTTTTATGTCAAAAATGACGTTTGAAGGCTTCATTATTTAATTTGTATTGGATTTCTTGTTGAGAAGGACCTACTTTAATAGATTTTTCACAGCAATATGGAAACTATTATTACAGGGTGGGCCAAAAATAAGATCAAAAATTAAATTCAGAAAACGGCCAAGAATCAATTTTCAAATGTAAACTCCTAATTTTTGTTGTGCATTAAAAATAAAGGTGACTTTGTATACGATTGTCCTCTCTAAAAATTCTTTTTTTATTTATTTTTTTTTTGAATTTTTGGAATGAATAATATCAGGTAAACTCACCCAAGACAAAATGAAAAAAAAAAAAAAGACAAAGACCACGCGAATTTCCCTACATGATAAAAAAAGGGGCGGTGCTGAAGCAATCCTCTCTCTGCTCTCTCTCACTCTCTTCTTCCCATTGCAGTCCTATACGCCAGGTAAATACTTGATAGATCGTGTGATATCAGCAAAGAGTATTTATCTAACGCATGATAGTTATAGGTGTCATCTCCTAAATCTTTCTCGCCTGACTCAATTACAACATAATGCACTAGTACCATAGATAAGTATTTTATGAATACTCTTGGATATAAGCGTGACTATTGGAGCAAATTGGAGGTTGGCTAGGGGTCTTTAATCGGTGATTACTACATTAGTAGAGAGTGTGGCCACCTTCTATTGTTTTTTTTAAACATTGATGGCATCGGTAGTTAATAATCCTGATATTTTTCATATTTTCGTAAAAATTGCCAAATGTCCATTAGAGTCATTACACCCATTTATATTGAAAACATTATTTGTATGTATTTTCTCATTGGCAATATCAAATATGCACTCATCTCGTCTTCAAATTGCACAATTGTTAGACAAAATAAAAAAATCACAAGAGCTAAATATTCATTCATAATAGAAAAATTGGTGACAACAGAAAAACCTTTGTGTACCTAATTGCATATTTGAACGTGGTCTCTAGTTCTGATCAACTTTTTTCAATAATAATTTCTGATTTTGTGTGGGTCCGAAAATTCATGGTTTTCAACAGACATGGAGTTAAACTTAAAAAAAAATGGGACTTTAACGAATGTTACAAATATCCTTGAACCGATTTTATTATTTGGCAGATCAATTTTTTGTAATGAAAGCCTAATGTAGCCTTAGCTAGATAGAAATTATAAAGACCAGTGCCCGACGGCCATCTTACCAAATATTTTTGTTAAATAAAACGCCACTGACTTGATCGACGGACTAATTTTAATTTTTTTCAAAAATAAAACATACGAAAATACAACCTTTTTTACCTCTTAGAGTTTTTTTGTATCTGGCCTCGTTGTCAAGAAAAAAAAACTTTTTAAAAATTATTTTCATACTTTCTCTACACGGGTAAAGTATTCTACAACAAATGAAACGAGGCCAGATAAAAAGAGATCTATGGGACAAAAAGGTTGTATTTTTGGTTGAGTCATTGAAGAAAAAAATAAAAATCACAATAATGTCAGTTGCGTTCATTTTTTTTTTTAAGTTCAACACCCTTTATCTCAAAAACAATGCACTTTGCTGGACCTATGTTTATATGTTTTTTTTTTCGTGAAATTTGCTCAGAACTACGTCCTTAAATTTGATGTAGGCAATCAGGAATCACTCTGTATACTCCACAGAATGTTTTAAAGTTAGATCAGGACATTGCACCTAATGCATATCGAATTACCATAGTATGACACCAAAATTTTCAAATATTCTGTGGAGTGGAGAATTCAAAAAAAACGATGTTTTTCCAAATTATTGTAGCTTGATTCATTGTAAACATTTCAAAAAACAAAAGGGGAATCAACAAAACAACGGATATACTCTCTGCACCTCAGGTTGCAAACTAAATATTTCTTGCACAAATATTTGAAGTAACTTAAGCATTTTACAATAAACATTATAAAATGTATATAATCAAAAGGTGGCTAGACCCGGGAAAAGCCAACGGGCTAGACTTTTTCTCGAATGGCGCTACTTTTATTGGTGAATGGGTCATAAATCACCATCAAAGAACTATTTTGAATAATTAGTTTTCGCCACAATTGTGACTGATTACAATTTCAAGAAATCCAAAACAATATACCCCGTAGCGTTAAATTCTGGGAAATATGCATTTTGTTAATATTTCTGGAAATTTCAGAAATACATGGAGACATTCAAAATAAACATTACAACAAAAATATCGATTAAAAAAAAATATCCATTGAATTGTTAGAAACAAATTGAAGAATTCTAAAAAGATTTCACAAATAATGACAGCCTTTTTCAATGAATGTAGGTATGTAATTCAATGAACTAAACCTCACATCCACATGCTTAGCAAAACTTGATTTTGTGTGAAAAAATCATCATTATACAGAGTGTCACAGAAAAATTTGGAACATGCGGTAACAGCAGATTCCTCACACAAAAATATTGGGATCGCACCCGACTTGTCTATCCCGAAAGTTGATATGAATATAGAGATATAGGGTATCAGAGTTGAATTTTCATTTTTGATTTATCTGGATAACTTTCGAAATAATCGAGTGATATTGATAATTTGGTTTATTATGAGGGTTGTTTGATTTGCAAAATTCAAATATGAGCACGGAATTGCTCTTATTTGTAAGGGGCGCCACTTACACACTCATTCAAATAATCATAACTTTTTTGTACGTGTATATTTCTTAAAAATTGAAACACTGATTTCTCCAACACATTCACATGAAAAAGGTATACTTTGTAGAAGTGGCTACGAGCAACCTTTTTCACGATATATGAACTTGAAGTACTCCATGCAATGTGGTATTAAATGGAAAATTTCAAAAATAAACATAGGGGGCTTTGAAAACGGTAATGGTAATTTTGACATAAGCTTGATTGCTCATTTTCTTTTGATTAAAAAAAATATAATCTCATTTATAATTTTTTTACCAAAAAAAAATTGAAATTTGTTTGAAAAATTTTTGTTCATTTATCGATCCAGCAATTTTGTAGACGGGTGTGAGTGATTTGTTGGGTTTGAGGATCAGTGGATTAAACTCCAGTTAGTTTTGAAGTGGCCGACGTTTCGCAATATATAATTTCATCATCAGGGCGCTGAAATCACATATTTATTTTATTTTAATGAAATTTATATTCGGATACAATTCACATGTTACAGAGGATAAAAAAAATGTTACAGAGGATAAACACAACACAAACTATTTTCTATTCTTTTTTTTTAAATTATATAAATGCAAATGAGTGAAGCTTAACCCTATCAAAACAGCCAAGAAAGAGGCTTTCTTTCTTTTTTTTTGAACATCAAGACGCTTATTGTCAAAATAACCTTGACAACGGCATTTTCGATGCCCCCTATGTCTAAATTTTACATTCAAAACCACACTACATGGATTACAGTGCAAATATCTTGAAAACGGCTACTCCACTTTTACAAAGCTTTACGGAAAAATGACGAAAAAATCATTTTTTCAATTAAAAAAATATGTGGAAAGATGTGTAAGTGGCGCCTCTTACATGTAAAAACCATACCAAGGCCAGATATGAATTTTGTATGCCCCATATACCAAATTTCATCAAAATGACTTGATTATTTCAAAAGTTATTCAAATAAATCAAATTAAAATTAAACTTAGACTGCTCATTCAACTTTCGGGGCGATCGCAATATTTTTGTGTGAGGAATCTGCTGTTGTATGTCCCATTCTTTCGGAGACCTCATAATGATTCATAAAAGAACTAACCATTTTCTGTTATTTTGACACGTTCATCATTCTATGACATTATGATCTCACTGTCGCTGAGTGCAATAAACCAAATTCAAAGAAACAAAATCAATGAAGGTTGAACAATCATAGCGGCGACGACGTCTCTTCGATTTTTTTTTATGCTTTTCTACCTCAGAAAGTCGACTTTCTATACTCCGTATAAAAAGGTGAAATGTTTCCATTATTCCCGAAAATGTCCAATATTTATTTCGATTAGCGATCAAATATTTCCTCTCACAATACTGCCTTGCATTTATTTTACAGTGGATAAGTAGTTGTAGACGCAGAGGTATTTTATTTATAAAATGATATTATTCAATAATATGTACATACAGTGTGCGGATTGGGTTTTGGTAAGGTGAAATGTCAAACATTTTCCGAGTTAGATTCTGATCTTCTGGGAGTCGCTCCTGCCTCTAAAACTAAGATTTTGGGAAAATGAGCGATATCAATTGATTGTTTGATATACAGGGGGGGTTTGGAATTATTGATTTAGTGAAAATTGACAAGAGTAAAGTACGTTTGTTTTGAAAGATATCAGAAAAGTTTATTGAGAGAAATTGTCAAGAATGAAAAGCTCAAGCATACTCTCAATATTCAGATAGATCAACCCACTATGATTTTAACAGTATATTTTATCGTCATCGAAGATGACTGATTTTGAAATACTGTCAAAACAAAAATTAATAAATAATCGACTATAACAATATAAAACGTTTATTGCTGACAAAAATCATTACGAACAGGACAAAAATCAGAAATTAATTGATAATTATTAATTTCACAACATAGGTACTTGCAAAAACAAAGAAGGCGGATTTGTCTGAAGATTGAGACTGCTCAAGCTTTTAATTCTAAACAACTTTTCTCAATAAATTGATTTGGTTCATTCTCTCGACATCTTAGTTTGAGATCGAACAAAAGCTTTTCCCAGAATATCAAAATCTAACTCGGAAAATTATTTTCATTTACACCTTACCAAAACCCAATCCGTGGACACATTGTATATTATAATTGAAAAATATATTATAAGTTTATTCTACTTTATTTATTTGCAAAAGTGTCCACGTGATTTTGTTTAATCGGGCATAATATAATCTAATTTATCGAACTATCATTACATAAGATAAGAGAAGAAAGACTATAGACAAAACTTGGAACTTGGTCATCAAATATTATTATTTTGAATTCTACAACAACGCTCTTGATGGGCATTGGAGGGATATAAATGAACCATTTTATCATTCTTATTATCAAATTATTAAATATCATTTAAAATTATGTACTCGGAAAACGAAAAGAATATACGAATCTTTCGTATCCTTTATACTCCGCGCTACACATAATAATAATATGATATTGAAATAACAAGCACATCCTTAGATTGATATTGTTGTTCATAAATCGAACCATAGTTCACGTGGTTAGTAGCCGCTTCAGAAAAAAATTATATTCAGGTGGAATAAGTTTACCACCGGTATCTTTGAAAGTCTTTTTTGCTCTCGAAAGAAATAGTCAATTTTAGTTGAGGAATTTTGTTGCGAACATTTTGCAAGAAAAACATTATTTATGGTAATTCTCAATAATTGTAAAATTTTTAATCTTTTTTTTAAATTCCCCATTCCAATTCCGATAGTATGATGGTTACTAATTGGGAATACGGATCGTAAAAGTGACGTGAGATATGCGAGAATTTCAAGAAAGCTAGTGCAAAATTTCAAACTCATATACCTTTACATACCATATAAAGTAGGTGTTTTAAAATGTTTGTAGAAAAAAATCCTCTTCAATAGCGGTTACTATGAACAATAACAACAATCTACCCGAGATTGAACAAAATCGGTGACGTGAACTGTTTTCACCTGGCACACTTGAGAATACTCTCCCATACAAATCCAAAAGCTTTAATTTACATCTTCAAAGCAGTTCAAAAACAACATCTGTTGGTACTTGGGAGTTCTACTTTGACCAGAGCCCTCTGCTATCTATCTAAGTTTGTGAATATCGAATATCTTTCGGGCTAATCTAGTTCACGTCCTCGATTGTAGGTGAAAACATCGATTTGGAGATGTTTGAGGACGGGAGAATTTTTAGCATGGGAAATATCTTAATATAGTCTTATTATAAAATGGTATCATGCTTTCAGATAATAATAACAGACGCAAAATCCAAACAATAATGTTCACTTACACATTTGTTAGTTGTATTAGTTTTGTTGCTTCTCTGGAAAAATTATATGCAAAAAAATAACCGGTAAAAGTGGAATTCTGCTTTCTCAAAAGTAGCAGTTCTGAAAATGGTTTGAACACTATACGAACTGAAGAGATCTTAAGCCGCGCTGTGAAGTTTCCGTTCTCAGTCTTGAATTATAAAATCACAATAAACTTTTCTAGTCAGTGGCGTAACTTACCCCCGCCAGCACCCGCGATGGGGTGTGGGCTCGCAGCCACAGGAAGGCCCTAGTGGATTTATAAAAAAAAACAAAAAATATTATAACTAGCAAAAAGGGCTATCGACGTTGATCTACAGGGTGTTTCATTGATATTGCGAAAAAATTCAGGTAAAGTATATTAATTTGCTTGAAACTAAGAGGGGTGTTGAATTGTTATTCAATTTTTTTATTTTTCTAAAAAATATTTGAACCAATTAAAATTGTTGTTTGATGGTTTCTTACCATGGGAAATTCGAATTTGATCTTGGTATGGCTCTAACTTGTAGAGGGCGCCACCTTCACCTAGTTTTCCAGTTATGTGGCTTTACATAAGTTTTTTGGACGGTCTCGTAATATATTATTGGACAAAAAAACAAATATCCTCATCATTTTCACGCAGAAGAAGTAAATCGGTTTAAAGTCACTACGGGCAACCATTCTCGAGATATTTGGATTCAAAATGATGAATACATGTGATTTTAAAATTATTGCAAAGGTAACCTGCTAGAAGTTATAAAATATTTGGTATGATTGCTTCACATTTTCAGTAAAAAAGATGAAAGTCAACAAGTGAAAAGTTTTATCAGCAATTCTTATTCAAACAAACATTTCGGGACACATGTCAAGAGGAATTTTTCTTTTTTTTTTTGTGCAGGCAAAATCATTCTTACTTTTTGGCAATATCAATGAAACATCATGCTTCACCATAATTTCAAAATCTTATTTGGTGCAACAGGGGCACATCTCTCAATTGAAATACATAGGAAAGGTGCTTCTGGTGCACCGAAGGTGTAATTCATTGTATCAAATCCAAATATCTAGAGAATTATTGCACGTAGCGACTTCTACCAGGTATACATTTTTTGCGTGAATGAGAAAGAAATCTGTTTAGCTACTCAAAAACATAATACAGGTATGCGTCGATTGATATCAGCGTAGAATCGACCCCCGGTTCCGGTGAGCGATGAATCCATACTAAAGATCATCGACAATCAGAACAAGGGCCTGAGCACGCAATGCTGGAGAGTTATCTCATCGACAAAGTGCAAGTTTGGGCCTTGGAAGGATATCATCTGTACGGTGGAGGATGAAACCTTCAAGATACTGAAAAGCAACAACGGAAGCATCAAGTTTGGGTTAGGCACCTTGAAAGCGAGGCTCCCCAAGGACAAAAAAGTTGGCACCAAGGGACCTGAAGCTGCAAGCAGTACAAATTAATTTGCATCACTGCAAAGCGGCATCGGAGGACTTGGTGCTGTTTATGACGGAAAATGAAGTAGACATAGCGCTGATCCAAGAACCATGACTTAAAAGAGGCAAAATTCAAGGATTAAAAGCGAAAGACTACCTTCTATATCATTCTCCATCGGTGAGTACAATAATAACCCGGACTCAAACAAGGTTACCGGTTACCCGGGCGATTTATGAATGAACGACATTGGAAATATACCTACTACTGGTTAGTGTAAATTCTGTGGTGATAGGGTGCGATGTCAATGGTCATCACAAGCAGTGGAGCATCAGTGACATTAACCACAGAGTTAAGTCGATTTTAGACTTGATACTTACCACCACAGAACACATACACAAAGTTTAGAAGACAAACTGACGTATTCAATTTCACGGAACAATGCACCACGGAATGCAGTGGATGCGAATCGAACTATCAAACTTGGATAATAATATTATTTATGTCCGATTGCACCGTTCGTGTCTTAAACATTAATTAACTAATCATTTGTTAAATTTAATCATCGATTAGATTTCATGAGGTTTGTACCGTGAAAAATTAAACGCCGTTAAGGTAATCAGCGAAAACAACTTGCCAACTACGCATTTAACATGTTTTGCTAACTTCAGTGTGAAAGCTAACCTAACTTAGTAAGTTGACATTTTCACTGATTATTTCCGTTCGGACTCCGGTTTCATTGTGAATTTGTAAAATATTTGTGAGGGTCTTAGGTTGTGGATTTTTAAACAAGAAACAGGAGACAAAATGGAGAGGGGTGTATGCGTTTTTTGAACTATGAAAAAGTCCTAACAGCAAACATTTATAAACATAATCACGTTACCAATGAGGAAAAGCAGAAGACTCGGGAGAAAATTGCGGCTGAGGTAAACTCTGCAGCTGTCAACAATACTTTCAGAACTTTAGAAGTACTGATACCTTCGTTTTGAAACGATTATATGAAAAAGATAAAAGAAAAGTTTGAAAGCTCGTAGCTGAAGAAAAGAAGGAGCCTTGAAAAATGTATATCATCCAGATCGTGAAAACAGTTTTTTCCTCATAAATTTTTTGAGACCCGAAATTCATCATCAATGATGTCAAAAAATACCCAAATCATCATTTATAAAAATATCAAAATCGTGAAGATTCATATTATCTTACCAGCTATAAAAATATTTCAAATAAAACCAGGAAAAAGCCACTCACTCCAGAAGTCTGGAGAAGCGGTGCATGACTCCATGTGAGGCAGGACCATAGACTAATATACTATATACCCAGGGTAGAACGGCTGTTTCGAACCTCCTCAAGGAAAACTTCCTCGGTTTCTTCTTCTTCGTTCGCCTTTTTCAGAATTATGTTACTTGGCCTCACTGTTTGATGTGTTATGGAGTGCTCTGGGCGAAATCCCATTTGTTCATCTAACAAAAAGTTTTTTGCTTTTGTGAAGTCCCTTATTTTGTGAAGGATGCATTTCTCCGCCATTTTTCCGATAGCGGCTGTAAGACTGATGAGCCTCCAGTATTCCGGGTTGTACCCTGCGTTCTTATGGTTTTTTTTATGAGGATCACCAGAGCATTTTTCCACTCAGAGAGAAATCAAAGCATGAAAGTTAACATGAAGATAAAAGGTGACGTTCAAATGGCATCATCTGTGATCATGACAAGCTAATAAGCCATTCTACGTACCGCCATCTTCCCGAAATTTAACGAACTTCAGGCACATCAGCGCCTCTCCGTGGATGCGAATCAAAGCTTTCACTCAGGCCCCACCCTCCATTCTCGTTTTTATTCTAAACTTTGTTAATGTGTTCTGTGCTAACCATCGACCTTATAATATGCAACAGGGTTAGGAAAGAGGAGTTCAATTTAACTTTGACTACTAATCCCGACGAGCTCACGGTTGAAAACCGGACAGTCTCTCTTATATACAATCTTTTCGGATCATAGGAGAATTCTCTTCGAAATTAACGGCGAGCTCCAAAAGCTCACATCATCCCCGTAGAGCAGACTGGCAAAAATTCTCTGACCTCATGGAAGGGGACAGGACAAGCTTGGGCCAGGATATTACGATCACCTACCAAAGAGAAATAAATCCTTCCACAAATCATGTCCCTTGAGTCGCTCACGCAAAAGCGTCACGTCTACCTGGTGCACAGCGGAACTGAGATAGATTAGGGACAAGACAAGAAGGCTTTTCAACCAATTAAAAAGAAATGGAACAAAGAAGGACTGGAATGAATACGAGACCAGCTTCAACAGATACAAAAGTGAAATCAGGAAGGTCAAAAAAGACTCATGGCACGACTTCTGCGAATCTATAATGGATACAAATGAGTCTGCAAGGCTAAGAAAGAAGCTTGGAAGGAAGGTGGTGACCCCAAGAAACATAAAAAGGCCAGATAAGTCGTGGACAGAATCTTGCAAGGTGAAGAATTTTCAATGGAGACGCACTTTCCAGGATGTACCGTAGCAGAAATCGGCAGTTCTGCTGAACAACAGCTGATTTCAAATACGAGAACACATCAGGGCTCGGATTTTTGAAAACCGGGGAGTAGAACAGCCGAGAGAAAGTGGGCTATAACTTGTAGGCTTGTCTTGGCTGTTCTACTTCCCGGTTTTCAAAAATCCGGCCCTTGGAGGTTGTGTCAAGGATAACATCGAGGGAAAAAGAAAAGTGGTCAGTGAATGATTTCGAGCGGTTTAATGGCTACCCCAGACTGGCGCGACTATTCGCGGGGAATTTTTCCGCGGCAGATTTTCTCTGATTTCTCACATGGTATTTACACTTAATGACACATTTTACATGCAAATGTGTTAAGAAAAGAGGCATGGTGGCTTTTCTACAAAAAAAAATTTCTCACGCGGGGCTCTAGGACGAATAATATTATTGAAGTCATCTTAAGGTTGTTCAATAAGTAGACTTTAGTAGAATATAACGTATCATTTCATATTTACTCAATGATTTAAAAAAAAATTAAACATGTAGATCACCAGTTGATATGTGATTGAACATTGCTGTATGCAATATATGAAGAAAATTTAACTTGGGTTCACAGGCATCTTGAAAATTCGACATTTGCCTTTTTATGGGTAATGTGCCAGTACCTTCTTCATTTGACAATGCATGTTTGCAGCAGTTGATATTTCACAAATGATGCACAGTGAGTGTGAGTTTACGTTTCCTGGCGATTTTTTTCAAAAAACTGTTTAGTGCCCCTTCTTCACGTTTCAAAAAAGGGTTAGTTTTGGTTAATCTCTCTGCGCGATTTTTGATAAAAATGGCTAGCTCTATTCGAAAGAGGGGCACAAATTATGTACTTTTTGAAAATTCCTCAATAATTGGATAAAGGATAGTCTAGATATAAAATCTTGAACTTGGCAAAAATGACAAAAATGAATTTTTGAATTAAACGTAAGGAAACGTAAACTCACAAATGGATTCAAGATTTTTGATGCACAATCAATTCATTGATAACTGATGCAGGATCAAAGTTTTGGTGAGGTTAGAGGTGGTGCGTTAATTTTTTGGAGCAGTGTATGTACCTTGCCGACCAAACGTGTTTGCTGGGATAGGTAAGCGTTTATTGAAAAACATTTGCCATGTTAGCATTTGAAAATGATATCTCAATTTTTTTTATCGCAGAATCAGTCAAGGCTAATCCACTTCCAGTCATCAATTTCACGTTATCTCTGAAGGCCTCGCATAGGTGGACTTACAAACAGAAAAACACAATGAATGGCATTTAGTTTTAGTTATTGTTATCCTAACCACATTTTTTCTATGTTAGGACTGAAATATGCCATTAAATATAATGCAGTGAACTGGTGGTGTTTTTTTATCACTCCTTGACATTTGATGGTGAAGAAGTGACTTGCTATCAATTATCCATCATGGCAAACTGCCTTGCGGCCAAGTGACGGCCAGCGTGCCAAATTGATGCTCCTCAGCTGATAACTGCCTATACATTGCCAATGAGAATTGCAAGTTACCCAACAAACACCTTTGGTCGGCAAGGTACATATTTAATGATGGCATCGTTGGCATCAAGATGGCAAATTATTGTTGTGCATTATTTGTAAAATATTAACAACTGCAAATATGCATTGTTTGTCAAATAAAGAAAAGGTACTGGCAGATCACCCATAACAAGGCAATTGTCCAATTTTCAAGATGCCTGTAAATCCAAGTAACTTTTTCTTTATACAATAGCCAATGCCTTTTGATAGCCTTGCATACAGCAATGTTCCATCACATATTAGCTGGTGATCCACATGTAAAGCTTTCTTATCAATCAATGAGTAAATATGAAACGATACGTTATATTTAATGCATGAAATGTACTTTTAGGCTGAAACGCTGCCAATATTTTTAGTTTACAATTGACATTTGATAAATGCACAGACGCAGATCCCGGTATTCGTTCGTTTCAAAGTTAGATGACATGTTATTATTCGTGCAGTGAGTGTTGGACCAAAAATAAGTACATATTGAATTGAAACAAATTCAATAAATTCATTCACATTACAGGTGGTTATTCGTGCATTTGATTACGTTCTAAAACTTGTTGGGGGAGGAACACAAGAAGCTACATACCTTTACATGCTACAAAAGAAGGGTTATGTCCGAAACTCATTAGACACGACCTAGCTCAGTAATCAAGATTTAAAGGTGCAATCAAAACTGGACACTAGGCAAGACGGAATAAAAAGCCTTCCTTCCATGCTTTCAGTGGTATGATTCGACTTATTTGTGGTAAGAATTTTACGTTTGATATATAACTATTTTTATAGATGAATCAACTGAATGTGTATCATCTTCTGATACTTGATCAAAGTACTGATGTACTTATATCAACAATGGTATGAAGCATATGTAAGCGTGTATAAGCTCAATATACATTTCTAAAATTTGCCATTCAAGCCCTTGAAAATGAATTCTCCATTTTTTTATTGCAGACTCAGTCAACAATTTCACGTTATCTTTGAAAACCTCGCATTAGGTGGACACACAAACAGAAAAACACAATGAATGGCATTTAGTTTTAGTTATTGTTATCATAACCACATTTTTTCTATATAAGAACTGGCATATAGCAATAAATATAATGCACTGAATTGGTGGTGTTTTTTTATCACTCGTTGACATTTGATGGTAAAGTAGTGATTTGTCATCAATTATCCATCATGGCAAAATGCCTTGCGGCCGAGTGACGGCCGGCGTGCCAAATTGATACTCCTCAGGTGATAACTGCCTGTACATTGCCAATAAGAATTGCAGGCAATGCCGTTACTATAAAGTTACATTGCCGTCATGGCATGTGTCGAGGCCAATTTCATTCCATTTTGTAACCGATCACAGCTTAGGTATATTTGTGACCACCATGTGAAATATAAGTCAGTTGACAATAAAAAGTCAAGAGTCAAGATACTATTCTTTTCTATTAATTCAAAATCAAATTAACAGTCCACTTGAATAATAATTTATCACATGTTATCAACTGATGTTTGGTGTCGGCATCTCACTGACGTCACGCGCCCCGCCCTAACCGAAAATCGATGCAGTTGGCAACAGCGGATGATGAGTTGGAAGGAGACATAGCAACGGACGGTCTGACTCAGAATTTGGGTGAATCGTTGGATTGGCGATTATTTGAAAAGTGGGCGCGTATTATTGCTATGGTTTTGTTATTTTGTTGAAGGGATATAAATTCTCCTTAATAAATAGTTAGATTATAGTTCAGGTGTGGGGTGAACTTTGAAACCTTTCGAGGTGGGGCCGTTAGAACCTTTTTCTTTGGTGAATCCTTTATTGTATCCTTGAGGTTTTGTGTGTATTGTATTGTACAGTACAGAAGTTTGAGTGTTTGGTAAAATGGGGAAAACGAAAAGATTTCGAGACCGATCGAGTAGTGCGAGCTCTGATACGAGTAGTGACAACAGCACAAGCTCATCGAATACATCAGGCAGAACTCGTTATCGAAAAACCAAAAATGAGAGGCATGTGAATAGGGAAGTGGAAAGAAGCAGCAGGGACAGGTCCTTTGATGGTTCCAATAAGCATAGAGATTCTAGACAGTTAAGTGCGTCTACCAAGAACAGACAGTTGAGTACGTTTTCCAATCATAGACAGTTAAGTACGTCTACCAAGAACAGACAGTCAGGTACGTCTTCCAATAACAGACAGTTAGGTACGTCTACCAAGGTCCGACAGGCAGAAAAGGCACATGATTGTCAGTTCCGCAAATCATCAGTGAGTCCTGCACGCATTCTTGTACACGTGAAGAATAGTAACGCCTCCGAACAACCTTCCACTTCACGCAGTAATACACCACCACCAAATGCGAAGTTTTATGAGGCTCAAGTGGCTAAACTAGAGGGTATTATCGAAACTATGGTTCAACTGGGAGACACCCAACACAGACGGTTTGCTGTGAACACGGATTGTATCCCAAAATTTCCACCAGAAAATGAAAATATTTCGGCAGCACTATGGCTAGCTAAAATTGACCAGATAAAAGAGATAAATAATTGGGACGAAATGACAACAATATACAACATGCATTCTCGTCTTTCTGGAATGGCCAGAACATGGTATCATAATTTGCCAACTTTGATTTATACCTGGGCAGAATGGAACCAACTCATTTTAAAAACTTTTTCCGACCATCTGGATTACGCTAAAGTCCTACGGAAAATGCTCAATCGACAAAAGCTACCAGGTGAAACAATGTCCACATACTATTTTGAAAAAATGGAGCTCATAAGAACCTGCAAAATTACCCAAAAAAATGCTGTGTCCTGCGTCATTGATGGACTGCCCGATGAATATATCCAAAATTCTGCCAGGGCGGGCCGTTATGAAACGCCCGAGACGAATACCTCGGGAATATACATATTTTCCAAGTCTTATTGTCAACAGCACTAGTTGAAGTAAGAAGTGAGAATAAAATATTTAAGTGTCGAGCATTACTGGATAGTGGTTCACAAAGTAATTTTATGTCAGAATCTTTGTGTACAAAATTAGATCTAAAACCTACCAGTATTCAACACGCTGTAAAAGGAATTGGACAATCTTTAGCAAATATTGATAAGAAAGTTAACATTGAAATAGGTTCGCGTACAGATAAATCATTCAAAAGAAATATTGACTGTCTAGTTTTGAATAAAATAACGGACAAATTGCCCATGTATAGTTTTAAGAAGGCTCAGTTGAGTATTCCTGTTGACTTGAAACTTGCAGACCCAGAATTTAATATTTCAAAAGAAATTGATCTTTCATCAGGTTCTGACTTATTTTGGTCTGTTATTAATCAAGGTCAAAAATCATTAGGCCCAAACCTACCTATCCTTCAGAATACTGTTTTCGGTTGGGTTATAGCAGGCAATTTGGTATTAAATTTACATCCCAAAAATTCGGTCAACTATTTAAATATATTGCCATCGGAAGTTTCCTCGGAATTTTCATTTCACAAAGAAATATTAAAATTCTGGGAGTTGGAAGAAGTAGGGGATAGAAAAATGGCTTTATCTGAGACTGAAAAATACTGTGAAGAATTCTTTGGAAGAACCACAACTGAAGATGAAACAGGAAGATATATTGTAAGCATACCATTCAAGAAAAATGTTACTGAGCTGGGCAATTCTAGAGAAGCCGCTATAAGGCGATTCTATTCGTTGGAAAAAAAACTGAACAAGGATCCAGGATTGAGAGTCGAATATGTAAAGTTTATACAGGAATATATTTCTCTGAATTCTCTGTCAGAATGTGATGATCTAGAAAATGAAGGTTACTATTTACCTCACCATGCCGTTATAAAGTTTGACGACAAAGGTTCCTACGGTTTTCGATGCTTCTTGCAAGACTACTACGGGTCTTTCATTGAATGATGTACAGTTTATAGGACCAAACTTGCAACAAGATATTTTCGAAATTCTAGCTAGATTTCGTACTCATAAATTTGTTATGACTGGCGACGTTAGTAAAATGTATCGTCAAATTTTGATAAATAGTGAACATCAGAAATTTCAGAAAATATTTTGGAGATCAAATACTGAAGATGATTTGAAATGTTATAAACTACATACTGTAACATATGGAACTGCTTCAGCACCATACTTGGCTGTGAAATGTTTATTTGATATTGCTGACCATAATGATGATAAACATATAAGTACAATAATTCAACGAGATTTTTATATGGACGATTTGTTGACTGGAGCAGATACCGAAGAAGCACATTTGGATATACAAACAACAGTTTCAGAGTTGTTGAAGAAATCAGGTTTTGTACTTCGAAAGTGGCTTTGTAACAGAACAGATATTTTGGACAAATTTCAAATCAACCCTGAATTAAGTGTCAATATATTGAATATTGGATCCAATGAACCCAATAAGACTCTGGGAATTTTTTGGGACGCCGAAGGAGATACTATCAATTATGCTACCAACTTCGTCACATTTAGTTGTGGTAAAATCACCAAACGTAAGATTTTATCTTCGATTTCTCAAATATTTGATCCTTTAGGATTACTGGGACCTATAATAATTATTGCGAAGTTGTTGATACAGAGTCTGTGGAATTATCATTTAAATTGGGATGATGAAATTCCTGACAGTTGTCTTAAAGTATGTAACAGTTTAAAAGAAAATTTGAAACTATTAAAAGATATAAAAATACCCAGATATGCTATCTTTTCTCAGTACATGACAATAGAGCTGCACGGTTTTAGTGATGCTTCGAAAAAGGCTTACGGAGCTTGCATTTACTTGCGTTGTAAAATTGGAAATTGTGATTTTACATGTAATTTATTATGTGCAAAAAGTCGTGTTGCTCCTCTTAAGCAAGTCACATTACCTAGGCTTGAATTATGTGCTGCTGTTTTATCGGGTCATTTGGTAAAAAAGATTAAAGGGTCTTAAGAAATACATTTCAATAAGTGTTATTATTGGTGTGATTCAACTATAACCTTTTTTGCTGGATCCGTGGAGAGTCATCTCATTGAAAAACTTTCGTGGCAAATCGCGTGAGTGAGATTCAATCTCTCACAGAAAAAAGAGATTGGCACCACATTATTTCAGAAGAAAATCCCGCAGACTTATTGTCACGGGGTACGACAATTGAAAATCTGAGAAATAATGATTTATGGTGGCATGGCCCACAGTTCCTTTTCGTGGGATTGTCCAAATGTGGTTTTACCAAGTAAAGTTCCAGAACAAAAAACTATTTCTTGCATGGTTGTTGGTGAATTTGATCTTTTGGTTAAATTATCTGTTGGTACTTCATCATTGCAAGAAATATTGCATATTTTAGCATATGCTTTACGATTCATTGACATTTTAAAAAATAGAAATAAAGATTTTAAAATGACTGAATTTTTGATACCAGATGAAATCGAAAAGTCCTTGAACCTATTGATAAAGAATTCTCAAATGGAGGCATTTCCAATCAAAAATCATAACTTGAAAAATGGAAAACCAGTGCCAAATAAGAGTAGACTTCTAAGTCTCAATCCAATTTTCAAGTCTGGACTTATTTGTGTAGGTGGTAGATTGAAAAATTCAAGTCAGTTAGATGAGACAAAGTATCCAATTATTTTACCAAAAAGTAATCCGTTAACAAAATATATTTTACGCTCAGAACATGAACGGTTATTACATTGTGGCGCACAAGCTTTATTATTTTCCATTCGATCGCGTTATTGGATCATCTGGTAGAAGTGCTTGTCGAAATATTACTACAAATTGTCTACAATGTTCCAAAAACAAACCGAAAAATAATAATCACCTAATGGGTAACCTGCCAGAAGTACGTGTTAACAGTTTTCGTGTATTTGAAAATATTGGCACTGATTATGGCGGTCCTTTTTATGTCAAAGATAGAAAAGGGCGTAATTGTAAAAGTACAAAAGCTTATCTTTGTGTGTTAATTTGTATGTCTACCAAGGCAATACATTTAGAACTGGTCTCTGAACTAACAACAGAATGTTTCCTGGCAGCCTTTAGTAGATTTACTAGTAGGCGAGGAAAACCATCAAACGTTTACTCTGATAATGGACTCAATTATGTTGGTGCAAATAACGAGTTGAATAATATATATTCGTTTTTACAAGAAAACTCGCTTTATATCGGTAATTAATTATCCGATGAAAAAATTCGATGGCATTTTATTCCGGCTAATTCACCAACATTCGGTGGTCTCTGGGAAGCTGGAATTAAAAGTGCAAAAACACATTTGAAACGAGTTGTTGGTAACAAACAATTAACATTTGAGGAGTTTGACACTTTACTGACACAAATTGAGGGTGTTTTGAACTCTCGACCTCTTAGTCCATTAACTGAAGATCCAGATGACTGTTCGGCGTTGACTCCTGCTCATTTTCTGATTGGTCGAAATATGACGGCTCTACCAGAACACGATTTGGCGGATGTTCCTGAAAATCGATTATCCAAGTGGCAACAGATCCAGGTAATGGTGCAACACTACTGGAAAAGATGGCAAAAGGAGTATCTCGCCGAATTGCAGACAAGAACAAAATGGCGAAGAAATTATCAAAATCTAATTAAAGTAGGCAGTCTTGTGCTAATCAAGGACGATAACCTTCCTGTAATGCGTTGGCAAATGGGACGAGTAACTGAACTTCACAGTGGTAGTGACAATATCGTTAGAGTGCTGACAATTAAAGTACGCTCTGGTGAAATAAGAAGAGCTATCAACAGAGTGTGCACAGTGGAAATTGACTGAATATACATGTTTTGTTAGTTTTAAAGTTTATGAACCTTTCAAGGCGGGCGGTATGTCGAGGCCAATTTCATTCCATTTTGTAACCGATCACAGCTTAGGTATATTTGTGACCACCATGTGAAATATAAGTCAGTTTGACAATAAAAAGTCAAGATACTATTCTTTTCTATTAATTCAAAATCAAGTTAACAGTCCACTTGAATAATAATTTATCAAAGAACAAAACAGCATGTTTGCTGGGCTTTTATAGATGCATCAATAACTGATCATGTATCATCTTCTAATACTTGATCGAAGTACTGTACTTATATCAACAATGGTATGAATTATAGATAAGCGTTTATTAAAAAACATTTGCCATTTAAACACTCAAAAATAAAATCTCCATTTTTTTACTTCAGACTCAGTCAAGGCTGATCCACTTCCAGTCAACAATTTCACGTTATCTTTGAAGGCCTCGCATAGGTGAACGCACAAACAGAAAAACACAATGAATGGCATTTGGTTCCAGTTATTGTTATCCTAACCACATTTTTTCTGTATTAGAACTGAAATATGCCAATTAATATGATGCACTGGATTGGTGGTGTTTGTTTATCACTCCTTGACATTTAATGGTAAAGTAGTGATTTGCCATCAATTATACATCATGGCAAAATGGCTTGCGGCCGAGTGACGGCCCCGGCCGGCGCGGCGTGCCAAATTGTGCTCAGCTGATAACTGCCTGTGCCTGTACATTGCCAATGAGAATTGCAGGCAATGCCGTTACTATAAATTTACATTGCCGTCATGGCATGTTTGCTGGGTACTTCACAAAGTCACCTGGAGAACACCCCACTCCCGGCATCCTGACCGCTCGGACCAAATCCATAGCTGAGAAAACAATCAGGGGATGTCACTATCCGTAGTGGCGCTCCAGAGGTCCGTGCATCAACCGACAAAGAAACACTCAACAGTGCATGCAGAAATCTGCACCTTCATTCCATGATACTACAACAGACAAGATAAGCTCACGCGCATCTTTTCCGGTGACCACCCATCCAAAATGCATAGGGGGTTCGGTGCCCATTGCTAGTTGCTAGGTCATGTTTTTAACAGCTATTTTCCCATATCTTTTCTAATGATCATCATGCGCGTATCGGTTTCAATTTCGTTCAACTAGTGAGCTTATCTTGTGTGTTCCAGTATCCTGCTTTCATCTGATGTTCATCAATCTGCCACACGGATCGACATCAACTCCTTAAAGAATCAATGTCAACCAGCATGACAGAGCGGAGAATGATGAACAAAGCATGAAACAATGGAACCTACGCATAAGCAAATTGAAAGATGTTAAACTGGTAAAAAGAGCAAGAGATAAATCTCCTGGTTTGCACAATTTAGATGCATGATAAGAACAAAATCGATGAAGCAACAGGTAACTACCAAATATAGAAGAAAAAAAAAGATACAGCTAAACACAATCACGTTTATAATAATGTGACGAAACATGCCCAGTGGAACGAACTTCCAAGGCGGACGACAGCGGACACGACATTACAACCATTGCATCTCGTCATCGAATAACTCGGCTTTTGTCCCGTTTGTCACAAGCCCAAACCACTATTAAGTTCTAGAATAGCAAGGTTTATTCGGTTGCCTACACCTAGAATATTGGAGAACTTTCGCCATCTATCGAGGTATTGAAGAGGCTCTATATAAGAAGCTCCGCCATTCGGACAGGGAGTTAGTTATTGATTAGCCGCGAATTATAATTGTTACAACATAAATATACGCTGCGATTGTGAACATAAATATTTGTGGTTGTGTTAGTGACTTTTAATTAAAACTGGACAAGTGTTTTCTATAGCGAAACTCGTTACATTGGTGTCAGAAGTGGGATTTATTGTGTGCTATAGAAACGTACATAAATATTCGCTGCAATGGCTATGAAACTAGTGTTTTTAACCGGATTGAAGGTAACGGAGTTGAAGAGAGAGCAGGAGGAGCGTGATTTGGATACAAGTGGGAAGAAAGCTGATCTACAACAACGGCTTCGTGAGGCTTTAATGGAAGAAGGCAGGGATCCAGATACGTTCCAATTTGAAATTCCTGATCAGAACGCTGTGGAGAAATTGTCGAAAAACTTGAAAGATGAGCTGAAGGATCAACTTCAAGAGAACTCGAGGAAAATGGAGGAGAAGCTCGAAGAATCTTCCAGAGCTATGGAAGAAATCAAGGAGCAACTGGCAGATAACCACAACTGTTTAAAGGCTCATGTAGCAGAGGAAATCGGAAATCTGGAGAAACAATTCGGAGAGACTGCAAAGGCTCTGGAAGACGAAATCGACGAAGTGAGAAGGCAAGTGGCAGTAATCATGCAACAACCGGAAGTAACTTTCGGGAACCACGGTGCGAGTGCCAAGATGGAAGCTGATACCATCAGAATCCACATGAAAGCCCCACAGTATTATGGCAAGCTGTCCTGGAACAATTACCATCGCCAGTTCGAGGCAGCAGCAAGGGCAAATGGATGGACTGGACCGGAAAAAGCCCTGGCATTGACTCTGGCGCTTCGTGGGGAGGCAACGGAGATCCTGTAGACACTGAACACCCAGGAACAGGAGGACTACGATGTGCTCGTCAAGCATCTGGAGCTGCGGTATGATCAAACTCATTTGGAGCATGTCTACCATTCCCAGTTGAAGAACCGCATCCAAAAGACCAACGAGACCATGTAGGAGTTTGAAGCGGATGTTGCTCGCCTTGCACGACTGGCTTATCCAACCACGCCAGAGAACGTTATGGAGAGACTTGCAGTTCAAGCCTTTTTGGATAGACTTCAAGACCAGGAGATAAGACAGTCCTTGATACTTCATCGTCCTGACAGACTGGTGGATGCGCTGGCAAAAGCCCTGGAGTTTGAAGCGGCTAAGCAATCCGTCAAGCTTCCTGCGCGCGTGCGAAGGATGGAGGAACAAGATTTCGCAGAGGAAGACTCCTTCGACGCAAATGTGAGGAGAGTCGTCAAGGAAATGGAGGCGTCCAAGCGAAGGAAGCTACGATGCTGGAATTGTGGGGAGCTTGGCCACATTCGTAGCCGATGCAGGAAGAAGATACGGGCACCTTCTTCGACGTCGGAAAACTAGCAAGGGTCGATGCGAAGGGGCAATCGTCGACCTCTATCCAGTTTGCCCCGAAGAAAACTGCCATAGTTGCCTCTTCAGGACACAAACTGAACAGCGTGATTGTGGATGTCTTGGTTAATGGAGAGAAACGCACCATGCTGCTGGATACAGGTGCGACGAAGACTATCATCAAGCCCGACATTGTCACAACACCGACAATGATTAAACCAACAAAGTGGCGACTACGGACGGCAACAGGAGATTTGGCTAGGATCCATGGTGAAGTGGAGGCAGCAGTGACTCTGCGAAGCACCAGCTTCGAACATCCAATGCTGGTTGCCGATATTGAGGAAGAAATCATAATTGGAATGGACATCATGAACACCCGAGGCTTCGAATGAGATTTCAAAAATGGAACACTGAGAACCAACAACGAAGAGGTGGTACTGCATGGGAGAGAGGAAGAGACAGTTCGTGTTTTGCTGGCTGGGGATTCTTCAATTCCCGAGAGGAGCGAGATGATTCTGTAGGCTCGCCTGCAAGGGAAGATCAAAGAAGGAAGCATCGTGATGTTTGAGCCTAAAATACACGATTCTGAAGTAGGACGAGGCATTGCATGTAGAAAGAGCCTGGTATATGTGGGAAAAACTGTGCCCGTGAGAGTGATTAACGTCAACTATCACTCTGTATGTTTGGCAAGGGACACAGTTTTGGGGCTCTGCTCGTCAATGTCCTCTGTGGTGCGACAAGTATGTGGGACTGACCAAACCATCCCTGAGTTCACCGGAGAGATGGAGAAGTTAGTTGTTACCTCTTCAAAAGATCTGGGTAAGAGACAAAAACAACGATTGAGAAATCTGATAAGGAATTACGGCGACATCTTCGACAACGGGCCTGGGGAAAAGGGCCGAACGAACGTGATACGGCACACCATCAACACAGAAGGAGCACGACCGATCCGCCAAACAGCTAGAAGACTACCTTTGGCCAAGAAAGAGGAGGCGGACAAGATCATCAAGGACATGGAGAAAGGCGGTGTCATCGAGCCTTCTAGTAGTCCATGGTCATCGCCAGTTAATCTGGTTAAAAAGAAGAACGACTCAACTCGATTCTGTGTGGACTATCGTCAGCTGAACAACGTGACGAAGAAAGACAGCTGCCCGCTACCACGGATCGACGACACTCTGGACACCTTGGCCGGATCGAAGATCTTCTCAACCCTGGACCTCAAAAGCGGATATTGGCAGGTAGAAATGGCCCCTAAAGATCGAGAGAAGACTGCTTTCAGCGTTGGAACTGGGCTGTGGCAGTTCACTGTTATGCCATTTGGGTTATGCAACGCACCTGCTACGTTCGAGCGGCTGATGGAGACTGTTCTCAAATGACTATCCTGGTCAACATGCCTGATGTACCTGGATGACATAATTGTGGTTGGCAAATCATTTGAAGACCATTTGAAGAAATTGGAGGAGGTATTCCAAAGACTCAGAAATTCCGGTTTGAAGCTGAGTCCAAAGAAATGCCAACTGTTCCGGAGGGAAGTACATTACCTGGGTCATATCGTGTCGGCTGAGGGAGTAGCCGTTGACCAGCAAAAGGTGGAGTCAGTTAAGGAGTGGCCAATACCAAAGAACCTCCACGAGCTAAGAAGTTTCCTGGGTCTGTGCACGTACTACCGGCGTTATGTCCAGGGATTTGCGAACATCGTCCGGCCTCTTCACAGGCTCACAGAGGCACAGAGACGCTTCCACTGGGACGAAGATTGTCAGGAGGCCTTTGACACGCTTAAAACGGCACTTGCCAGCGCGCCCATCCTAGGCTACCCACTACTTGAGGGTAACTTCATCCTGGATACAGATGCCAGCAATGTAGGACTTGGGGCAGTGCTGTCCCAGATCCAGCAGGGACATGAAAGGGTGATCGCCTATTTCAGCAAAACCTTGTCGAAGCCGGAACGGAACTACTGCGTCACGGGAAGGAACTGCCGGCAGTAGTTAAAGAGGTAGAGCACTTCTACAAGTACCTCTACGGGAGAAAGTTTCTGCTGAGAACCGACCACGCCGCGCTCAAATGGCTCCACCAGTTCAAAAATCCGGAGGGTCAAGTTGCTCGATGGATTGAGAGACTTCAAGAGTTCAACTTTGACACGGAACATCGAGCTGGATCCAGCCACAACAACGCTGATGCTCTGTCCAGGAGACCTTGTCCAAAACAATGTAAGCACTGTCAAAGAGCCGAGGAAAAGGAGGCGAGCACTTGCAGGACGACTGTGGTGGATGATTCCTGGCAGACCAGGTCACTTTGAGAGGACCAGAAAAAGGATTCAGATCTGAAGCTGATCATCAGATGGAAACAGGCAGGCCAACGACCAACTTGGTAGGATGTCGCGCGATTCTCCTCCAACGTGAAGTCCTACTGGGCTCAGTGGAACTCTATGGCTCTCAACGATGGCGTCATGAAGAGAGTGGTGAACAATCTGAATGGCACAGAAGATCGGAAGCAGATAGTGGTCCCCCGAAGCCGACAGACAGAAGTGATGAGGGAGATCCACGATGGCGTCACGGGTGGGCATCTAGGAGTGACAAAAACGCTGGGAAAACTGCGAGAGCGGTTCCACTGGGTCAACTGTCAAGCAGATGTGAAGAAATGGTGCAGAAAATGTGCCGTATGTGCGGCAAGTGACGGACCCCAGAAACGGCCAAAAGCTCCTATGCGTCAATACAACGTGGGAAGCCACTTTGAAAGGATCGCAATCGACGTGGCTGGACCGTTTTCTGAATCGGACAAAGAAAATAAATACATCTTGGTCGCCATGGATTACTTCAGCAAGTGGACTGAAGCGTATGCCTTGCCAAACCAGGAGGCGGCTACCGTTGCCGATGTCTTGATTAAGGAATGGTTTTGCCGTTTCGGTGTCCCGTTGGAGCTGCATCCGGACCAGGGCAGAAACTTCGAATCGACGCTATTCCAGAATGTCTGCGATGTCTTGAAGATCTAGAAGACAAGGACAACGGCGTTGCACCCACAATCGGATGGCATGGTGGAGCGAATGAACAGGACCATCAATCGACACTTGGCCAAAGTTGTCTCTGACCACCAAAGAGACTGGGACGAACACCTCCACCTATTCCTCTTGGCATACCGATCTGCAGTTCACGAATCGACAGGCGAAACCCCAGCAAGGATCATCATAGGTCGTGAACTCCGGCTGCCCTGCGACCTGAAGTTTGGCTGTCCACCTGGTGAAGATGTCACTGGGGAAGATTACGCAAGCAATCTTCCAAGAAAGACGGACGACATTCATCAACGAGTCCGTTTGAACATCCAGAGTGCCAGCGACCGGATGAACGAGGCCTATGACGTAGACGCCGAGGAAGGCGGGTTCCAGGTTGGGGATCTGGTTTGGCTTCATAATCCACATAGGCGACGTGGCTTCTCCCCAAAACTGCAAAGTTGTTGGGAGGGCCCGTATGAGATTCTGGTGCGAATCAATGACGTCGTCTACCGGATAAAAAAAATCTCCCTTAGTAAAGTGATAGATACAGAGAAATTACTGGATATTATTCTGAAGTTCGTAATTCTACCGCTTTGGTAAGTAACTAATTGTGTATGATTTAAAGTTAGTAGGTACTTGACATGATTCTTGCTTTCAGGCAGTGGAAATCACTACATCGCGTGTCAAACTCAAATCGAAAACAAAATCTTAGTGACTCAAACAAATCGCTCACGCTCAGGGTATTATGCTCATTCTAGTCGTTCAATGATCAAAGGTGATACCTGATAATGCAGGGGGAGGCCCAATTTTTCATTATTCACACTCCAATATTATCTCCTGAACCATTTTGACATCTCATGGTCTACTGACGGACATTTTTTGTTGAAACATTTGGTTCGAAACAAATTCACTACAGGATGTTATCTACAGCAATTATGAATTTTTGGAAAAAAGTTGAATGTCAAGAACATAGTGCCCATCCTCATGTTCTTGACAAGCCCTTAATCACCATAATCAGCAAAATTTTGGTGAAAACCGCATTACAATACATATTTAGTAATATTATAATATGCACTCAATAGTAATGTGCATTTTTGATCGATATACGCTTCTCAGTATCATATCAGTCATGTCTCTCGTTCGGCGTTAAGCTCAGTCAAAATCTGTAATTTCATACCACGGCATAAAAAAACAACATTATACCCTACTTGTACATGCGCATCACAAAGATTTTTCTCAAGTGATGATGAGTTTTCATCTCATTTTTTCTTTATTTTATATTTCGTGAAAATTGGAACTTACCAATCTACCTTTCAAAATTAAGTTTTTCAAAAGAAACAACATTTAGACTGTGCACTACAAGCTTTACATAGAAAACATTTTTTTCCAACTCACCTCACATCCAAATTTATAGTAACCATATTTTACTAAGAATTTGATAGTGTCTTTCAAACTCTTATGGCAGTTCTTGTAATTGATGTCAGGAAACAACACACTCTGTTCACTCCATGGAATGTTTCGCGCAAATCGAAAGTTCCTCATTTTGATGACAACGACTCGATGAATTGTAACACTAAATACAAAAACAAAACTCCAAAGCAACTGTTGGAAGTCTGCGTATTTATCCCCAAATCGAGACTCGTGAAATCCCAACCAATCCATAAAATTCAAGGTAAAGTTCCCTTCTATGTCATTGGCCTTCTAGAATTGATTCCAATAAAAGCTAGAAGTCTCTATCAGCTGCAACTTACTTGTCTTACAAAAATATTCCAGCTCTTATGCTCTTTATACCACCCCATATAAACAAGTCTGACAAGAATAAAAATCTGTATCATGCAAGACATAAAATAAATAACATGACTTGATGGTTTCTTTCCCAAAAGGCAACTCATTGTCAGCAGCAATACAAATGGGGCATGAATTGCACACAAATCAAAAAGGCACATGAGCCAACCTATCAGAAGGATCACATCCAATAAATGAATTTCCAGGAAAGCAGTGGTAGTATCAACAACATCTCTATAAATCTCCACTTTATTCTTCCAGCCATCATCTGGAAGGAGTAGATTAATAAACATGATAGATGAACGTTGGTATTTCAAAACCAGTTTGCTTAAGCTGCTCTTGTTCTGCTCCAAATTCTTCGGGAGTCTTCAGGGAGGTTCTTTCATTGAACTCTTGTTGAAAGTAATTCATTTGGAGTACACTTGCTATTTGGAAACATAGCGGAACCATTATCTCTCTAAAACGCTCGTATATGTCTGGATATAGCTGAAGGCCTATTATCTTCACACTGATTTGATATTGCAAGATTGTATATTGATAAGATGATAAATCATGACAACTCACATTTTTGATGTCACTATGTTATCTTCCATCCATCTTTCAACTCCCTCAAGTTGATAAGCAAATAGCATCAATAAGTTGAACATTGAATAAAATATAACTATTCGCCAATAAAACCACAGCAAGTTTTTCCATTTGTCAAAAGAGCAGATCTGTGAATTTCATAATAGGTGAAAGCTTCGATTATATGACGATAGTGGCCAAAAGAAAACACTGGAAATAATTTTAAAGTTCATACCTCCTCCGCTAGGGAGCGTGATAGCTATGTTAGGGTGGAAAAATTGATTTTACTATAAAATGTTTCGATATAAGTTGCTTACAGAATACCACCACTGTTATTCTCGTGAGATTCTGCATCTTTTTGGATCACCATATTTGATTGTAGAGCATCAGATAAAGACGGTGAAAAAGGGTCTTGCTTTTGCTTATGCTTCCGGTAGACTCAACATATTTGAATAAATAAGGTCTCGTTAGCGAGAGGATGCCTCATTTATTAGAAGCAAATAAAGCCAAGAAAGATTGATTTACGATGATCCCTCTGGATGGCGTCATCGCAGTTTATTGTTTTTTCAATTTTATTCCGAAATTTCAAGTGGAATGATATGATTATTTCAACAGAAACAGAAAGAAGATCAAATTTTCAAACTTCACGCGTTCAGGAGTTATTGCCTTTTTCTGATGAACACGTATGTTTTTATATTTTTATTTTATACTTTACTGGACCGTATCATCTACCGGTCTGGGAAAAGACACATTTCATGATCAGAGCCAATAAAATTGGATAAGAAGAATATATAAATTTAACTAAGTTTGGAAGTTGTAGTATGGTTTGGCTGGCTCCATCTCATGGTAAAAAATATCAAGGAGAATCAATTTATCTACCCGACTATAGCTATTATGCCCCTACCGGTGAAGGTAGGAAGTTGAAAATTATTTCCAGTGTTTCCTATTGGCCACTTTAGTCATATAACTCATCACCGCAAGTCTCTTCAATGAGTGGTTCCTGAGATATAGCCGCTTTCTTCGCTTTTTTGAGCACTCTGTACAGGGTGGTTCATTATGTTTGATAACATTTTAAGAAGCTGTTGCTTTTTTGGTTTTGAAAGTATCGAAACCAAACAAATATTAGATTGTATAGTTATCTAGCAAGTTTTTTTTTGTGTGAAAGATAAAACAAAAGACTGACGACCATCCGCGAAAGTGTCCTACTTTTTCGTTAAACTGAAGTTGCCGTTTACCACTACAACATCGTTTTAGTCCTTTTAGTTCTTGAGATACAGGGACAAATTGAGATTGTTGCATTTTCAGGCACGCCTCGTATTTCAACTATTAGATAACTTATAGAAAAAGTGAAGAGGGCATCATATTTGAGAGTGAAACGCTGGCTCTTCGGTGCAAGACGGTTATGGGTCACTCTCTTATGAAAGACTTGGTGAGGTACCAATCTAATCAAAGAGGCTGAACTGGTTTAGACCAGCAAGAAAGTGATATCACAATAAGTCACTAGACTGCAGTGCAAATCGCGAAGAAAAGTGAAAAATACTTGGAATGAAAAAAATATGTTTATCATTAGTCAAGACAGGTGTGCAAATTACGTCAACCGAATAAATAATAGCACTTATAGTGAATTTTGCGTTCAACTTGGTATACATGGAGATTCCAATATTTTTGACAAACTCACAAATGGAAATAGCGTTGTAGACGTTTAGTGGAACACATACGTTATCAACAATAATATAGAAGATATAAGGTTACCTGAAAAGTTATTAGAAATACCATGGCGAATCCAACAAATGTGATTCTGAATATATTACTTGTTGTCATAAACTCCATCCAAATCATGGTGATGATTACAATCCATATCCAAAAAATATAACAAAAGCTCAAGAACTGTTGCGCTATCTTTTTCAGTGTTGAGGGCTCTTCAGCTATGGAATAAGATTTAATATGAAAATAACAAATAGAAATAGAAACATAATATGAATTTACCTGTTTCCAGATTGCCCCGGCTACCTTGGAGATCCTCTAACTCTACAGCCATTCTACTCTCGAATCTCTCTTGCCACAGCTGTTTCATGTTGCAAAAAATCACAATTGCAAACGCTGATTCAACCAATTGGATACTGAGCCTCATAGATTCATTTTCACAACCTAGAGTTATGAGAATTAGGTTTGTGATTAAGATGAGATCTACAAATTATAATACGCTACATTTGCCAATAAGCCACGAATGATTAATATTCAAGTTAAGGGCTTCTAAATAAGACGCAATAAGAAGTATCTGCACATAAATAACCAAAAATGGACTAGCCCACAACATTATTTTCTTTTTCCAAGGGATGAACCATACGATATTAGCGTATATGAATAGACCGGCCATCTTTAGCTCAGGAGAAAATATTGCCCAAACCTGCGAAACAGTTGGTATTGAAGTCAAGTGAGTGAGCTTTGTTGAACGTACCATCAAAACAAAGTTTGCTAAGGTGTAAGATATACTGATAATGAAGCGCATCACTTTATTGGTCCTGATCATGAGAACTTCTATCGCGGTTAGTTCTTTTTCACTATTCGAATATCCCAAAGTTACCTGGAATATATTGTCTGGTATAGATGGAAATTGATTAAAATTGTTCAATAAACTCACGGCGATCTCTTCAAATGCAGTCTGCCAAACCTGAGTCAACGTGGTTCGTTTACAAAAAGATCCAATAGCGTTAAGCACTCCGTCCTGAAACAATAGTTTTTTTTCAAACGTCAGTAAAATAGACCTTGTTCGACTGAGTATCGGCCGCAAAGTTTTGTTTTAGTGGGTTATGAAATGTTTATCTTTTCTTCAATATTGTGAAAGGAAAGAATAAGAGGAAAGAATGTCAGTAATGAACGCTGGTCTATGGGGTCCTGATAATTATCATTCTACATAAAATACTGGATAAGTATTGACTTGAAATATACTTACATTTTTAGTGTTTCGGAAAAACTTATTACTTAGTGTGCCTAACTAAACCAGACCAATCTCCAAGAGAGAGTGACAGGTTCCCCCAAAACATAGGTGAATGATAAAAAATGATAAACAGTATAGCAACTTGAAACTTTTGGGATAAAGTCTTGATAAAAATAGCTATCAAATGACTTAACACAACATTCACCTCCGGAGGTTGAAAGGTAGGAGCGATTTTTGATAAATCACCCAACACCTGAGAAAATCTGGATGGGAAGTTTTTTTTCCTACCCTGTATATGAGACTCAAATCCGTTTTAAAAATCAGGATGTACTTGACAACACAATGAAACCTTCATACGAGTCGCTAAATCTAAACGTTTAGCAGCAAAATATCATTCGCTAATGTGGCAGAGCTGTAGTGGTAGAAAAAAAATATATTGAGATTTTGAATTTTGGTCACACTACCATTACTTTCCATTATTTCTCATACAGTACGCTAGATTGATGCATTCAAAAAATCCATTGTTTATCCGTTCTGAGGTTTAAAAAAAATATATTTTCAGAGAATTACATTACAGTAAATAAGTATGAAGTATGAATATGAAAAACAAAGCTAGTTTTCGAAAATATTGTAGAATAAGGCGAAAACTAATAGTACATTTTGTACCAAGGGCGGAAAGTAGATGATTATGACGAGGGTATAAGTAGCAGCACGAGCGAAGCGAGGGCAGATATTAGCCGAGTCAAAATCATCTTTCGTCCGTGGTACAAACAGTGCTTTTTGTACAACCAGTTTGTAATAATTTGAAAAAGAATAATTATGAAAATCAAAAATAAATAATCGATACACTGGCACTACACACTGCTGGCAAGTCAGACAACTGACAAGTTTAGTGACAACTGTCAATCCATGGTAACAATAGGTGTGTTCCCGTATTCTTTTGTGGTGCGGATTCATTGTCACCGAGATTGTCACGTGATTAGTTCCTTTTAGTATGCTAGGCTGTCACGTGGTTATTAGATAGAGGCGTTGGGATCCAAGGAACCGTTGCTAAGCGACATACTTTGGCGCCGGCGGGCTCGAAAGTACTTTTAGGCCCGGCTTCCAAAATTAGCGAGTTTCCGCCTGCTTTGCATGCATTGAAAAGTGGACTTCATTTGTAGGTTGTACAAAAAAGTGTTTTGAAATAATCTTGATATTATCCTGTATACAGGGTGTCTCACGGTCTATGGTACCTTAGACGTTTACGGAGAACTAGACATAGGATCGATCTGAAAATTTGGCTCGGCACATAATCGAGTATGATCTATATTTATAAATATTTTCAGTTTTGCATTGTTGCCGCTTCTACCCAAAAGTCGTGGCAACTTTCTTATTTTTAATGGACCACCCTGTATATTATTATTTTTTTGGATTCCTTGACTGATTCTAATCACTTTTGCTTGATATACTCCTATACCTATCGGCAGCGGTTTTCGAGCTATAAATTAATTTATAATATTTTTGTCGTAAAACACAGCAATGGATTGAGTTCAATAATTTCGTACTTGAAAACGGTGGAAAGTTGAAATTGCTATGCCGACTAGAGGAAGGTAGGTTTATATGGTTCCAATGGAGAAACCGATCTGAAAATAAACAGAGGTGCTTCAAATTAATTAATCTTTTTCCTTCACACAAAAATGATAAAAAATCAATTTTTACAAATGGAACCCCCTGTATATTACTTAAAAAATAAAAAGGCAAATACATTTCTTTTCAGATGATATCCCATGTTCCTATACCTAAACCTTCAGGATCTACAAGATAAATGCATTTTACTAAAAAATAAATTATATTGGTATACATGATATGAAACATAATGTAGTTTCTAGGGCAACCTATAGTTGCCAGGTCACACAGCAATAACAATTTATTTTTAGTAGCAAATTGCAGCTTTTTTAAAATTTTTGAGTCTGGAAATGGCTGAAAATAGATACTCTAACGAAGTTCTCATGCAATTATTTATTCTGCATGGACAAAACAATCAGATAATAGCTAGAACGTGTAGAAAATCCAACGAAAAATTTTTCTTGTAGATCCTGAAGGTTTAGGTATAGGAACATGGGATACCATTTGAAATGAAATTTATTGGCCTTTTTATTTTTAAAGTAATATACAGGGGGTTCCATTTGAAAAAATTGATTTTTTATCATTTTTGTGTGAAGGAAAAAGATTAATAAATTTGAAGCACCCCTGTATATTTTCAGATCGGTTTCTCCATTGGAACCATTTGAACCTACCTTCCTCTAGTCGGCATAGCAATTTCAGCTCTCCACCGTTTTCAAGTACGAAATTATTGAACTCAATCCACTGATGTGTTTTACGACAAAAGTATTATAAATTAATTTATATCTCGAAAACCGCTGCCGATAGGTATAGGAGTATATCAAGCAAAAGAATAATAATATACAGGGTGGTCCATTTAAAATAAGAAAGTTGTTACGACTTTTGGAAAGATGCGGCAACACTGCAAAACTGAAAATATTTTAAAAATATAGATCATACTCGATTATGGGCTCAGCCAAATTTTCAGGTCGATCCTATGTCTAGTTTTCCGTAAACGTCTAACGTACCATAGACCGTGAGACACCCTGTATATGTGGCACTTACCTTAGCCTGCAATATTTGTCTAGCAACCAAGATACTGAGTTGATAGAGAGAGAATAAACAAATTGGTAAGGCATAGACTGAGCTCGGTTGGTCATGCAATTCAAACATTCTAGGTTCCTTACAATCCTTGTATGTTCTCAATTTCACTAGATTGAATAAACTAAAATAAAATAAGATCAACAATTACATAATATTGGTACGGATAATACAACCGGGATATAAGCACGAGCTATTCCGTTCGATTCCAAATAGAGATGATGGCTCGTAAACTTCAGAAATCCGGTAAGATATTTGTCATGATTTGATGTGAAGAAAAAAAAAAGTTCAGAATGGCGATGGTGACAGCAGATTCTCTGCCACAATTTGGAATGAGCGATCCAATGCAAGTTTCTAATTGCGTAATTATTACTAATCAGTGATAATAACAGCTCGATTAAAAGAGGAACTGTGAAGTTCTAGATAGTTCCTCTTTTAATCGAGCTGTTCTTATCTGACCTAATAAAGTATTCAAATCAGTAATAATTACCCGAACAAAAACTTGCATTGGATCGCTCATTCCAAATTGTGTCTGCAGAGAATCTGCTGTCACTTTCGCTATTCTGAACTTTCTTTTTTTTTCACATCAGATCAAGAGTATGTAGTGCTTAGCACATTATCTTTTCACGGTTTTCCTATATTCTCTGACATCGTAGAATTGAGGGTCAGACATTGGGCGATTTTACTTGCTTGTCGCCAGCTAGTTTGATAGACATGACAAACCTCACTCAGTGTAATAACTGACTCGCCGCCCGCTGTGCCATCGTACTTGAGTTAAAACCAGAGAAATAAGGAGTTCAAACTCACTCAGTAGCAGGCGATTTATGAAGTCAGTGACCAGCGGGTAAAGTCGCCCAATGTAAATGAGCCTTTGGACCCAATAAGCTTCATTTTGACAAAATTTTTGCATGGGTACGTTTTTTTGGTATTTTTTCACGTTTGCAGTTTTCTTTTTATGGAAAACCCGCCTATTTCCCGTTTTTTTTTAAAGAGTGACTCACCTCCAGGCTCTTTGAATGGATTCAAACTCGGATCAAAATCACAGGGTGATGGATCCATTCAATGTGACGAAGAGGTACGACCTCCTATTGAAAAAATAATCAAGGACAAGGGTCTACCATGACTCTCATTTACTATATACAGTGTTTGTCCGGATCGACGCATGAATAGGTGCAAAAGGCAATAAAGAATTGAATTGGAATTTCATCTTCTGGGGTTCAGCCCTTCTTGGATGGAAACTAGTTTGTGTCATGATTTTAGTTTCGAAAACTCGAGTATGTCCTCGAAGTTAACCTTAAAGCTATTTCTCTCATCAGTAAAGAGCTTCTTCTATGAAAGATACGACAAAATGTTATTGTAAAAAGTTTGTTCAGATTTAAAATCTGAGTGAGAATGCAAAATTTCAAAACCCTCCGCCCACTCTGATATTGTTCATTTTTCCATTGAAGTTTTTTGGAATTTCATGAAAATACATTCAATCTTGCTATTTTGAACGTTCATTTGTGTTTTCCTAATTTTTAAACACCCTCATACTTTGCAGAATTGCGTTATTTATCATTAAAAAGAATTTACTGAAGAACTTTTCATATAGTTTCTTCAAAACATCAAAGTAGGCGGAGGGTTTTGAAATGTTGCATTCTCACACTTATTAACAACTTTCTTCAATAACATTTCATCGTATCTCATATAGAAGAAGCTATTTACTGGTGAAAAGAATAGCTTTCGGGTCAATTTCCATGACGTAACTGATTTTTCGAAACTTTTTCGAAACGAAAAAAAAAACAAATAGGAACAACAGAACCAGAAGTCAACAGACCAATAGAGAGCTCAACAAAACTTGAAAATCATGGACACTCTTAGAAAGACATCAAAGCAAAATACCGGTCATGGAAATGAAGTACTTGAGAAGAGTGATGGGAGTAACAAAAAAATGGAAAAACTCAAGAAAGACATCAGGGGGAGAATGGAGATAGAATCAATCCTAGAATTCATAGAAAACAAAAAATTGATTTGGTGAGGACATTCACAACAGCAAAAGGTGAAACAAATCGTGAAAGTTACAGCGGGAAGAAGAAGGATGAGAGGAAATCCAAAAAAGACATGGTACCAGACTATAGGGGATGCACTGGAAACAAGGAAAATATCAGACCAAAGCGTTGACCACAAATAGGAATGAATGGGCCAGATTCGTACATATTCAATAAAAATTAACTGAAAATATAGATATTGTATTATAATAATTATTAAACACCCGGATATACACTTTCGGACAAATGAAAGCAACTCTTATTACAAAATCGAATATTCAAATTTTTGAATCATTATTAGTTGCCAATGCAACGTGAAAGTCATGAAGGTCAATGAGTCGTAGTAGGCTGTAGCTGTCATAGGCAAAATGAAATTGTGTCCAAATCACGGCGAAGGAAGTATGTGTCAATTTATTCCAACGTTACGCTTTATTAGTGCGACAAAAGTATAGCAACACTTTGGATACGCATAAAAAACAAAGTTTTACAACAAAAGTAAATGAGAAAAACAATTTCTTCAGGTTACTTGATACTTATATTTCATATTTTCGTAGAAATAACTATGCCAAAAGGATAACCCATCTCAACGGAGTTGAAAAAAATGGTCGTCAATGCATTTTTGGCAGGCAAGCCTCAAATTGCTATTTCCACGCAGTTTGAGTTGCCCAAATACAGCGTGTCAAAACTAATTTCACGTTATAATGAAAGGGGACATGTAGAACTAATGCCAAAATCAGGTAGACCCAGGAAAACGACATTTGTGATGGATAGACGAATCAAAAGAATTTGTCAAAATGAGCTGTGGCTATCAGGGCCAAGAATGATTTCGGAAACTCCCGGACTGGATGTTAGTGCGAGAACTGTCTAGCGTCGATAAGTTGATGCTAAACTCTACAGCAGACGTCCAGCCAGAAAACCATTGATTTCCGTAAGAAATCGCCTAGCCAGGCTTGAATTTCCACGACATCATTTGAACTGGAGAGTGCAGCTGCCAGGAACCGGATTCCGTGTACTGTAGAATTCAACGTGTTGAATATCACTGTTGATTCCAACATGTGGAGGCCAGGCGTGACAAAAACGTTATTCCGTGCACGTCTTGATATCAGTCCGGCAATGTTCGTGTTTTGTCAAGACGTGTTACAAAATCTTGGTGACTTTTTCATTTTTCCCTAAACATTTCTGACATTTCGTAGGGACTTTCAGTTTTATTCTCTGGTGTTGGTGTATGTTGACGTGATAGTGGTATTTTTTTGTATTGAATCTGACTGACCAACGTTATTCAATGGGGTAGTTCTGGGGTAGCTGCAAAACTTACAATTTCTGTCTGGTTTTCGTAAAATAGCAAAAAAACGAGTGGCTTGAAATTTTTCGATTATTTGGAAAAACCAGTGGGAAAAACTCATAATACGTTGAAAATCGCGGAAAAAACTAACTTTTTGATGTTTGATACCAAATTCAGTTCAAGAGATTTCTTTGGGAGAATATGTGAGTCTTTCTGTGTATTTGTACTTTGAAAAAAAAATAGTTTTGCAGCCAACAAATTTGGATAATATTATTTTGGTCGCAAAATAAGTACACGTGGGCACATGGACGTGAAGAAATAGAAAATCAATACATAATTTAAAATGCGTTGTCATAAAAATATACGTTTTGAGTCTCACACAGCTCATGTTCATTACCTTCGCGGCCTTTGGAATAGTATATTTCATTACCAGTACAGAAATGAGGATTTTTTCGTGCGCGCGTGACAAATTCTCGGGAAGTCGGAAAATCCATTTCTGGACGAGTAATGAACGATATTTTTTATTATACTAAGCAGAAAATACTACATTTTCAACTGTTTATAAAATACAGTGAATATGACATTTTGGAAACAGCGCACGGAATTTTTTTCCCGATCCCTCTTTCCGTGCGCTTAATCGTTGCCACATTACATCATCAAGTATCAAGCACAAAAATTTTTATTCTGACGGAATGAAGCAGGTAAGACGTCCGGTTAATCAAAGATTTGAACCAAATTACGTTACCCCAATAATTAAGCACGGAAAAGGCAGTGTATTTTTATAGGTTTGTTTTTCGTGGAGTAAAGAAGGGCCATTATACTTCTTAGAGGAAATCATGGATCGCTTGGTGGGTAAGGATATAGTCGAAAACGTTATGTTGCCCTATGCTGAATGGCAAATGCCTTTGCGATTTGTGTCTCAACATGACAACGACCCAAAGCATTCACAGCGCCTGGTTGAAGAATTGAAATAATGATCGGGTTCTCCAGCCTGCACAATCCCCAGACCCTATTTAGAACTTATGGAAAGAAGTGGAACGTCATATCCGCGTTACAATAAGATTCCCAATCAAACAGTCATTGATTTATAGAATTAACAAAGTGTGGACGAATATGCCGAACACTACTATCCAGATTTCAACCATGCTGCGTCGTTGACAAAAAGATTATCCCATCAATTATTAAAAGACATTATTTTGATATTGTTATGACCTATTAGCCCAATTTCTTTTGTAAAAGTTGAACACAAATTAGTTCTTTGAATAGTTGCTTTACTTTTGTCGTTGCAAAAACGTGAATTCTTGAAATAATTGATTATTTCCCAACCATATTTTGCCTACAAGGGCATCTTACTAAGGGGCTTCAAAATAGATGGTTAATGATCTTCAGATTTACTTATTTCATTTTCAATATTCAAATATTTGATTTTATTATAAGAGCTGCTTTACTTTTGTCCGATAGTGTATTATAATATAATTATTATATTATCACTTACCGTGTATGAAGGCTTGTAAAATGGTAATTGTGGTTATCTTGAAAATATTGGAACTGGAAAAATATCAGAATTGACATATCACAAAAAATCAAAAAGCATAGTATCAATAAGACTCGGGCAAATATTCTGTTCAGCTTTTGATTACAAGCCCAATAGGTCAGTATTCCAAGAAACATCAGCAGATATATCAATCCAAAAATGGTTGGTCTCAACATTGCAGAAAGGCAAATCATCAGAATAATCATCAATTTACCTAAAACAACAGAGTCACTACACAAGAGAATATTCCGGGTAATAGTGTGGAATATAGAGGGTTACCGTAGCTTAGTAGAAGTGAACATATTGCTTTGCGATTCCGCTTTCTGATTTCTTCGAGTTCTTTTTCAGCTTCCATGAATGCATCCGATTCTTGAATAATTTTTTTGAAAAAGAAGAATGCTGCGAATGATGTCACTAGCATTATGAAATCTGAAATTAGTTTCGTGGATATAGGATTGAAGAGAAAGATGATTCTTAAACCTGGTAAAATCCATGCTATTAGGTGCTCAAAAGGTAGTCCCCTAAATTCAACCACTCCAAATGTGCGTAGACCAGTCTCCAACAAAGAGCAGGGCTAAAAGTTCAAATTGTTCGATAACCTGAAAATAAAATTTTTGCCGTACCCGTAGATCCGTTATATCTTCATCGATGTCATGTGGGTAGAATAAAACTAAATAGGTGCTGCCCACAAATAAGGATGAGAGGACAGTAACGAGCATAAAAATCTTCAAGTATACTCCAGTGGATCCAACAAAACTTTCCGCTGTGGGCACCGAGAAAAATGGCATGTAACATGCTAAAAGAATGTAGACGTACGAAGTCATGGTGGGTCGAGCAAAGCCAGCTGAAATTTTACAGTTTACATTTAATTCTTCAATTTTGTTTGATAGACTCATAACTAATGTGTCGATAGTTTTTGATTCCTTATTTTACAGGTACATAGTTTTGATTTTATGTATGTGTTTGGTAGTTTTGATCATTGTATTGTCCCAGAAAAAAAAAAAAAAGAGAAACGCTCGTATCCGTCGATTTCTTCCATGAGAGGAAACATTTTTCAACTATTTTCAACCTCGAACCTCACCACCTTAGCAGTAGGGAGATTCACTCTCAAAATGTTGAATGGAAAGGGAGGTCGAGTGATATCTCATTTTGAAGGCCCTTCAACTTGATTACAACTACCAAGATTCTTCTGTCATGTGGTTTCATCATGTCTGTATAGGACAAGCTTGTCCAAATGTTGTTTTTTATTTTTTATTTGGATGTTATAAATCAACCGCAAGAGTAAGCTTCTTCTCCAAATTAACAAACATTTTGATAAAATTTACTTTTGAAAATTCACGCACGTGGACACCATCCCAATTTTTTTATATTTTCAAGAAACTTTCTTCAGTTTTAACACAATGCTATGTCATGGGGGCATCGGTTTAGCGATAATTTGAAAAAAGACTCATTCTGATGTCAAAATATGGCTTGATTTGATAAGATATCGAGAAATTTTATTAGTTAATTGGAATTCGCCATGAACTTCACATACCGATTTTGTAGCCAATTAAAAAGAAATAAACTCATATTAGAAGGAAAATTAAAAATGATCTTTCAATTCAATTATTTATACATCATTTTTCTGATCGCCAGAAAATGTGAGAAAACGGACATTGAACAGACACGACCAGACCGTTTACAGGGTGAAAAAAGTGCCCATGGACAATGCAAGAACTGGGTCATGTGTTGTTTTTTAGCCACATCAAGAAGAATTGATTTTTTTACGGTTATTATTTGTATGCAAAAAAATTACAATTGACAACCAAATTATTTAAAAGTTTTATATATTTTTTCCAAATTCCGCTTGAATAATATACACTATACAGGTTGCCTCCGATTAAGTCGGCACTATTGTTTACTTCTTTATGGTTGAAGATGCGAGGTCGTTCAAATGAGAGAGCTAGTAGTATTTTTTCCGTTGATTAACGTGGTATTAACAGAAAAACAATTGAGCACCGCGTCCTCGATTTATTTGAAAAAATGTAATTTTTTTAAATGGATCACCGTGTGTATTCTTATTATAATCGATTGCCTACTCTTTCCTGAAAATAAAAGGTTATTATGAATTCTGTCTTGGGAACCAAAAATAACGGAGTTATGCCTTTCTTAATTTTTTGGAAATGAATTTCAAATTTTGACAAAATAATACTTATCGGTTGCCATATTTGCTATTAAACATTAAATCGTGCTAAACGTATTTTGTTTGTTGAGCTCATCTTGAAACAATTGAATCATTGAAACTTGTAACTTTGACGTTTACAAATTTGTCGAGAAAAATACGCATAGCTCCGTTATTTTTGGTTTCTGGAAAACATAATAACCTTTTATGTTCTGAAAAAAGGAGCTAATCAATCATGATATAAAAATATACATGGCGTCCCATTTTAAAAAAATATGTTTTTTGAAATAGATCGAGAACACGTTGTTCAATTATTTTTTTGACAGCATAACGTTAATCCGCAGAAAAAATACAACTAGTTCTCTCATTAAACGACCTCGTATCATCAATAATTAAGAAGTTGGCAATAGTGCCGACTTAATCGGAGGCACTATTGCTAGAAGTGAGTTAATCAGTTTTTTCAATTTCCCCAACATTTTAATTTTTGGACATCTGTTGCTTTTCAAATAAATGCTTGAATTGATAAGGACAGAAACAAGTCGAAAAAATTTGTCAATGTATGGTAAAAGGATTTTAGATGACACAGGGTTTTTCAAAAACATTTCAACAAACTTCAAGGGGTTATACCTCATAACTCTGCCTCCCATGTACAAAATAGAGTACGATTTCCTGGAGGTCCGTTTCATGATCAAGCAAGCGATTGTATTTATGTCGCTGGGATGCCAGAGGAGCGTCCGCTGGCTGGGTAGCGATGGAGAGCCCCCTCCACCGCTTACCTATTTTGTACGTGGGAGGCGGGGGTATTACACAAACATATCACGATAGAACCCAGCTTGCCTATTCCCAAAGTTGTTATTAACAGAGATACAAGTTGTCAAAGTTGAATTTTGATTTTTGATTTTTTCAAGTAACTAAAGTTATCAAGTTATTTTGATGAAATTTGGTATATGAGGATTGCTTGACATGCAAAATTCGAATATGACCTTGATATGGGCATCACTTGTAGGAGGCTCCACTCATACAACTTTCCACTCATTTAAATAGTCATAACATTTTTGTATGCACTCGTAATTTTTTAAATCACAAAATTGTTTTTTCCGTCATATAGGTATACTTGGTAAGAGTGGCAAGGAGAAACCTCTTTCAAGATAGTTGTTCTAGAATCTATCCACACAATGTGGTTTTAAATCAAAAATTTTGAAAATAAACTTAGGTGGCTTTGAGAACGGCGTAATCATGGTAATTTTGACAGTTGTTTCAATGTTCAATGTTTCTTATGGAAAAGAAATGAAAAATAAAAAATAAAAAATACAAAAGTGATTTCAAACTTTTTTTAATGAAAAAGTATGTCTATTTTCAAAAAAATTCCATTTGAAGCCACACTGCATGGATTACTTTGAGTGCAATAATATCTGGAAAAAGGTTACATGGATTACTTCAAGTGCAAATGTCATAAAAAAGGTTAATTCTAGCAAATCTTATAAAGTATTCCTCGAGGTATACCTTTTTTATGTAAATATGACTGAGAAATCAATAAAAAAAAAAAAAAGTACGAGTGCGTACAAAAAAGTGTATGGCTATTTGAATGTATGGAAAGGTGTGTTGATGGCGCCCCCTAGCAGTAAGAGTCATACCAAGATCTGATTTTAATTTTGCATGTCAAACAATCCTCACATACCAAATTACATCAAAATTACTTGACTATTTCGAAAGTCATTTAAAGAATCAATCTCTTTTAATATCAACTTTTGGACTAGACAATTTGAGGTCCGTCGTAATATTTTTGTGTAAGGTATCACCCCTTAAAGTTTGGCAACATGTTTCCGAAACACCCTGTATACAGGGTGTTTTATTATTTCAATTATTTCATTTATTGCAAAAAAATCAGGATGAGTTTCCCCGCCTGAAAATGAGAGGAAAAGTTCCAATTAACATGTCTCCGCAAATGCTTCATTATAGAGCGTAAAATATGAGAAAAAAAAAAAAGTCCAACTCTTATGGTGTAGATCAATTGGTATTTTTATTCTACATTCCAGTTTATTAAGGTCCTTCATGTATAATTTGTTAGTTGCTATGCTTGAAATTGCGTACTACTGTTTGTTTGATGAAAAAAAAAGTAATTTAAAACTAGCTAGATTGAGCTCTGGATAAGTTGTGAGCCCCTGAGAACGATAGGTTCTATGTTTTAGCTTCTGGAACCGCCGAAACTTTTAATCATTCAAGATTCATGATAACCTAGCTTTTCTGGAAGAGATTTGAACAGCGATTTGATCGGTTCATGACGGCTACTCGATACTAAGGAGGATAAAAAGCAAATTGCTGTATTTTTGACCGTCATTGGTGAAAATGATTTTCATATGAAAATAATGTTATAATCATTTTTTCTTAAACCCATAACAAAAATACAATTATTGGCAAAAAAGTTATGACTATTTGAAACAGTAGATGGCGAATTTCTCATGGCAAAAATACCCTGTATTGCGATTTTTGTTAGATTATCGGAATTACTATGGGATTTATTCAAATAAAACAAAAATATAATTTGAACTTTGATACCCTGTATCTTGAAAACAATGCATTCTCGGAGCATTGTTTGTATGAAAAAAAAATCTTATTTACCAATGAAGAATCACCCCTTGGATCATACGAACGTTATTTCCGAACACCCGTGTCCCTGATGCGTATTTGCATCCCTTACTACTCTACAGAGCATAAATGAGCTGTATCGCAGTAAAGTATGGCTGGACTGGGCGCACAATTTGTTCAGCCATTGTTTACTACGGTATGGTAGGAATGGATTTGTTTACTCAGTTCTTTAATTATCATCGTTCACTACGTTCACTAGAAAAGAAGTGTATTTTGGGACAGAGTGGCGTCCAGTTTTCTTTCGAACCAAGACCTACTAGATCACATTTGAAGACTGAAAAAATCACACACCATATAAGCAATTTTTTTAGATAAAATCTGCGTACGCTACTGGATTCGCCATTCCCCAAAATGGATCTGCACAAAATCTCATGAAACAAAATTCAATATCCACGTTTCTACGACTATTGCTGTCAACTTGTTTATTAGGCATTTAGAAGCTTTTGATCTCGTAACTCATGCGATAATAAATCATCACATGAAACTTATCAAATAACAACTACAATAAACATCCTCAGTGTTGCGATATTTGGAAAACGTACCTTCATTTATGTTGATTATTATATGCATCTCAGGTATATCAAAAACAAAATGCAAAGAAGCAAGCAGTGAAAAAAACTGAAAAAATAAATATAAAATTTACAAAAATAAAATTAACACGCATAAGTTAAATTTGAATTCAGGATTTTTCAACTCTAAATGCGTGAGAGTCTGGATAGATGAACATTTTCCTTATCGGTGGATTTATGGCAAAATAGTAGGTGAATGGGCAGAATGGGGTTTCCTCTCAGAATCCACGACTCAACTCCCCTAGACCTTTTTCTAGAGGGATTTATTAGAGAGAAAAAAAGAACTTCGCATTTCCTGCACCACTCCCGGACATCGCCCTGACAGTTGACACAGTAGAACCGTTCTCGCAGCTTTCCCTGCGTCTTGGTTACACCCAGATGTCCACTAGTGATGCCATCATGGATCTCCTCCATAGCCTTAGCCTGTCTTTTTCCAGGAACCACTATCTGCCTCCGATCTTCCGTGCCATCCAGGTTCTTCACCACCCTCTTTAGGATGTCATCTCTAAGAACCTTCGAGTCCCATTGAGCCCAGTAGGACTTCACGGTGATCAAGAATCGCACGACTTTTTGACAAGTTGGTCGTTGGCCTGCCTATTTCCATCCGATGATTGGCTTCAGATCTGTATCCCCCTTCTGGTCCCTTCGAAGAGCGTCAGACTGCCAGGAGTCGTCCACCACATTTGTTCTGCACATGCACGCTAGAGCTGAGGAGAAAGCTCTATGGCAGTTCTTACGAATTCTGGGAAAGGTCTTCTGGACAAGGCCAAGCATTTTTGTGGCTTGATCCAGCTCGATGTTCAGTTATGAAATCGAGTTCCTGGAGTCTCCGATCCAACGAGCCACTAGACTTGACCTTCCGGGTTCTTGAAATTGTGGAAGCCACTTGAGTGCAGCATGGTCGGTTCTCAGCAGAAACTTTCTTACGTAGAGGTACTTGTAGAAGTGCTCTACCTCTTTGACCTCCCTTCATGTAACGCAGTAGTTCCTTTCAGGTTTCGACAAAGTTTTGCTAAAGTGACCGATGACCCTTTCATGTCCCTGCTGGTTCTGAGACAGCACTGCACCAAGTGCTACAGTGCTGGCATCCGTGTTCAAGACAAAGTTCCCTTCAGGTAGTGGATATCCAAGACTGGGCGCGCTGGCGAGTGCCCTTTTCAACGTGACGAAGGCCTTCTGGCATTCTTTATCACAGTGGAAACGCCCCTTCACCCCCGTAAGTCTATGAAGTGGTCGAGTGATATAAAAGCAATTCCAGATCCTATTTTGGAGTCGTGTGGTCTAGGCTCAAACATAACAGTGCTTCCTTCTTTGACTCTGCCATCCAGACGACCCCACAAAATCATCTCGCTCTTCTCTCGAATCGAAGCATCCCAAGCCAGCAGTACTCGAACTCCTCCTCCTACCCATGTAGAATTACCTCTCCGTTGTTGACTCTTAATGTTCTATGCCCAAAATCCAATTGGAAGCCTCAAGAATTCATGATGTCGATTCCGATGATGATTTCTTCTTCAATGTCAGCAACCAGCATTGGATGTTCGTAGCTGGTGCTTCCCAGAATCATGTGTTTTCGCTAGGTCTCTTGTTGCCGTCCGTGGTCGCCACTCAGTTGATTTGATCATTGTCTGTGTTGTGACAATATCGGGCCTGAGGATCGTCTTAGTCGCACCTGTATCCAGCAGCATGATGCGTTATTCTCCATTGATCAAGCCGTCCACAAACACGCCGTTCTACACTTCTGACACCAAATGTAACGAATCTCGCTATAGAAAACACTTCTCCAGCTTCAATCAATTTATTTAAAGTCACTAGAGCACAACCACAAAAAATATGTTCACAATCGCAGCCTATTTATATTTTACGATTTATATTTTGCGGCCAATCTATAATCTCCTGCCGACTGACGGGCTTTTATATCCTCTTCGATCCCTCGATAGATGACGGAAGTTCTTCAATATCCAGATGTAGGCAATCGAATAAACTTCTTGATTCGTGCAACAAAACAGTGGTTAGGACTAGTGGCGAACGGGACAAAAAAGAGATGTTCGATAACGAGACGCAATGGTTGTAACGTCATCACCGCTGTCGGCCGCCTTGGAAGTTCGTACCACTGGGCATGTTTCGTCACCATATTGTGGTTCATTATAAATGGACATTTTCTTTTCTCACCCTGTATCTACATAACGGTAACAAAATGAAACAGGTAAAATATCCTCTGTTACCTGACTCCATATGTTGATTTTACCGTTAAGCTCTGTTTCATTTTCTTCAAATAACGCAATGTCGTCTGCAAATGCTGCCTCTGATATACAAATATCATTTTTATTCATTTTGCATGTTTCTATAGCCTACCTTCTTATTATTTTATCCATATGGTCCATAGTCGGGCAAGAGGCCCGCAATTTGTTAAAGGTTTAAATGAAAAATAGTCTGTTTCGGAAATCGAACCGACTAAAAAATAATAGAACAGATAATTTTAGAATAATGCATGGCTAAAATATATGTTCTCTTGATTATGATACGTTGATTTATGCAGTTTTGTTCAATATTTGCAAGGTCTGTATATTCACACCAAATTTCCCAATACTCATAAAAGAACCGCAAGAAAAACAGGATTATCGATAAGCAATAATTTTTATTTTTTTAATAGAAAAGTGAAAACACATAAAGCTAAATACTGTGCGACCGTAAAAGTTGGAACTTCATTTAAAATTCGGGGGTTTGTTTTGGTAGAAAACGTCAGACACTTTGATTTTTATTTTTGACTGCGTTTTTTTGATGATAATTTTATGTGTACAGGGTGGACTAAAACTAAGTTACGTCCATCAAATTAATTTGTTTCAAATGAAAACGCCCATTTCTTGTTTCTTTTTCTAATTCTGCATCAGATTTCAAGTAATTAACCAGATAATTGATATTATAATGTTATGTGTACCTACAGGGTCGACCAAAAATAAGTTACGAGCATCAACATCATTTTTTCAAATGGAAACCGCAATTTTTTATTCATCTTTCAAATTACACATGAAATTCTAAGTGGGTTTCATGTACCATGTCCTTAGCGTAGTCCCAAAAGTTATCGAGAAATTTACGATTGTTCAGAAACACATTCCTGGATAAATTTTGAGTCGAAAAGGTCATATGAACTTGGGTTTTAAAAAAAATAAAAAAAAAAAATGAAAAAAATTAATAAAATAAAATGAAATGAAAATAAAAAAATAAAAAATAAAAAAAAGTGTGTTCCTATACCATAATATAATGTGACAAAATCCAGTTCAATATCTCAAACCGTCTTTGGAAAATGTATTAAAAACTGAAAATAAAATAGATCTTTAACACCCTGTATCTTAAAAACCAAGCATTTTAAGACCCAAGTTTATATGAACTTTTCGACTTGAAATTTATCCAGGAATGGATGGGTTTTGATCGTACTCAACGTCTAGAACACAGAATGTTGAATTCAAGAACTGTATATCTAGTCCAATGCGTGTTCAATACGGGGTACCTCAGGGAACTGTTCTTGGACCATTATTGTTCCTTTTATATATTAACGATGTTGTAAATGTGGTGGAGCGGAGTGAGCTCGTATTGTTTGCCGATGACACTATGCTTTATATTACTTGGAACAATCTTAATGAAATGATCCAAAACATCAATCGTGACCTCCAGAATATATTTTTTTGGCTCTGTGAGAACCAACTATGTATTAATATCACCAAGTCTTAATACTGTATTTTTGGTAAAAAATCCAGGCTCCGTGATGTGAAGCATAATAATATAAATATATGTATAAATAATGTTAAGTTAGAACATGTAAGTGAGATCAAGTACTTGAGAGTGGTTTCTGATGAAAATTTGAATTTTCAATCACATGCCGATTTGATGATGAGAAAATTCGCAAAAAAAGTTGGATTCTTGTCAAGGGTAGGAAGGCATGTTTCGATATCGACCAAAATGATGATTTATAACGCCATAGCCGCACCACACTCAGACTTTTGTTCCACAATTTTATATGTCCTTCCGCAATTCAAGGTCGATAGGATTCAGAAAATACAGAATCGTGCAATGAGAATCATCCTAAAATGTGACCGCTATACTCCGATTGAATCGATGTTAAACGTTTTAAATTTCATGTCTGTTAAACAAAAAATTGTATTCAATGTTAATATGTCTATTTTTAAGATCAAGTTAAAAATCCTAGCAGGTTATAAAATAAAAATGTTTAGTGATGTTCACCACTACAGTACTAGGAATTGTAATGACTTTATACTAAGTGAAAAATTCCACACTAGTCAATTACTTAACCCATTACTGTTCAAGGGACTTTTATTCAACCAATTGCCTAATGAACTGAAAGTTTGCACAAATCTCCCCAGCTTTAAAACTATTTTAAGACAACATGTTATGTCACATATATTTTGATTATGTTTGAATGTTTGTATTTTTATTCTATTTACTGCTTTTTATGTTTGTACATTGTATGAATTCAGTTTTTTCGTGAGAATTTTTTTTCCAATTATTTACCTATCAGTTTTATTACTTACTAATGCTGATACCTATTTTTGTAACACTTTGTAGCCAAGTGCTAAATTAAGATACATTATTATTATATTATTATTATTTTTATTCAACATCACATGATAAGGCCATGGGTATGTTACAATTTGTCGAGATCACCGGGTGTATTCCATACACCTGGGGTGTCTATTAAATAAATGATATTATTAAATGTTATGATAATATTTTCATGATAGTACTTTTCGTACTATGTGCGCTGTGCTCAGCAATACTGTCTTCTGCATACTGATAAGGTTGTGATTTCCAGGGACCTCATTGACGATCTCACAGATACTGTTGGATATGAGTCCTGTTGCCCCGATAACAATTATTGGTATAATTTTTGCCTTCATCTTCCATAGTCTCTGTATTTCCAGCTGCAGGTCCTTGTACTTGAGGTGTTTTTCAGCCTCCTTTTTGGTGATGTTATAATAATAATAATAATTATTATTATTATTAATATTATTATTATCAGGAATTCCCCCTTAAAATTATGACATATCCTTAAGTAACACCCTGTATAGATATTTATATCGTAAATTTCTCGATAGCCGTTGGGATAAGGTCAAGGACATGGTATATGAAACTTGATTAGAATCACAGAAGAGAGAATGGGACAAGAAAAAATACTTACCTAGCTCTCACAGATCTGGAAAAAGCTTTCAATAAAATACAAAGGAGTGAATTGTGGGACAGAATAAAGACAGCAAGAAGTACAACCAAAGGTAATAAGACTGATAAAGGAAATATATGGAAACAGTGAAAACTTCGTAATAAGCCACGGCAGACGCTCAAACTGATTAATAATTGAAGAGGGTCTGAGACAAGAAGGTGGATTAAGGCCAGTCTTATTTACCATATGGATAAAATAATAAGAAGGTAGGCTATAGAAACATGCAAAATGAATAAAAATGATATTTGTATATCAGAGGCAGCATTTGCAGACGACATTGCGTTATTTGAAGAAAATGAAAGAGAGTGTAATGTATGTAATGTGGTTATATGTTGAATAAAGAATGTGGGCAACTGATATCGCACGACGCCAACCGAGAGTAGTCAGTCGAACGCACGGACATGCGGTAGCAGGAGCTCTTGTGAATGTAGAAATGTGTTTTATTTATCAAGGCATAAATGGGTACACTACAATTGGCGACGAGGATAAACTAAATTTGGAGTAAGTATAATTATTGAAAGTGGACCTTCCGAGATGGAAGAGGAAAATAACAACAATAATCATTGCCGGTCTTCCTAAAAGGGAAAAGGGCACAAGTTAAATTAAAATGTCCGGTTTTTCAAAGAGAAAAGGGCACGGTGAAATGAAAATAGCCGGTCTTCCAAAGGGAAAAGGGCACAATAAAATGAAAATTGCCGGTTTTCCAAAGGGAAAAGGGCAAGGTGAAATGATAATAGCCGGTCTTCCAAAAGAAAAAGGGCACAATAAAATTAAAATTGCCGGTTTTCCAAAGGGAAAAGGGCACGGTGAAATGAAAATAGCCGGTCTTCCAAAGGGAAAAGGCACAATAAAATGAAAATTGCCGGTTTTCTAAAAGAAAAAGGCACAGTGAAATGAAAATTGCCGGTCTTCCAAAGGGAAAAGGGCACAGTGAAATTAAAAAATACCCGGTTTTCCAAAAAGGAAAAGGGCACAAGAATGATACATTTTTGTTACACAATATGAAAGCGAAAATCGAGTGACGGTTTTTCAAATACATAAATTAAAGACTGATGATCAGACCTGGAAGTGATTTTTCTCGGAAGGGAACTTGAATAATTGACATTCATATTATTAAACGGAAAAATTAAAAGAAAAATTACAGGAATCTGGAAAGATTATTTCGTATTCGCCGGCCACCTGAGTCATCAAAACAAACAGAATATAGTTTTTGCCGTGCTGAGTCAGCAGGTTTCGAGCGGTTGAAATGAGATAATTATTTGATTCGAGTTTTCAATAAAACAGTGTTTCTCTCACTTCTGTGAGTAGTGTTAAGTGTTGTCTGTTTGGAAACGTCTTGGAAAATTGGATCAAAGAACAGTTACAAATAATAAACGATAAAACGAACCGTAAGTGGAATTGTATTGCAGATTATGCCTAAATTAGATTTTCAGAAAATGATATCGTGTGATGAAATTATAACAGTATAGGTAAATTTGAACTCTATGATTGTTTGGTCATGGAAAAAAAATTGAAAATTGAAAACTAGGTTAAAAATACTGTTTTATTTAATTAGTTAGATAAGAAGCGTTAATATCATTCGCAGGAAATGAAAGAAAATATATTTTAGGAAATGTCAAGCCTTAGTATCCCCTCCTTGGACAATTTTGATTGTGAGGGAGATGCCGGTTCGGTGGGGCTCCGCTGGCAAAAGTGGAAAAGGGCTCTACAAATTTATCTAGATGCCACAAACATAGAAAATCCTCTCAAGAAAAAGGCGGTACTACTGCATTTTGGAGGAATTGGCCTTCAAGAAATTTTTTATACTCTACCGGGTGCAGATGTGCAGGAGGGGGAGAACAGTTATGAGGTAGCAATCAACAAGTTGGACGAATACTTTGCACCGAAACAAAGCAAGGTAATAACAGTTAATTAAAATAAATGTTGATGAGTACGGTGATAGAAATAAGAAAATTAACAAGCTAAATAAAAAATTATTCAAGGTGTACGAAAGACATCTATTCAGACTCCTCAAACAAGGAAATGTGGAGAAGTTTGAGAAGTTCTTGGTGAGACTACGTCATCAAGCAGCAAAATGCGAATATTCGGATTTAGACGCCCAACTGATTGATCAAATTGCGGAAAAAGGTTCATCTATAGAGTTGAGGAAGAAGATATTGGCCATGGGGGACGGAGTTAATCTCAACACGATTATTGCAGAAGCTAACTCCTTGGAAATGATCGAAAGGCAACTGGCAGAGTTTAATGAAAAACCTTCCACATCATCTAGTGGGATTAACAGCATCGTGACTCAAAATAATAAATGGCACCCGTCAAGAAAATGTTCTCGTTGTGGGCTACATGGTAACACCCAACAACACCAATGCCCGGCTAAAAACGTAACTTGCCGAGCTTGCAACCGTATGGGTCATTATGCACGATGCTGCTTGAGTAAACGAAACTTCCAGTCCATGGATAAAAGTAGAAGCCGACCAAACAAGAGGTTCAAGAAATCAGAGCCAACTACTAAAGGCCGCATCGATTGTGTCGAGACTGAGGAGGAACATGTTTTTCACCTGGACAACAATGATGATAAGATTGACTGCCAGGTAGGGGGAGTTAATATAACAATGCTGATTGATTCGGGAAGCAAATGCAACATTATTTCTGATAAAACATGGGAATATTTGAAGAAATGTCACGTTAAAGTATTTAATCAAATAAAAAATCCCAGTAAAATTCTTTTTGCATACGGGTCTAGAAATCCTTTAACAATTTTAGGGTGTTTTGACAGAATAATTAATATAACAGACAATCAAATGCCAGCAACTTTTTATGTCTTAAGGAATGGGAAAAAGAATTTATTGGGAAAGGATACTGCCATAGCATTGAAGGTTCTCAAAATAGGATTGAATGTAAATAATATAACCGTGTCTCCATTTCCTAAAATTAAAGATGTGATTGTAAATATCCCTATAGATAAAAGCGTTACCCCAGTAAGTCAACCTTACAGGAGGATACCCATTCCGTTGGAAGAAAAAATTAATAAAAAACTAGATGAACTGCTTGCTCTAGATATAATTGAAGAAGCAAAGGGCCCATCGGAATGGGTATCGCCCATGGTACCTGTACTTAAGGAAAATGGAGACGTGAGAATCTGTATTGACATGAGACGGGCTAATATTGCCATTCTCAGAGAAAATCACCCCCTACCCACGATGAGCTCGCTTTTACCACAATTACGTAAAGCAAAATATTTCTCCATGCTAGATATAAAAAACGCTTCCAAGTCACGATACATCACAACATTTATTACTAGCAAAGGGCTTTATAGGTACAAAAGGCTTCTGTTTGGAATAAATACAGCTCCCGAAATTTTCCAAAAAGCATGGAAAAAATCTTGCTCCCATGTGACGGTACCTTAAACTTTATCGACGATATACTTATATTCGGGAAAACGGAAGAAGAGCATGACAAAAGACTACAAGTTACACTACAAACATTGAAAGAAAATGGCGTTTTACTTAATCAAGAAAAATGTATTTTTAAAGCAACAGAAATCAAATTTTTAGGCCACATGTTATCAGAAAATGGCGTCACACCATTAGCCTCGTACATAAATAGTATAAAGTCATTTAGAAAACCCTCAAATGTAGATGAAGTTCATAGCTTTCTTTGGCCTGTAAATTTCATAGGGAAATGGATAGCCAACCAAGCAACCTTAACAGAGCCTCTAAGACAGTTACTTAGACTGAAATTAACAAAACATGCTAACATCGAAAAGTATTGGGGAAATGAGCAAAGTGAAGGGTTTAGGAAGCTAAAGGAAGCCTTATCAAAAATAGGTACATTGGGATTTTATGATCCGGGAGACAGAACTCAGGTAATAGCCGACGCGAGTCCGGTAGGATTAGGAGCCGTGCTTATTCAATTTGATGGAAGAGGGCCAAGAATAATTGCTTTTGGAAATAAAAGTTTGACGGATGTGGAAAAACGTTACTGTCAGACAGAGAAAGAAGCTCTTGCACTTGTGTGGACAGTTGAACATTTCCATATTTACTTGTACGGCAAAGAATTTGAACTGGTTACTGATCATAAGCCGTTAGAAACCATTTTTGGGCCAAGATCGCGTCCATGTGCTCGCATAGAACGGTGGGTTTTGAGGTTACAATCCTTCAAATACAAAATTGTTTATCAGCCTGGAAAATTAAACATAGCTGACCCACTATCACGGATGTGCCAAATTTCAAATGAAAGACCAATGTTCAAACACCATGATTATGTTTGTCAAATCATAGAATATGCACGACCAGTGGCCGTGAGTATGCAAGAAATTCGGGAGGCATCAAAAAATGACGATGACATAATAAAATTAAAAGAAGGCATGCAGAACAATAATTGGCAGGACCCTGTCAAATACTGTCGAATTTTTCAAGAGGAGTTCTGTTTTAGCGATGGAATTTTATTAAGGGGAAGTAGAATTGTAATCCCTCTGAAATTGAGACAACAAATATTAGATGCTGCTCATGAAGGTCACCCTGGCATCGTGGCAATGAAGTGCAGGCTCAGAACCAAGATTTGGTGGCCAAAAATGGATGATCATGCAGAAAGGAGAATTAAAGCATGTAAAGGCTGCACTTTGGTATCTTCCCCATCTGCACCTCACCCCATGAAACGAAGAGAAATGCCGAATGGACCATGGATAGATGTAGCTGTCGACTTTATGGGACCTTTACCTAGTGGACATCACCTCTTTGTGATTATTGATTACCTCAGTAGGTACAAAGAGATCAACATTATCAAGAGTATAACGTTGTCAAATACGATAAGTCTCCTGAAGGAAATATTTTCTAGACTCGGATTTCCAGTTTCCATAACTGCTGACAACGGAAAACAATTTGTCAGCGAATAAATTAAGAACTTCTGCAAGGAAAATGGCATTTGGATCCACTATACCATACCATATTGGCCACAGATGAACGGCGAGGTCGAACGTCAAAATAGGGCAATTTTAAAGAGACTAAAGATCAGTAAATCACAAAAAACTGATTGGCAACAGGACCTGCTTGATTACCAAATAATGTACAACAGTACACCGCATTCTGTGTACCAAATTATTGTTATAGCCCACAAATAGCATAGGATAGTAATTAAAATTATTATAATATTAAATAATTGTGTTAATTGGTTTAATAAGTTGTAAAAGGTCCATATTTAAAAATTTTCTTTGTAGTTACCTATTCACTGTTTAGAAAAAAAGAAAGAGATGTAATATATGTAATGTTGTTATATGTTGAATAAAGAATGTGGGCAACTGATATCGCACGACGCCAACCGAGAGTAGTCAGTCGAACGCACGGACATGCGGTAGCAGGAGCTCTTGTGAATGTAGAAATGTGTTTTATTTATCAAGGCATAAATGGGTACACTACAGAGAGCTTAACGGTAACATCAACATATGGAGTCAGGTAACAGAGGAATATGGGATGCAAATCAACAAAACCAAAACAAAAGTTATGATAGTGGGAAAAAATCTACATTCAAGTGGAAGGAGAGAGAATAGAACTTGTCAACACTTATAAATACTTGGGGGTAGAACTGGACCAATTAGGAACAACTGAACCAGAAGTCAACAGACGAATAGAGACCTCAACAAAACTTGCCCATGCATTAAACAAAAAAATTATAAACAGGAAAGAAATATCCAGAAACACAAAGATGAAAATATTTAAAACTATCTACAGACCAGTACTCACATATGGATGTGAGTCATGGGTACTATCTCGCAGACAGGAAAGCAAAATACAAGCCATGGAAATGAAATAGAAGAATTATAGGGGTGAGAAAGATAGACAAGTTCAAGAACAACGACATCAGGGAGAAAATGGATATAGAATCATTCCTAGAATTTATAGAAAAGAGAAAATTGAGTTGGTCGGAAAACTTACAAAGAATGGGGATCAATAGGCAGGTAAAACAAATCTGAGAAGCAAGAGCGGGAGGAAAAAGGATGAGAGGAAGACCAAAAAAAAACATGGAACCAGACTGTAGGGGATACACTGGAGAAAAGAGAAAAATCATGGAATGAGGCCAAAAAGCATTGACCAGGAAGAAGGAATGGGCCAGATTCGTGCACAATTGATGAAAATTAATTAAAAAAATATAGGCTAACCCTACACCATTTTAAATGTTGAATTATGGGTTTTTTGATAATATACAGGGTGTCCCTGAAATAAGTGTACAACGTTCAATCACAGATTCCTTGATCAAAAATAAGGCGTTCTAGGCCAACCTACCTATATCCAAAAATACTGCGTTACGCCTTCAGAGAGAGTCAAAGATTCAAAAAAAAATTGGTTTTTCCTACATTTTTCGAAAACGTGCAAATTGATTTTGATAATTTTTGGTACCTATTCTTCGACCATAAAATCACATTTTTTGTTTCTTTAGCGACCGGTTGTAATTAACCGGAAGTGTAATAAACGTGACGTCACATACAGGTATTTCTTTTGATTTTTGTTTGAAATTGACTTTTTAATAATTCAGATGCTTTTATCTTATAGTTCAATGTATTGGGGAGCTTATCTCTGTTCCGAGGAATCTCGCTGGGATAAGTGGTTGTACCAGAAAAAAAATATTCTCAATTGGCTACACAGATATTTTATTATTGATCTTTTTTTTTCTAGCATAACCACTTATCCCAGCAATTTTTTTCAAGAAAGGAAAAAAATTTCTTACACACTGCATTATTGGATTAAAACATCTGAATTATCATAAAATCAATTCCATAAAAAATCAGTTACGTGATATGACTCATACGCAGCTATATCTTCTGATTTTTTATGGATTTGACTTTCTGATAATTCAAAAGTTTCTATCTAACGCAGTGTATAGGAAAGCTTTTTCCTCTCTTGAAAAAAAATGTTAGGATAAGTGGTTATGTAAAAAAAATGATTCAATAAAATATCTGTGTACCTAGATAATTTTTTTTTTTTCTGGCACAGCCACTTATCCTAGCGAAATTTCTCAAGAGAGAGAAAAACTCTCCAAAACATTGAACTATCAGATAAAAGCATCTGAATTATCAAAAAGTCAAAACAAATAACTGCATGCGAAGTCACGTTGATAACACTTCCGGTTTACTACAACCGGTCGCTATAGAAACAAAAAACGTAATTTTATGTTCAAAGACTAGGTACCAAAAATTATCGAAATCGATTTGCACGTTTTTGAAAAATGTAGCAAAAACCAGAATTTTCTTGAATCTTTGACGCTCTCTGTAGGCCTAACGAAGCATTTTTGGATATAGGTAAGTTTGCCTAAATCCGTTGAGAAATTTGTGGTTGAACGTTGTACAGTCATTTCAGGGTCACCCTGTATATATATATATAGAATTTGGTGTAGAATTTGAAAATGAAGAGAAAAATTGCGGTTTCTGATTGAAAAAATTACGTTGATAGTCGTAACTAATTTTTCGTCCACCCTGTTTACGTATAATTATCATCATCATATACCTGGGAAAATCAAATGGAAAATTAAGGTTTTTATTTGGAAAAATGAAGTTGATGGTCGTAACTCATTTTTTGTCCACCCTATACACATAAGACTATCATCCAAAAAACCGAAGTCAAAAATAAAAAAAAGTGTCCGAGCGTTTTCCCACAGAACAAACCCCTGAGTTTTAAGTGAATTTGATCCAACCTTTACGGTCGCACTGTAATCATTCCTGGAAGATATACAGGGTGATTTCAAAGTTGATAGATTCCTTGTAATACGCCGACAAACGGTTAAAAAATAGAAACCATTTTAATGCATGGCAAAATCGCTAAAATCTGTTATGGTGTTTCGTATGCAAAATTCGTTTTTGTTTATATGTATTGAAGTAAGGTCGATCACTTTTACATCACTACAATTCAAATGTAATTAAAAAAATGTATCAGTAGGTATGTTTTATTTGTATTTGAATCACTGACAACATCTGATGTCAGTCAGGAACTCGAAGAAATGCGAGGCACCGCGATTTCAGTGCAGAAACCACACACAGTCTATGACTAAGACTATGGGTGTTTTTGCGCTCAGCCTATAGTTTCGGGTTATGTGAATCATATATTTAACTTATTGGAACTGGATTGTTCATGTGTTCAATCGATGGGTCTACGTATTTCAAACGTCATCCTGTAAATAACTCAAATATGGCCAAAAGTGGACTTGCGGTGTTTCTGAAATCAGTGATTCATTCATATTTTTTTCTCAAATCTTCAACAACCTGTATTTCGAAACAAAGCATTTTCGGACATAATTTTATTTGAAAAATTTTCTTGATTTCTTTCATTCTATACAGTGTTGAAAGGAAAGTACCAACTCAAAAATCAACCTGTATCGTATACCTTCTCATACAAATTTATTGCAGATTTGATTAAAAAACCAAACGCCGTAATACATACAACGATAAATTAGTACAAAATGTTATCTTATTATGTCAATCATAATAATAATTAAAAAAACTGACTAAGCTATTATTAAAAAAAAACGGAGTATGAACAAAAAAATTGAGATTATTATAGTTTTTGTTAGTTGCTAACCCCAACTAACCCAAACTAACCCAAATTAACAAGATGAACATCTGATGTCAGTCAAGAACTCAAAGAAATGCGAGGCTCCGCGATTTCAGTGCCGAAACAACACATAAGTCTATGACTAAGGGTGTTTTTGCGCTCAGCCTATAGTTTCAGGTTATGTAAATCATATTTAACTTATTGGAACTGGGTTGTTTATGTGCTCAATCGATAGGTCTACGTATTTCAAACGTCATCCTGTAAATAACTCAAATATGGCAAAAAGTGGACTTGAGGTGTTTCTGAAATCAGTGATTCATTTATATTTATATTTTTTATTTTTTTCTCAAAACTTCAACACCCTGTATCTCGGAACGAAGCATTTTCGGACATGATTTTATTTGAAAAATGTTCCCAATTTCTTTTATTCTATACAGTGTTGAAAGGAAAGTAACAACTTAAAAATCAACCTGTATCGTATACCTTCTCATACAAATCTATTTCAGATTTAATAAAAAAACAAAACACCGCATTACCTACAACGATGAATTAGAACAAAATGTTATCTTATTTTGTCAATCATAATGATAATTAAAGAACCTGACTAAGCTATTATTAGAAAAACAACGACGTATGAACAAAAAAATTGAGAATATTATAGTTTTTTTTAGTTGCTGTCTGATTCGGTTTTGAATTTCATTCTTTCCTCAATTAATATGGTGTAGGCGAATATTAAAATAGTTTTTTTGGTCAGTTCTTATCAATTGTATAAATATTTCCATGTTAAGATCCTGATCTTTGCTATGCTCTAAAAGGGATTGGGAACATAAGATGCTCTCAAAATCCGTCATAAAAAATCCAGGACCGTATTTACAAAACAAAGTTGATGATGGTTCCTCCGAAACGATACGTCATACGGAAAATCTCTCAAGGCTGTTTTGTAGATTTTAAAAAGTGACAATGAAAAAGTGTTTTCGGTTTTTTCATATCTTTCAAAATAGCTTAAAAAAAATAAAAACGAAATCGCAATATTTCAGTTTTTATCGGATATTTCCGGAACGGCTTGGAATTTTCAAATTTGTAAAACGGGATCTTGTTGGGTATCAAAATGCGCAATTTTTTGTCCTATTTAACCGACACTGTATCTCTTAGGCTCGGTTTTTCAATGATGGTTCAACCTTGAACTCGGTTCAAGTACATTGAACTGTCCAACGTTGATCCTTTGTTGAACTGGACTTGAGAAACCGGACCTTATAGTTTCCGAGATCCCCATGCTGTGAATCCTTATCTTGGACACACTGTATAGTTGATTTATTTTCAATTTAGTGAAGTTACGTCCGCATAATTGCGTTATTTCTCAATGAATTTGATTCAAATTTGGTATATGGGTACGTTCTATTTGGGTTTGGTTCGAATTTAGTGAGGTTATGTTCGCATAATGTCGTTATCTTCAGAAGGATTTTCAATTCAACATCAGATTCCCAGTAATAAGATGATTATAATTTTATGTGTACAGGGTGGACGAAAAATAAGCTACGGCCATCAACTTCATGATTTCAACTGGAAACCCCCTTTTATGTTTCATCTACATGAAATTCCAGGTAAGTTTAATTTACCATGTTTATAAGCTCACACTATGCAACAGTCATCGAGAAATTCACGATTGATCAAATTCAAATGATTTCTGCATTCGTAAATTTCTGAAACCTACTTAGAATTTGATGTAGGATTTGAAAAAAAAAATAAAAAGGGATTTCCATTTGAAAAAATTGAGTTGATGGTCGTAACTTATTTTTGGTCCACCCTGTACACATAAAATTATCATAACCATATTGCTTGGAATTTGCTGTAGAATTCGAAAATAAAATAATAAATGGGGGTTTCCATTTGAAAAAATGAAGTTGATGGTCGTAACTTTTTCTTGTCCACCCTGTAAATACAAAATTATCATTAATAGATAAACCGCAATCCTAGACAAAAACCGACGTGTCTGAGCGTTATCTCACAAAACAAACCTCTGAATTTTAAATGAACGAGAAACAGTCAATTTAGTTTATAATCAATAAATCTGTTGTGCTTAATGAACTATCAATTTACACCATATTTATTTGGTTTAAGAAGATCATAACACAGTTTTCAACAAACCAACAAGTTATTTAAACATAAAAAGAAAATATTACTTACATTATTTGATAGAAGAGCAAGAAGAAATAATGTAATTAAGTATTATTTGTGTCGGTACTAATATATTCCACAGATGGCAGATCGTTGATGTAAAGTAGAAACAGGATTGGGCAAAGTATTGAACCCTGCGGCACGCCATGTTTATTGAGCAACGGAGTTAACGAGCATCCACCAGCTCCAACCATCTGATGCATCCCACTCAGATATGAATGGAACCAAGGCTCTTCCTCTGAATCCTTGATGGTATAGCTTATCTAGAAGAATCTTGTGACTGACGCAGTCGAAGGCCTTGAAGAAATTACAGAACACTGCAGCGGCTACTTCGCCATCATTCAATGACAAAAACAACGTCTCAAACAAATCGAACATAGCATCCGAAGTTCCTTGGCATTCTTGAAAGTACGTTGGCATGAGCTGAGAATATTTCTCTCAGAGATAAAGGAGATCATCTTCAGCTTCACCAGCTTCTCAACTATTTCAGAAACAGTAGAAAGTAGGGAGATCGGACGAAAATTTAGAGGATCCTGCTCGTCTCCTCCTTTGTGGATGAGGATAATTACTGCCAGCTTTAAGCAGGAAATTCGCCTCTATCGAACAAATCGTAAATCACTGCTACCAGAGGATCCATAGCCTCATCACAGAGACACTCTATAACTTTCATTGATATTTCATCGAACCCGCATAAACGTTTATTTCTGATTGCACTGAAAATGTATCCAAGCTCATCCCTATCTGTGTGAAATAAGACAAAAGTGTCCTCCACTGAGTTTTTCATGTATGTGAGGGTATCAGTGTGCCAACAGAGGTTAATTGTTAAGCTCTCAGCAACCGAACAGTAATAACGATCTAGCTCAGTACAGTCAATATACACTGTGTGCCGAAATAAAGGAGTACATTTTTTAATTATTAAAAATATATTTTTTATTTTTTGGGCGATTTAATTTCTTTTTGCAGGGCTAATAACCTAACATGTCCTCAACATGACTGTGAATTTGAAAGCAAAAATAATGTACAGGGTGGGACTTATAAAAAAAAAATATATATAACAGTGCATTTGAGCTCGTTGCAAATGAAAACTGTCTTAGCTAAAATTGTACTAATATGCTTTTTCGGTAGATAAACTATCCGGAACACTTCAGTAAAAAGGAAATTTTCCGAAATTATCGGATTCGCGAAATACCATTTTTTTATTAAATAACATTTTAACCAATAACACATTTATGAAAACATTTTAGTAATTTTAACTTAGAGTAAAATATTATGAATGTGGCCACCATTATTGTTTACCACTTCTTTTATGTCAATTTTACTTAGTAGGCCATACTGCTCAGGTTGCCATGGAATTTTTTTGACATTTACATAAGTAAATTAGTCAGTTGATAATGCCACTTTTGAGCAAAGAGGACAGATTATTAATCAAATATTTCCGTGAAAAATGAAATTATGGTGCAAGAAAAATTGTAAATGAATTTCATGAGAAAAATTGGCATATTGGAACGATAGGAAAGTTCTTAAGACATCTAAGGGAAAACGATGGGTCCATTGAAAATAAACGTGGAAGAGGAAGGAAGCGAAGCTCGAGAACTGAAGAAAATATTGGTAAAGTGAGGGTTGTTTTAGGAAATTTGCAACCTGGCCAAACTGTTGGAACAAGGAAAATCGCAAAAATAACTAGGATTTCCCGTACGTCAGTTCGAAGAATCATTAAAGAAGACTGCCATCTTGAAATATTTGAAAAAGTTTACTGTCAAAGACTTACGACCAATGTAAGAGAAAAACGATTGGAAAGATGTAATTTGCTATTACGAAGATTCCGCTCCCGCGAAGACATTAGAAAAATATGGTTTTCAGATGAAAAAATGTTTTATTTACGGCCACCTAAAAATACCCAGAATAATAGGGTATATTCTGACGTACAATTTAAGAGAGAAATACCTTTAGAGCATCTTTTGATTGAAAGAAGTCATTTTTCAAAAGGTGTAATGGTCTCTGTTGCAGTATCCATGTTGGGAAAATCTCGTCTAATTTTTGTTGATGCTGGGGTGAAACTCAATTCAGAAACGTATCAAGAACAAATCTTGCAGCACCTATTACCAGAAATTGAAGATGTTTGTTACGATTACACTTTCCAACAGGATGGTGCTCCCTCGCACAGTTCCCACAGTACAAGGATGTTCTTGAGTGAAAATTGCCCGGATTATATTGAGCCAGAAATGTGGCCACCTAACAGCCCAGAATTAAATCCAGTTGATTATTCAATTTAGGGAATTTTCGAACAAAATTTGTATGACGGACAACAATTTGAAACAATCCAGCAGCTCAAAGAAAAAATGCAGTTTGTTTGGAACAATTTTGAACAGGGTGCAATAAATGGGGCTATCAATTTATGGCGCAGACGACTTCAAGAAGTGGTAAACAATAATGGTGGCCACATCCATAATATTTTACTCCAAGTTTGAAAATTACTAAACTGTTTTCATAAATGTGTTATTTGTTAAAAAGTGATTTAATAAAAAAAATGTATTTCGCGAATCCGGTAATTTTGGAAAAATTTCTTTTTACTGAAGTGTTCTGGATAGTTTATCTACCGAAAAAGCATATTAGTACAATTTTAGCTAAGACAGTTTTCATTTGCAACGACTTCAAATTCACTGTTATATAACCGACCCTGTGCATTATTTTTGCTTTCTAATTCACAGTCATGTTGAGGTCATGTTAGGTTATTAGTCCTGCAAAAAGAAAATTAAATCGTCCAAAAAACAAAAAATATATTTTCAATCAAAAAATGTACTCCTTTATTTCGGCCCACAGTGTACATGGGACCTGATGCAGCACTTTTCCCTCTCAATTCATTTATCACGTTCCAATGCTCTTTAGCTTTGTTTGAGGCTTCATTGATCCTTTTCACAAAATACATCCTCTTCGCAGCCCTTGTGATTGTTCTATAAACTTTACGGTAAGTAAAAGTACTTATCACTGGCAAACACGTCAAGACAATATCAGAACTGATGCAGACAGCTCTGACTATCGTGGAAGATTGGTGCAGAAAGGTGAACCTGAAGGTCAATCCTGAGAAAACCTTCCTGGTCAGCTTTACGAGAAAGAGGAATATAGCGGAATTATTCAAACCCATATTCCTTGGACAAGAACTGCAGGTGGTAATAGAAGTCAAATACCTTGGCATCATCCTGGATTACAAACTCACATGGAATTCACACCTACAGAAAATAGTCAATCGAGGTAAAGCCACAATAATGGCAACAAAGAGAGCGATAGCAAAGAACTGGGGCATAAATCCGTGCATGGTACACTGGCTCTACTTTACCGTGGTAAGACCCACTCTTGCTGACAGCTCTGTTGTCTGGTGGCCGAAAATCGAGCAGCGACAAGCAGCCACGGAACTTGCAAAAGTTGAGAGGGTAGCATGTCTCTGTGTAACGAGAGCCATGATAACAACTCCAACACTTGCCATGGAGGCCATGCTTAACCTACCTCCTTTAGATATCCATATCAAAATGGAAGCAAGAATGGGAGCATAGAGACTTAGCAACACCGGGAACTGGAGCTACTCAAATTCGCAAGGACACACTAAGATAACCAGCACAATTACGAATCACCTAGTAACAATGAGGAGTCATATCATGCTGAAAAATATTAACTTTAGTACGTCTCCCAAGACCAAGCTAATATGGGAAGAGGAAACGGTGAAACAACTCCGAATGACAAATGGGGCAATATGGTACACAGACGGCTCCAAAACATGCCGGGGGACTGGTGCCGGAATTGTAGGAGAAAATCCAAAGTGCGAAACATATGAACCACTTGGGATGTACGCAAAGCGCAAACACACCACTTCTGGGTCCAGAACCTACCATTGGTATCACAAAATCCTCTGTAAGAGGTTGGCTGAAATGTTGGTCGAAAAAACAACCCATACCCATATGTAGGCTGTGCAACGAGGAGGAGGAAACAGTCTCCCACATTGTATTTGAATGTGATGCGCTGGAGTACTGGAGAAGAGATAACGGGGAATTCACAACCGCTCCTCAAAGGACGGACAGGGAAACAGTAGCCCGAAACTCGTAGCGCCTTTACTTCAGTAATCAGTTATCAGTAATCAGTAAACATATTTTCCAATTGCACCCGGTAGAATCCTTCACACATCAGATGTGGGTTTTGCCGGCGGGACGGATAGTGACGGCAGAAGGGGGATTTTCGAGTCTTCGAGAGAGTGGTCGTACTTATTGGAATATATAGACTTTGATTTAATTCCATTATTGAACCGATAAAAACATCCCCCCTTATGCTGTATGCCACACGTTGACTTAACGTCATATATCTATTAACTCTATATGGGAACCGTCCCATTTGAACAACGAGCGACGCTTGATTCCAGGATGAGATAGAAGATCCCGCTGTACTGTATGGTTTTCGCATAAGTCTTTCCTTTTCTATCGCCTGGGGACCGTCACCAGGCGAATATTACGAACAGGACTGACAGCAGAGGCTTGAAACTCGGCATTTGTGATCAAGGACGTGGGGCCTTCAAAATAAGGTATCACTCGAACCCCCTTTCCATTTGAAATTCTGAGGGTAGCTATCACCCCCACTTAGGGGGTGTTGTTTATCCCGAAAGTTGATATTAACAGAAATAGAGGGTGTCAAAGTTTAATTAAAATTTACGATTTTTTCGAATAACTTTTGAAATAATCAAGTTATATTGATGAAAATTGGTATATGCGAGGGTTGTTTGACATGCAAAATTCATATTTGCGCTTGTTATGCCTCTTACATGAAGGGGGCGCCACTCACACATCTTTTCACCAATTCAATTAGTTATAACTTTTTTGAACGAACTCTACCTTTTTTTAATTATTGAAAAATTGATTACTCCATAATTTTCACGTAAAAAAGGTATACTTTGAAAAAGTAGATACAAGAGTAACCTTTTTCGAGATATTTGCACTTAAAGTCATCCATGCAATGTGGTTTTGAATGGAAAATTTGGAAAATAAACATGGGCGCCTCATGAATGCCGTTATTTTTATGAAAAAAATCTAAACAAAAAATTTTAAAAAACATTTTTTTTTTGTAAACAAATATATTTTTTTCATCAAGAAACATTAGGCGTTCAAGTTTGTCAAAATTACCATGATAACGTCGTTTTCAAACCCCCCTATGATTATTTTTTCAAATTTTTTATCAAAACCTATTGCATGGACTACTTCAAGTTCAAATATCTTGAAAAAGGTTACTCCCAAGCCACCTCCACAAAGTATACCTTTTTTATGTAAATATGGAAAAATCAATTTTTCATTTAAAAAAAAATGTAAGCTATGACTTTTTGAATGAGTGAAAATGTGTAAGTGGCGCCCCCTACAAGTAAGAGCAATTCCGTGCTTAGATCTCAATTTTGCATGTCAAACAATAGATGGCTGAATTTTTCTTCGGGATGGAGTTCCATTTGAATGTTTAAAATGGGAAATAAGTCCAAATCTCCAATTAAAAATCAATATATTAAATCCTACGCGTTTCAGGCATTCAAGCCCATTTTCAAGGATCTTTGATCATACATCTGATAAAATAAACAGATGCTTAAAACCAACAATATAATACAATCAAAAAAACTTACGTCAATTTCTAAAGATGAAGTCAGAAACACATAATTAAAATCACATAAATTACGTTAAAATCGTCATTTGTAAATAAACAACACGAGCGGTATGGTCAACTAACAAATAAAAACTGGTGTTATTTATCATTATCCGCGAAACTCAAAGCTATACGGGCTGATTCGATGGTATGATGTGAGTGGAGGAGGTTGTTTGTCTATTTTGATATTTCAATTTTTGAGTCTTGTATATCTCATCGGAATCCAGAATCATCATATAAAATAGCTTAGTTTCGTGATTTGATTTTGTTATTAATCATAAATCTAAGATGGATAATCTTGATATATAAAAATGAGTACCGATTTTCTCTGGAAGATCAATAACTTGAGAACGGCTGGAGCAATTTGAGTCATTTTTTTTTTTTAATTGTTCCTTAAAGTCTTGGGATTGTTTTTATGGCGAGAAAAGCTGGAAAATTCCCCGAAAAATTCTGAAAACACAACTTTTCACTCGGGATGTCACATGTCACCTTTACTTGACAAAACAAACTAATGTCAATGAGTAAATTCAATAGGTGCGTTCGAATTTCCGCTCTTATCACTCTGAGCACGAAAAGCGTAAACTCGAACTCACCTAATGATATTGATGTCAATTCAATTCAAATCATAGACCTGAAACATGAAAGAGACTCTATTCTCTTCAGTATAGCAGTGACGGCCATTTTCAATATCAAGACAAAAATTACATTATGAGAGAAGAGTATTTCTATTTTTTCCCATAAAGGGATGTTGTGTGCGTCTGTTAGAATATCTACCCGTTAATGCGAGTTACAGACAAAGTCCAGATTCATTTTCAGAGTTGATACTACGTCCATACAAAAATTAAAACTAAAACAGAATCAGTGCTGATGCTGATTTTATCCAGGCTTTTATCTTATCTGATATATAAATTTCCCTTCAGAACCCGAAAACACATCTTCCCTTTCTTTGGCATAGTGAGGTTATGTTTGCATGGTTTTTATTATGTTTGCCTAATTTCGTTATTTTCCAAAAGATTTTGTTCAAATTAGATAAAAATATCGTAGGTTCTATTTGGGATTTGATCAAAACTTTAAAAAAAAATGTTATGGTGAGGTTATGTTTTCATATAGTTTAGTTATTTTTCAAACGATTTTTTTTAAAATCAGATATGTAGGTTCTATTTGGGATTTGATCAAAAATTTTTTTGAAAAATTACATACATATTGAGGTTATGTTTGCATATTTTTGTAATTTGCCAAAAGATTTTGTTCAAATAATCATGTAGGCTCGAATTTGGGGTTCGGTCGATAAATTCAACAAAAATTGACCAAGTGAGGTTAAGTTTGCCTAATTTTGTTTTTTTCCAAAGGAGTTTGTTCAAATTAGATAATATATCGTAGGTTCTATTTGAGATTTGATGAAAACATTTTTTTTTAAATGACATAGAGAGGTTATGTACGAAAAGTTCTGTTATTTTCCTAAGGATTTTGTTCAAATAAGATATGTAGGTTTTAATTTGAGGTTTGATTTTAGAAATTTACCAAAAATCGTTTGCAAGATTTTGTAATTTTCCAAATTAGATTATAGAGGTTCTATTTGGGATTTGATCAATATTTTTTTCAAAAATGTGAGGTCATATTTGCTTGATTTTGTTATTTTTCGAAGGATTTTGTCCAAATTAGATATGTAAGTTCTATTTGGGATTTGAAGTGTTGTAACAATAGATACGTTTTTAGTTTAAAAGTAAAAAAAAGTACGCTAGAAATGTTGTCAAATATTTAACATCCTAACTGGAAAGTCACTGGAAGGATTCTTATTATTTTTTATATGTTTGTTATGTCTGCGCCTCGAATAACAGAATAATCATTGAAACATCGGAAAAACTAAAAAAAAAGAAAATTTTGAAACAAATCCATTTAGCACATCATTAATTGATTATGAGGCAGTATGGAATTTGCCGGGTCAGCTAGTAACTATATTAATTATTGTGCAGTGTGCTGTGTGTCAAAAGTCAAAACACATTTTCAACTAGAGGGAGCCTAGTGCATGCATGGAACAGTGTGGTCAATTTATCTTGTCCATGTTTAAAACCTGTCTGACTCGTCTTATCTAATGTCTTATCGGAGCGAAGAACCAAAGAATATGTTGTAGGGCCACCTGGCAAGTTTTTATTTTGATATCGAAACCAATGATATACAGGGATTCAAAAAAGTTATTCACCTATAACCGACTTTTTTCAATTGGAAAGGGGAGTCCAGTGATAACTCATTTCAAAGGACTTTACATCCTCATACACCCTGAAAGTTTGAGGTCGCTGTTTCGTCCCAATTTTTCAATTTTGGGCCAGTATTATTTTCCAAAATGACACTCAATTGACGTTTTGACATTCTCAGCTGTCACTACTGTGTTGAGAAATGCAGAACGTGCCCAAATATTTTGTTTTGTTAGTTGAATCATCAAGGACACGAAGTACTATTCACATGAATATTTATAATTTTCGTTTCAATTAAAGTTGAACAACATTTCAATCCCCAATATATGAGAACGTTACATTGTTATCAGTTATCACTTGGAACGCCGATATCTGGGAAACAATGAATAATTAAGGCATAATAATACCTTAAATGGAAAAAAATATGTGATTTTTTTTTATTGACTTGACTGAATTTTACACCCAATATCAATTTTTTCTAATGAATAAAATAAAGATTGTCCATTATTTGTAACCAATAATGTGTGAATCACGCACATGAATTTTTTTTCATTTCGATTTTGACGACCGCTTCAAAATAAAGGTGAGTTTTATTTTTTTATGAAAAGAAGAAAAAAAAGAGTTTCTTTATTTAAAAGAAAAATAGACTTAAGAGCAGGGTATTTTATTATATAGAGTTCACAGTTTCAAGTCATTTACACATTATTAGTTGAAAAATCTAAATTCTGAATACAAAAAGGCTTAAAATAATGTGCAGCATCGTACACGTGGCACAAGTGAAACTTCCTCCCTCACTATTCAATTTTCTTTCAAATTTCTTGATCAAATTCCAAATAGAACCTACATACCTAATTTCAGCAAAATCCTTTGGAAAATGAAAAACTTTGTAAACATAACCTTACAATTTTTTTTTTAATTTTTTTTATCAAATCGCAAATAGAACCTACATACCTGAGTACATCCCTAATTTGAATAAAATCCTTTGGAAAATAACAAAACTATGCAAACATAACCTATGTAACTTCCTATGTATTTTTTTTCAATTCCCTAATAAGATCCCAAATAGAACCTACATACCTAATTTGAATATAATTCTTTGGAAAATAACAAAACTATGTTAACATAACCTCACTAAGTTATTTTCTTTTCAATTTTTTGATCAAATCCCAAATAGAGCCTACATACCTAATTTGAACAAAATCTTTTGGAAAATAACAAAACTAACTAACTAACAAATAGAACCTACATACCCAATATAAACAAAATCCTTTGGAAAATAGCAAAACTATGTAAACATAACCTCACAAAGTTATTTTCTCTAAAATTTCTAGATCAAATTCGAAACTAGAACCTACATACCTAATTTGAACAAAATCCTTTAAAAAATAACAAAATCATGCTCTCTTTGACGAAATCTGAAAGCGTCACCGTTACATTTGCGTTACATTTTTTGCATTTCGCTCTCCATTGCCGACAAAATATCAGAACGCCGCAAAAGAAGTTTTGCTTCAAAAATAGATGCAAAGACAAGATAAAACGAAAAAAAAAAGTTCGCATAAACAAATTGAATTAATTTTCTTTTTATTCAATTGATTTTAATCATTAAAAAATCATTGTTTAATATAAATTTTTTCCTCTCATTTCTCTAAAAAAGGCTGGCGTTCTATGGCTAATAACCAGCTTTCTTTTTGTTTATCTTCGTTTGGTAGATTTTTCTAGGAGTGAAAGTTGTTGTATTTTCACAATCTGGCACGATACAACAATGATAAACCATTATAAAACTCGATTAAAAATCATACACAAACCACAAAACACATACCAATGATAATAACCAGTTTCCAAGAGAAACATAATGAACAAAGACTGTACAAGGAAAAATCCGGCAAAGTTCACACATACATTAAATAACGAGCGAGTAGTTCATGCTCTTCTAGGGAAACCCATAGTTGCCAGGTCACACAGCAATAACAATTTATTTTTAGTAGCAAACTGCAACTACATTATGTTTCATATCAATAATACCAATATAATTTATTTTTTAGACAAATGCATTTTTCTTGTAGAACCTGGCAGTTTAGGTATAGGAACATGGGAAACCATTTGAAAAAAAATTTATTGGTCTTTTAATTTTTCAAGTAATATACCATTTCCATTTGTAAAAATAGCTTTTTTATCATTTTTGTGTATAGAAAAAAGATTAATGAATTTGAAGCACCCTGTATATTTACAGATTGGTTTCTCCATTGGAACCATATAAACCTACCTGCCTCTAGTCGGGATAGCAATTTCAACTCTCCACCGTTTTCAAGTACGAAATTATTGAACTCAATCCACTGATGTGTTTTACGACAAAAATATTATAAATTAATTTATATCTCGAAAACCGCTGCCGATAGGTATAGGAGTATATCAAGCAAAAGAATCAGTCAAGGAATCCAAAAAAAAATAATAACATACAGGGTGGTCCATTTAAAATAGGAAAAATGCCACAACTTTTGGGTAGAAGCGGCATCACTGCAAAACTGAAAATATTTTTAAAATATACATACTCGATTATGGGCTCAGCCAAATTTTCAGGTCGATCCTATGTCTAGTTTTCCGTAAACGTCTAACGTACCATAGACCGTGAGACACCCTGTATAGTTAAGCAGGAAAAATAAATTTTAAAAATTTGATTCACAGAACATCGCGTTTGTCAAGACACTACTCACTAAAGTTGTTTTTTTGTTCTAATACGGTTCAACCCGGTTCAAATACATGGCACTTTCTTGCTAAACGGTGAAGTCACAAACGTCAGATTTTGAACCGTATTCAAAAACAAGCCGGACTGTGGTTCATAGAGCTGTCAAATAGCTCCATCTCTTTAAAGGCTTGGGGCTCTCGCTCTTATCAACAGTTTGTTTATGGTGAATGTATACAATCATGAATTTCATGTGGTGAAGGTGCAAAATATTTTGTTATTGAGCTACGAACCAAATTCAAGTGATAAATGGAGACTGGTAATCCAGTTTTCTTCTTCAATCTTTGTTGGGGAGAAGGAAAATCTCGTAAAGGTGAAATTAAATAATTTCATTTTAACTATTGATTTGGAGACCAAAAGCAAAAAAAGCGATTTCCTGTTTATTCATAGATAAAAACAAAATTGACTCAAGTTATGATTGACACTATGAATCTTTAATCTGCTTAAGACATTCTGGTTTGGAACGGTCCTTTTTTCTTGAGTGTTAAATCAATGACGTCAGCGCTTGAATATGGTTCAAAAACAAGAACGAATACAGTTAACAAGAAAAAACGCCTTAAATAACGACCGAGAGTGAAAATTACGCGCGGTGTTGCCAAGTTTTCCTTTTTCATTTATTTTGCTTTTTCGTTTTGGCGCCATTTTATTGACGGTCGGCTTGAGAATCGCGAAAGCTACCAAGGGGAGTGTGCGCATTAGATTGTGATTTTTTCTATGCACATAGCGACGCATCCGTTTGATGTTGTAAATTCGCGGGTTTCATTATTTGCTGACATTTTGTTGTGTTTTTCAAGAAATCATTCAGTTTTAGTGGTCGGTTCAAAATGGAATCTGTGGGAAATGTTTTCCATCTGATGACCTTCTTGTCTGTAGTGGTTGAAGTTTTGCTCGGATGTTTGCAGGACTGTGGTTTGGTGCGTCGGAGATCAAGATGTCCCGTAGTTCGGTTTCGTCGGCAATGTACACTCCAGAGAAGGGCAACTTCATCAATGGGGTGTATATTTAGATGTCCAACATGCCGCCATATCTAAAATATCGTTTAAAAAGTAACGCTCCTGCCCATGTAAAAAGGTACGCTCCTGCCCAGCGTAGCCAGTGGATGTTCTCTTGAATATCGTTTAAAAAGTAACGCTCCTGCCCATATGGCTGCTCGTGCCCGAGTAAAAAGGTACGCTCCTGCCCAGCGTAGCCGGTGGATGTTCTCTTAAATATCGTTTAAAAAGTACCGCTCCTGCCCATATTGCTGCTTCTGTCCGATTAAAATGGTACGTTCCTGCCCAGCGTAGCTGGTGGATGTTCTCTTGAATATCTTTTAAAAAGTAACGCTCCTGCCCATATGGCTGCTCCTGCCCGAGTAAAAAGGTACGCTCCGGCCCAGCGTAGCCGGTGGATGTTCTCTTAAATATCGTTTAAAAAGTAACGCTCCTACCCATATGGCTGCTCCTGCCCGAGTAAAAAGGCACGCTCCTGCCCAGCGTAGCCGGTGGATGTTCTCTTGAATATCGTTTAAAAAGTAACGCTCCTGCCCATATGGTTGTTTTTTTTATGTTTGTCATAGTATATTAAAATATACAGACAACTATTGCCTTCATTGTTTTTAAGAAGTTTGGGTAAGTTTGGCAACATTGCCTGTTTGTTCTATGATATGTAGCTTGTATGGATTGAAATCAAATAGATTTCGTCCTGAATAATACAAGATGAAAATCCTCTGTAACATGTGCCAAAACCTTTCCGGGTGCAGACTGTGGAAGCGATCACCAACTACTGGTACTGGATTTCAGACTACGCTTTAAAAATATTCGAAAGCCTTTCTGCAATCAAAAGAAGTTGTCAACAGCTACCAATGTCGAGATTATGGAAATATGGAGCGTCGAAGGCCCTGGATCAGTGACGAGACTTGGGACATAATAGGACAAAGGAAACAACTGAAAACAGGTCCTCCAAACGTAACTGCATATAGATCATTATCAAAAAAGATCCAAAAACGATGCCGCAAAGACAAAGAAAATTTTATCTCAAACATATGCCAAGAGATTGAATCACATGCTCATCGATATGAAACGAAAGACCTGTTCCAGAAAGTAAAGTTTCTCTCAAGAGAGTTTAGGCCAAGCAACTACGCAATCGAATCTGAACTAGGGGTTGTCTGCGGAGATCTTGTAAACGTGTTGGATATTTGGAAAAAATACTGCACGGAACTATTTAAGGAACAACAGATCGGTGGAGAGGATGATGTTTCTGATTCTGATAACACCGACAACTTTGAGCGAGAGCCTGACATTATGCAGGCTGAGGTTGAAGAGGCAATTATCCATTTAAAAAGAGGATAATCTGTGGGATGCGACGGTATAACAGGGGAACTTTTGCAGAGTTTAGATGACCACGGCAAGAAAATCATGACACAACTATGCAATATAACATGGAAGCAAGGTAAATGGCCCAAAGACTGGTGTACCTCTATATTCGTTCCATTGCACAAAAAAGGTGCCACTACTAAGTGCAGTAACTACCGTACCATCTCGCTGATATCGCATCCGAGCAAGATTCTCCTTCGAATTGTGAAACGGCGCCTGGAAGCCTACCTGGACCGACAGATCCCCCAAGAACAAGCGGGTTTTGTGAAAGGAAAAGGAACCAGGGAACAGATACTTAACTTGCGTCAGATCATAGAAAAATGTCGAGAGTACAACATCCCAATGATTATTTGTTTCTTGAACTATCAAAAGGCTTTTGATTGTGTCAACTGGAGGATGCTATGGCGCGTTCTTCGTGAAATGGGAACGCCTGAACACCTAGTTTCACTCATCAGAAACTTTTACGAGTGCAACGAGGCGAAGGTACAAGTGGAGAGCCAACAGTCTGCGTCTTTTAGAACTGCCAGAGGAGTCCGCCAGGAATGTATTCTCTCCCCTGATCTATTTAATATATATGGAGAATATAATGGGGAAAGCTCTAGACGGGTGGAACAAAGGAATCGCAATTGCCGGCAAAAAGATTTCAAACTTGAGATATGCAGACGATACAACGCTCTTAGCTGCATCGGAAGAGGAAATCTTAGACCTTCTGCACCGGATTGAGACCAAGAGCAATGAATGTGGTCTTAAAATAAACGCAGAAAAAACAAAAATTATTATTGTAAACGCTTCACAGTTGACAGATGCTTTACGCAGGTTCCAGACCGTAGACCATTTTGTGTATCTTGGTTGCTGTGTATGCAACACGGGTTCAAGCGAGGATGACATTCGAAGAAGAATAGGAATGGCTAAAAGTGCGATGAGCAGACTATCCAGGATCTAGAAAGATCGTTCCATAGCAAAAACTGTCAAGATGAAGCTGGTTCAGTCGCTGATATTCTTTATCTTTCGCTACCCTGCTGAAACGTGGACAATTAAAGCGGCAGATCGAAGACGCATCGATGCGTTCGAGATGTGGTGCTGGAGACGTATGCTCCGAATTCCATGGACAGCACGCAGAACCAATGACTCGATTCTCAGAGAGTTGAAAATACAGAACAGACTCTCGTCGATGTGTCTGGCAAATGTTCTGAGCTTTTTCGGTCACGTTTTACGAAGGGATAATCTGGAGAGATTAATAGTTTCTGGCAACGTAGAGGGACGAAGATCAAGAGGGCGTTCTCCTGTCCCATGGACCGAACAGATTCAAAGGGCCACCGGTACCTCATTTTATGGATCCATAGACAAAGCCCAGAATCGAAATCAGTGGCGGGCACTGACAATGCAGGTTGCTAATGATCACGATTCTCAGTAATGAGAGAACGACTGAAGAAGAAGAATGGATTGTAACAATGTGACAAAGCTGTCATTTAAGGGAGTTTTTCTCACTAAATCCTGATAAAATTTTAATTTGTTATGGGATTATTTTTTTTGTTAAAAGCTGTTCATCCAGCATTTTTTTTAGTTGAAATTGTTCTATAAACTCAAAACTATGCTCAAAAATTGAAAAAATTCATTAATTGGTGGATGCCTAATCTTTACAAGACCCCGATTATCTTCTACGCAAGATAAGAATTGAGAAAAAACGCTGAGGTACTAAACAAACGTATATTCATTTACCAATGCCGAATCACAATTGAAACAGGTGTAGAAGCTTTGATCAGTGAAGATTTTTTCAAAAGTGTCACGTTTCCACAATTTTATGTTTTACCAATAATAGGAGTTGTTGGGTTTTATGACATTCCTTCTTCTAAATTCGATAAACTCCTACTCATAGTTATTTTCCATCTTTATTGGCCACGCTAGTATGACATCATAATACCTAAATATTATTACGTTGGAGCATAGTTTTTGCACATAAATCCTAGTTTGTATGAGATTTGTAGGCGATAAAGCCTTTTTGGTTAATTGGTTTTTCTTAATGTCCTGAGATGTTCAATGCGTGCCGAAAGATAAGATAACGTGTCTCCTCGATTTTCTGAAGCTCTCAATTGATGGTTTACCGACAAGCATATAGGTACAAACAAAACAGAACAGTCGCAACATGACTGACTCTAAATGATAAACCAGCCATATTCCATTCCAGTACTGGAAATGTTGGAATCTTCCGAAACAATTATCCAGATTTGGTGATAACCAAAAATGTACACAAATCAGTACAAAATTCTCCAGTTGGGAATTTACTAGGAGCAATATTGTCTAATATTTCGATTTTCTGTCAACATCGGAACTTCAGATCATCACTAAGTCAAATAATAATCACTGCAAGCCATTTCAGACGAATAATTATGCTAATAGCATAATTTTACAAGATTTCTTATGACAAAATATAACTAGCAAACTATCCACACTTTTTGAGGTTTGAAATGACAATTTGTTTGTCAAAGTCAGCTTTTCTGGAAATGATCATAGTGTTCCCCAAGGTTGTATCACAGAATAGGCGACCAGAAGCGACAAAATGGTTTCCGCCAAAATCTTTAGGAAGGGGAAATTTGGGACCCGGACCACTGTCAAACATCTGACGGTTCGGTCTTTTAGTCCGGTCTCTGATGGTGTTTGTTTAGTATCATTGGAAATATTCTTCGTCATTTTGATTTTGTGTGTTTTTTTTTCTGTGAAAGGAAATCGTGTGATATGGCGGGAGGCAATTCTCGTGCTTTTCAGGGCTGTTGGACCAGAACCGGTCTTGGAATATCTATGTTTTCTTTCCTTAAAGACTCTGAACAGTAAGTACTGATGCACCTATATTAGAAAGTCTGTTTACTTCCGTATTATTGAGAATATTTCCCAATTTTATCGACGTTTTTACTGAAAAAGTATGTATATCTTTGTTTTTTGTAATATTTATTTACCTAGAAAAATCTAAAACGATTACCTACCTCAATTCAGTAAACAAATTGTAAGGTTAGATATTACTACTTGAGCCGAGTAGAAGTTTGTTCAAATTGTTTCACATTATAGGGTGTAAGGTGATCTAGTAATCTATAGTTTTTTTTTCATTTATTATAGGACTGAAATATGATTGAACGCTTGTTGTCGACACGACTTGCTTTCCAAGGCAGGTGCATTGCAGATTTCATATTAGAGGCTATGCAAACTCCATTTCTAAGAAAAATTAATTTCTTGCTCATTTCCAAAGAAAATTAAAAAAAAAAACGCCCATTTCCCAATGCCATTCCTTCCATTTTCCTCACAAAGCTGCATGGTTGGAATAATGCCAGAAAAAAGTGCCTTGGAAGACAATGAGATTTCCCTTATCCTCGAGACAAGAGAAAAAATCCACATTTTATCAGGTTTGTTTATTGATATATTTTGTATTCATTATTTTTGGTGCTTTTATATCACTTAATAGATCTTGCTAAAGAATACGAATCATAAATATTGCAGTTTTTTTTAAATAAATATACATAATTTATACGTTATTTATATTCGAGTGTACAAATATTAGAAGAATAAAATAAACGGAAGCGGATTCTCAACTTTTGGAATATACATGATGTTCCAACTAGTAATTAACAGAGGTGTTTCGGGCGATAAATGCAAGGTAACAAAAATTGTCAAAAGAGACTACCTATGTGTACCTACTTGAAAAAATTAAACTGACGGTTCCGAAAAAAAGAGATGAAATTCGAAAAGAGAAAGTCAAAAAGAGTAGGGAATTATTTTATCCGCCCAGTTCAACAATGGAAATCTCGAAAACCAATATCGTACGAATTTTGAAAAATAATCTGAAGTTGTGAAGAGAATTGCGAGCGCTTTGAAATTTCAAACAAGATTCCACTCATCCTTATCTAACCAAGTGTCATGAGAATCACCCCCTTATAGGGTGTGCCAGAAAGTGTCGCCTTGAAAACAAAATCTACGCGCGTTCGAATTCGAGTTAAAAATTCGCACAGAAAATACCTAAAAACCTCTTTCACCTTACAGTTTAAACTTAAAACACCCTGTATAATAAAATAAAAGAAAGGCCCTTCATCAGTAAAACATATTATACGAACTTGACACTAATTTTTTCACAAGATGGAAATATATCTTCAGAAATCATCCAAATATTTTTATTGTACCGTTTTATATTTTCATCTTATAATAACTACCTATTGATATTGATATATAATTATGGATGTCTGAAATATCAATTTGCAAGTCTTATATACCTATGTATCTAAGCAACATGTACTCATACATCCATTTATTCATACTTATGTGGGTAAAAGAATATGCATGTCTGTGAAGAGAGAATTTTTTGTATATCACAAAAATAGAGAATAGAAGAAAACAAAAACCGGTTCGTTAATAATCACCAATATGATAAATGGTTCAAGTCTCTTTATCATTATGAAACCCTCATTGAGTTTCAGTTTACTACCACCTTTTTAAACCAACTGCTTTTACAGTGTAGAGCATTAGTATAGTTCTCTCAGTGTCTAGTGGGGGACCATCGTCCCATACTTCAAACGTGACGTCAGAGAATCGTTACCCATTTAATCAATGCAATTTTTTACGTTTTGTCGCTTCTGGTCGCCTATACTGTGGTTGTATCATGGGCCTACATTGATGACGTCACACGGCCAGCACTTTGGCCTTGTTTTCTAGGAGGTATTGGTACTATACAGAATAGATCTCAATATCAAGCAATAGACTCATAATAATGCGAATTGCTCAATAGAATATTAAATCAAATACCTATTTTTGTAGGTAGGTACAAAAAAACAGTGTTTCTACCTATTATTTTTTATTGTTCAATCGATCGACTCAATTTGGATTGGTGTTGAAAGTAGGTAGGTACCTACCTATCTATATCCTGTTTATCTAATGGCTACCTATCTCGAAGTTTTGTCTACTTGATTCAATTCAAAATTTTGAGTTTATGGGTGTTGATTTACTTTTTTTATTCAAGCTTTAGATACTAATCATCTCTACAAGATAAACTAAAATAAAAACTTTTAAAACTGATGGTCTCATCACTTTTTATATATTTTCCCAAATGAGATTGTTTTATTCAATTTTCTCAGCTTCATCCAAGTCCCAATTCATAACAGATATCCCAATAGAAGAAGGTTTGTGTTTTTATCAACTATATATGGTGCCGCAGATTCGAGTGGGGATCTCAGTTATTATAAGAGATACAGAGTCGGTTAAATGTTTGCAAAGTTGCACATTTTTGTGCATAAGAAAATGCCGTTTTGAAATTTGAAAATATCCGACTACTTCCGAAGATATTCGAAAAAAAACGAAATTTCGCAAAAACGTTTTTATCATTTCCTGCGTTTGTTTGAAAAGACATTTCAAAATAGATTACACTTTGTCGTTGCCACTTTTTCTCCTCTACAGCATGGTGGTATAAAATTGAATATCTGACGTTTCGTCTTCGAGCTGCCATCATCAACTTTATTTTTTTTAAATACGGACCTGGATTTTTCATTTTATTTTGTTAACTTATGACGTCCTTGAGGCATTGAGGTGGTTAGATGAGGGCGTACAGTGATGGGTTGCCTTAGCAAGCTCAATATTTTCAATTATTATTCAACTATTACTGTTATTTTCAATATTTTGGTTAAAATGGCAATATTTTTGAGCACTTTTGCAGAAACTGATTCAGTTTTTTATATGTAATTTTTCCATTTTCCATGCCATTTGTGGCTTGAATTATTTAATTTCATTAAATGTATCATTATTGGATGTTATCTTGATTTTGGTTTAGTCAATAAGTATGTCTAGTTGTGCGGGTTTTCTCATAAGAATAACGTGTCGAATAAAGAAGGATTTATGAGCCAAACCGAGAACCAAACTATGTGTTAGGGAGACAAGGGTGGCCTAACTGATTTTCTCTGGTACTATCTTTTGAATGGGTATTTTTTTATGGTTGCGATACCTCAATGCATTGAGGACGTCAAAAGATAACTAAAAATAAAATAAAAAATCCAGGCCCATATTTAAAAAAAAATTAAGTTGATGATGGCAGCTCGAGGACGAAACGTCAGATATTCAATTTTATACCACCATGCTGTAGAGGAGAAAAAGTGGCAATGACAAAGTGTAATTCCCATGCATGTACTCGAATCTGTGGCATCCTGTATAAGAAAATATTTTAATTATATCTGTTTTTCCTCTTTTTGTGAGTTGTCAGACGATGCGTTTTCCAAAGTTTGTACATATTAGTGATAATTTCAAAGTAGATAATGCTGGAGATAATGAATTTGAGAATTATACAATATTGTCAATTCATCAATGGGCATTCCTCAGGGCATTCCTTTCAAAATCATTTAATTAACCACTTGTTTCTACTAACAATGTTTTTTCTTGTGTTGTAAAAACTGATGTTTTTATTTATCATCAGGTGGATGGGATTGTTATTCTTGCTGTATTAGACTATAGAGTATAATATGATAACCACTCATTATCATGAAATCAAAGCCCAAGAAAAGAGGAAAAGCAAATATACGAATGGTTCAAGAATAAAAGTTGATACCTACACACCAAATATCGAATTTACAAGAAAAACCCCTAGGCTAATGTTTGCTACACGTAATATCAGGCTTGCGGATGTTTCTGATCCAAAGTTGCTCATTTTTCATAAAAACTTGCAAGCAAATAGCCAAACAAATCATGCAAAATTAATTTCGTAATTGTCATTGATATATTTTTCTAGGTTATCTTGCGACGTTGTCAAAAGTCTTACCAGGGATTAACAATCCTTGCAGCGAGTTCTTCGGTGCATACAAAACACCGCTTAATCTAACTTTGAAAATTATTCGAGATTGGCTAAGCTCACGTACGGTGCATATAGCTGTAAGACCCGTATTCTCCGTTTATACTTAAACTCGTTCTAGGTTTGATGGCGTTTGAATACAAGATTTCGTATTAAAAATCTGGTATTTAAACGCCGTCAAACCTTGAACGCGTTCAAGTCTGAACGGAGAATACGGGCCTGAAAGAAACTAATCACGTGACAATGAATCCGCACCACGAACGAATACGGGAACGCACCTATTGTTTCCGTTTGACAATAATTGACAGGTGTCAAACTGGTTGTACAAAAAGCACTGTTTGCACCACGGACGAAAAATGATTTTGACTCGGCTAATATCTGCCCTCGCTTCACTCGGGCTGATACTTATACACTCGTCAAAATCATCTACTCTCTGCCCTAGATACAAAATGTACTATTTTTGGGTGATGTCGGGAGAAAACTTGACATTTTCAAAAGGGCAGAGATCGATAAGGGAGGCTCTGCAAAATTTGAAAACATGTATGCAAAACTGTGCAAAATTCAGAGAAGAGATCTACATGGAAAAAAAAATGATTTTGGGTAATGTCGGGGGAAAAACTTGACAATTTCATATGGACATAGATCGATAAGGGAGGGTGCGCAAAGTTCGAAAACATGTGTGCAAAATTGTGCAAAATTCAGAGAAGAGATTTACATTAAAAAAAATGATTTTGGGAAATGTCGGGGGGAAAACTTGACATTTTCATAAGGGCATAGATCGGTGAGGGAGGGTGTGCAAAAATCGAAAACATGTGTGCAAAATTATGCAAAATTCAGAGAAGACATCCACATTAAAAAAAATGATTTTGGGTAATGTCGGGGGGAAAACTTGACATTTTCATAAAGGCATAGATCGGTAAAAGAAGGTGTGCAAAAATCGGAAACATGTGTGAAAAATTCAGAGGAGAGATCTATAGAGAAACAAAGTGCTCCAGTCTTTCGGGAAAAGTTGTGCAAAATTTAAAAATATGTGTGCGGTTCACCAAAGAAAACAACTGTCTCCCTTGGTATTTCATGGTTTTCCGATTAATTATTGCATTCATGGAGGTAGCAAGGGGTGGAGAAGACATCACGTGGCTACAATGGGATCACTTTCGCCATCTTACCGCGATCGTTCAGTCAAAGTGTTCGTTCACATTTGTAGAACGTTTTTTTTTTTTAGTTTTACCTGTGTTGTGATTTTTGTGTGTTGTTACATTTCTCAATTATGGTTTCATATGCCCTGAGAAGTTGTGCAAGTAGAGACGCTATCGATAAGAAAAAATCGACTGGAATCACATTTCATAGGTTAGTATTGCATGATACAGAACCGGGATATGAAATTTGTGTCGATTTTTCTGAAATATTTATATGGTCGAGATTTGTGAATGTTTTATCAAATTATATGAATGTTTAGTGGCTGGTTCATGATATTTGAAATCACTGCTTTTTTTGTATTAAAATTAAATAATGCTCACTTTTGGAACACGGCATTATCAAACATGGGGCGCGGTATTATCATTCTAGTTTGATAACGCCGCGCTTTCATCGACTTTTGTTTTTTTTGCCACTTCCTTTACTACTTCACCTTAATTCGAAATTCGTCATTTATACCTATTCACCAGAAATCTTCTATTCGATGACATTCACCAAGTTGGTATTCCCAACTAACGATTTCTAATTCTCTTGTTTACTGTCATCTTGCTCATTCCTCTTTATTTATGTTCAAGTGAATATTGAACTGCATGATTTGTATTATTATAGCATAACCAATAATTGTTATTCCTCTGTTGTTTGTTGCTTCGTTTTAGTTTCTCTTCCTATTGTTTTGTTAAGTATCTACTCCAGTACTGTTTTATTTTGTACATAATATTGAATTAAGTTTCACGATTCGAAAATATTTTTTACGGATTGTTTTATAATACTTCACACATAATATAAAGAATAGTAAATAGTAAATTGAAACAATAATTATGTTTAGTAAATCAAAAATATAATGTTACCGTTAATAAATTGGAATAAAGTTTAAATCTAGAGTAACTAGTTGAAATTGATTTAGTTTTTTATATGATTTTTTTTCATTTTTCATGACATTTGTGGATTTACCTAATTTAATTACATTGAATTATCAAATGTATCGTCATTAGATGTTATTTCGATCTTGGTTTAGTCAATTGGTTTTGTTTAGTTGTGCAGGTTTTCTCATGAGAATAACGAGCTTTTTCTACCACTAATTTTCTCTGGTATTATTTTTTAGATGAGTATTTTTCCCGACGGTTGCGATACCCCAATGCATTAAGGACGTCAAAAGATAACTAAAAATAAAATAAGAAATCCAGGTCCGTATTTAAAAAAAATGGACTTGATGATGGCCGCTCAAAGACGAAACGTCAGATTTATAATTTGATACCACCATATTGTAGAGAAGAAAAAGTGGCAATGAGAAAGTGCAATTCATTTTAAAATATCTTCTCAAATGTAGATGTAAAATTCACTTCCAACACATGTCAGGATTTATTTGTAACAATAACAAATAAATATTTGACCGGTTCACCGAACTCAGCTTCACTCTTGGCCAGAACAAACGCACCTGAGACTAAAAAGTAGGTTGAGTCACCTTTTTTATTGATGTTAACATACTTTGAGGTATTTGTCACGTTTAAGATATTTTATTATGGGTTAAACTAAAATCAAAATAAGAGAAATACACCAATTGTAAAATCTATACTACTGTACAATGCCAGGGATATTACTTCCTCTAATGTGATCATCAACCTCCGAATACAATACAAGTGAAATACAGACATTCCATTATATTATATTTGATCATAAGTAGACCATCACACAAGAATTGGTGTAGCATTCTACACATAATCCAAAAATAAACAACAATATGGGGCGTCCCCCAAGGCGTCCCTAGGCTGCAGGACAACCATATAACTCGGCACAAATAGCTTTCTTCTTTAATCAATTTTAATATCAACTCACAGCCAAATGCGTCAAGCCAATATGTGTAACCAACGCGTTATATGTTTAGTCTCTAACGCATTCGCCTCAAAGAAGGGCCGTGGCAAGTCGATATAGCCTAATGGGTGATATTTAACTACTCATAACTCAAAAATCACTCCATTCACAAAGACCAAACTCCCATACCACAAGTATGATTATATTTCATACCACTACGCAAAAGGAATAGTGAGCACTAGCAGATCATTCAACAAGTGTCAAACTCTTTAGACTACCGATGGTGAGTCATTCCTCAATCTCCATCACTCAGAAAAAGGGGCGGCGGCAGATCGTTTCAACCTTATTCTTGATAGCTCAAGAATCAAACTCTTTAGACCGCTGGTAAGATTATCTCACCATAGTTCGCCAGAAGTGGCTGCAGAATAGAAACACAATAGGATTTCTCTTGATTATTTAAAAACGCGTAATATTAAATTAAGTAAGGTAACTCTGTGAGACCACTCACCATAATCAGTAAAATAGGTATCTGGCTCATGATTACAACGCACATTGGCAGCATAAGAGCCCATCTTCTGCATTCTGCACTCAAAATACCTTCAAAAGGAATTTAGGTTTCAAATATCACTTTGACCACTGTCAAAAATGATTATCAAGGTAGAGAAGAATGATCAGTAAGCACATGAAATTGTCACCAGAAAAATGGGTTGCTACACAAATAAACTCAGGAAATGATAATAGCGTGTTTGCGATATTTCGGCTTTTTCGAATATCTTCGGAAGTAGTGAGAATTTTTTCAAATGTCAACATGACATTTTTTTTACCATAAAAATGCGCAATTCTTACCTCAGAAAAACACCGAACTAAACAAAACCTGATTTTCATCGTAGATAGGCGTGGGTGGATATTTTTTGAGCGTATAGTTTTCAATTGATTCTAATCAAGTTTTGCAAATAACAATTTTTGATTTTGTCTTTGTCATCAATAGAGGTACTTCACTATTGAGTGAAAATCATGTTTTTTGAAAGTATATGACTGGTAAAATTATTATTCTAGGACTTGGGCGATGCAGAGGTTTTTTTTATCTATATAGAACTACATTTTTTTCGTCAAATTGATAACAAAAAAGTTAACCGTATGCATACAACTTCTTGGGGCACACTGTGTAGAAAAACATACTTTCTACATTTTGTATTTATCAATTTTTTATGAATCTCAAAATAACAGCTATAAGTAATGACTCTGTATGATTAATTGAACAGACGATTATTTGAGTGGTGTAAAGGTATACGATACGGTGGAGCAAGTGAATATTAGAATTTCACATAATTCTGTTTGACAACGGCCTGTATCTAAATGTGCCATTCGTGAGAAGCTTAAGTAGAACTCACCTCACTTTTATCCAAATTACAACATTTAAACGAATAAAAGCAAGTTTGTTTTCAATAGGTATTGTGGAAAAAAATCTGAAAAAAAAACTGCATAGTAAGAGCTCAATTTGATATAAAAGCATTTAGCGGAGCAAGAGCATTGAATAGGTATCTTTAATTGCGAAAAAATAATGTAGTGTATTCAAATTTTCCATGGGACAACAAATTCTTCTGCAGATTACGTGGGAAAGTAATCTGCTCTTTTCCGACAATGCAGGGTGCCAGGTGCCACAGATTCGAGTGCATGCATGGGGATCTCAGTTATTATAAGAGATACAGGGTTATGGTTAAATGGATGCAATGTTGCACCTTTTTATGCTCAGCTCAGCTCAGAAAAGCGTTAGTTCAACTATCGCCCAGCCCTCTAGATATCAGATTATGCAAAATTCCCCAAAATATATCCTGTACCATGCAGAAGATCTCTTTTTCTCCGCTCGCATCTAAATACAGTGGACTACAACGATCTCAAATGACCAGCTCCCGTCACATTAGAAACAGCAAAATTTCAAGAAAATAATAAAACGCCCTAATATTGGCCGCCGTGTGTCGCCGCCTCTTGACCCATGAGACGGAAGAGGTGGGGAAATACGTCCATTCCATTGGTTTGCGTATCTTCTGGTTTACTCAATCAACGGTGACATGGAAAAATTCTTATGGTTTATAGACTGCCTAAGTCTGACGTCACAAAAGGGGCTTATGATTTTCTACTTTTTTCGTATTCTATGGTGAAATCTGATAAGGATGATTTTGTTGACTGTTTTTGAATTTGTTATGAGCAAATAAGACTTTTAACAGTGATATTTGGTTGGACAAAAGTGATATTCACTAGAATCATATAAGTCTTCGACAAGGTAGTTTATAATTATAGACTATACTGAAGAAAATAGCTTTAAAGCAAATTTTTACACCTTTCTGGTAGTAGTCTTCTTCTTCGTTAGCCTTCTCTCACACACTCCTGGGACTAGGCCTCTCCATATATCTTCCAGGTTTGACGATCCTGGGCTTTGTGGTACCAGTCTCGGCCAACGGCTGACCTAACATCGTCCAGCCATTTTCTCTGTGGTCGTCCTCTGCTCCTTTTAGTTTCTCTTGGCCGCCAGTGGGTAACTTTGGTTGTCCATCTGTCACTGCCCTGTCTTGCGACATGTCCTACCCAGCTCCATTTAAGTCGTGCCACTCGTTCTGCCACGTCTGTAATCTTGGTTCTTTCTCGAATCTCCTCGTTCCTTATTTTGTCTCTTAACGAAATTCCGAGCATCGTGCGTTCCATGGCTCTTTGTGTTGTTCTTAATCTTTTTACACTCTTTTTTGTTAGGCTCATGGTTTCTTGGCCATATCTAGCCACTGGTAAGATGCATGTGTCGTAAACTTTTTTCTTTAGGTTTATAGGTATGTTGTTGTTCCCAAAGATGTATCGCAGCTTACCAAACGCTGCCCATGTGAGTCCTATACGTCTAGTAACTTCTGCTGTTTGATTTGGTTTTCCTAGCATGATCGTATGGCCAAGGTATGTATATTGGTTGACGCATTGGATAGCAATGTTGTCCAGCGCTATATAAGGGTTTGTTTGACTCATTATCTTCGTTTTTCCAATATTCATTCTTAGTCCGACTTCTTTGGCTGCTTGGTTGAGTTGTTGCATCATTTCCATCAGCTCCATTGGGTCGCTCGAAATTAAGACGATATTGTCGGCGAACCGCAGGTGATTGAGATACACTCCGTCGATCATTATACCTTTCGAATCCCATTCAAGTTTTTCGAAAACGTCCTCCAAAACTGCAGTAAATAGTTTTGGGAAGATAGTGTCACCCTGGCATACTCCCCTGTCCATTTTTATTTTCTTGGTGATTATTTCTTCGTTGATCCTAACGTGGAATGTCGCATTCTTGTAGATGTTTTTGAGTAAGGTGGAGTATCTTGAGTCTATTCTTGCATTTCCTAGAGCTTCAAATATTGACCAGGATTCAATCGTGTCGAAGGCTTTGTGGAAGTCAATAAACGCCAGATGGATGGGGACATTATACTCGGTTGTCTTTTCGATTAAGGTTCGCAGTGTTTGTAGGTGATCGATGGTACTGTGTCCGCTTCGAAATCCGGCTTGTTCTGCTGGCTGGTAAAGTTCAAGTTTTCCTGTTAGGCGGTTGCTTATGATTTTGGTGAATAGCTTGTATAGTTGTGAAAGCAGACGGATAGGACGGTAGCTTTCGATCTCTGCGGTGTCTCCTTTTTTAAACAGGATTATAACTTCTGCGTTACACCATTCTATGGGAATTGTACCATCCTGTAGACATTTATTCATTAAGATTTGAATATTGTTTTCCACCGTACTTCCACCCAGCTTCAACATCTCCGCCGTAATTTGGTCCTCTCCGGGACATTTGCCATTTTTCATCCTCCTCGATGCATATCTGATTTCCTCTAGCGATATATCTGGGATATCTTCAGAACCGACGTTCAAAACTTCGCATTGCGATTGCATTTCCCTACCGGGTGTCCGTGACGAATACAAATCATTGTAGAAATCTTCAACTATGCAGGGTATTTCTTCTAGGTTTGAGATTATGGCTCCTTGCCGGTTCTAAAGTTTGGTTATTCTTGTTTTTCCGCGTGACTGTTTTGACCTTAGTATTTTCATGTTCGAATTATTCTCAATTGTGTTCAGAATCGCGTTGGTTTTGTATTTTCTTACGTCTCTTCGAATATTTCTTTTCACTTCTTTGTTCAATGATCTGTATTGGTCCGTAATGCTGTCTTTTGAATCGATAATAAAACTATCAAATTCTCAAATAACAGGATTTTGTATTTTACATAATAAAAACAAAACAATTTCTACCATAACCTCCGAAAATTTCTTAAATCAATTATTCTCTTCCTCAACTGAATCATTAATACTGGATGGAACGGAATAATTTGCTGACCAGAAAATAATTCTCGCGACAAGCCGTGTTTAACGACAAAAACGTATGAAACTCGATATATTGAATCATTATAAGCATTAGTGTGGGCGGCCAAAAATGGTTGAATTCGACCCCTTCAAAGGGGTAGTTTATTCTTGATGATTTTTAATAAATTCGTTCGACCAGCCGTGTTTGACGACAGAAACGTATAAAACTCGATATGTTGAATCATAATAAGCATCAGTGTAGGCGGCCAAAAAATGGTTTAATTCGACACACCCAAAGGGGTAGTTTATTCTTGATGATTTTAAATAAATTCGTTCGGCTAGCCTTGTTTAACGACAGAAACGTATAAAACTCGATATATTGAATCAATATATTAGTGTAGGCGGCCAAAAAATGGTTGAATTCAACCCACCCAAAGGGGTAGTTTATTCTTGATGATTTTCAATAAATTCGTTTGGCCAGCCGTGTTTGACGACAAAAACGTATGAAACTTGATATATTGAATCATCATAAGCATTAGTGTGGGCGGTCAAAAAATGGTTGAATTCAACCTTCCCAAAGGGGTAGTTTAGTCATGATGATTTTGAATAATTTCGTTCGGCTAGCCGTGTTTGACGACAGAAACGTATGAAACTTGATATATTGAATCATTATAAGCATTAGTGAGAGCGGCCAAAAAATGGTTTCATTCGACCCACCCAAAGGGGTAGTTTATTCTTGATGATTTTAAATAAATGTGTTCGGCCAGCCGTGTTTGACGACAGAAACGTATGAAACTCGATCTTTTGAATCATTATAAGCATTAGTGTAGGTGGCCAAAAAGTGGTTCAATTCAACCCACCCAAAGGGGTAGTTTATTCTTGATGATTTTAAATAAATTCGTTCGGCTAGCCGTGTTTGACGACAGAAACGTATGAAACTCGATATATTGAATCATTATAAGCATATGTGTGAGCGGCCAAAAAATGGTTTAATTCGACCTATCCAAAGGGGTAGTTTATTCTTGATGATTTTAAATAAATTCGTTCGGCCAGCCGTGTTTGACGACAGAAACGTATGAAACTCGATATATTAAATCATTATAAGCATAAGTGTAGGCGGCCAAAAAATGGTTTGATTCGACACACCCAAAGGGGTGGTTTATTTTTGATGATTTTAAATAAATTCGTTCGGCCAGCCGTGTTTGACGACAGAAACGTATAAAACTCGATATGTTGAATCATTATAAGCATAAGTGTAGGCGGCCAAAAAATGGTTTAATTCGACACACCCAAAGGGGTAGTTTATTCTTGATGATTTTAAATAAATTCGTTCGGCTAGCCTTGTTTAACGAAAGAAACGTATAAAACTCGATATATTGAATCAATATATTAGTGTAGGCGGCCAAAAAATGGTTGAATTCAACCCACCCAAAGGGGTAGTTTATTCTTGATGATTTTCAATAAATTCGTTTGGCCAGCCGTGTTTGACAACAAAAACGTATGAAACTCGATATATTGAATCATTATAAGCATAAGTGTGAGCGGCCAAATAATGGTTTGATTCGACCCACCCAAAGGGGTAGTTTATTCTTGATGATTTTTAATAAATTCGTTCGACCAGCCGTGTTTGACGACAGAAACGTATAAAACTCGATATGTTGAATCATTATAAGCATAAGTGTAGGCGGCCAAAAAATGGTTTAATTCGACACACCCAAAGGGGTAGTTTATTCTTGATGATTTTAAATAAATTCGTTCGGCTAGCCTTGTTTAACGAAAGAAACGTATAAAACTCGATATATTGAATCAATATATTAGTGTAGGCGGCCAAAAAATGGTTGAATTCAACCCACCCAAAGGGGTAGTTTATTCTTGATGATTTTCAATAAATTCGTTTGGCCAGCCGTGTTTGACAACAAAAACGTATGAAACTCGATATATTGAATCATTATAAGCATAAGTGTGAGCGGCCAAATAATGGTTTGATTCGACCCACCCAAAGAGGTAGTTTATTCTTGATGATTTTAAATAAATTCGTTCGGCCAGCCGTGTTTGACGACAGAAACGTATGAAACTCGATATATCAAATCATTATAAGCATTAGTGTAGGCGGCCAAAAAATGGTTGACTTCGACCTATCCAAAGGGGTAGTTTATTTTTGATGATTTTAAATAAATTCGTTCGGCCAGCCGTGTTTGACGACAGAAACGTATGAAACTCGATATGTTGAATCATTATAAGCATAAGTTTAGGCGACCAAAAAATGGTTTAATTCGACCCACCCAATGGCGTAGTTTATTCCTGATGATTTTAAATAAATTCGTTCGGCTAGCCGTGTTTGACGACAGAAACGTATTATGAAACTCGATATATTGAATCATTATGAGCATTAGTGTAGGCGGACAAAAAATGGTTTAATTCGACCCACCATAAGGGGTAGTTTATTCTTGATGATTTTAAATAAATTCGTTCGGCTAGCCTTGTTTAACGACAGAAACGTATAAAACTCGATATATTGAATCAATATATTAGTGTAGGCGGCCAAAAAATGGTTGATCTCAACCCACCCAAAGGGGTACTTTATATTCTTGATGATTTTCAATAAATTCGTTCGGCCAGCCGTGTTTGACGACAAAAACGTATGAAACTCGATATATTGAAGCATCATGAGCATAAGTGTAGGCGGCCAGAAAGTGGATTAATTCGACCAACCCAAAGGTGTAGTTTATTCTTGATGATATTAAATAAATTCGTTTGGCTAGCCGTGTTTGACGACACAACCGTATGAAACTCGATATATCGAATCATTATAAGCATTAGTGAAGGCGGCCAAAAAATGGTTTAATTCGACCCACCCAAAGGGGTAGTTTATTTTTGATGATTTTAAATAAATTCGTTCGGCTAGCCTTGTTTAACGACAGAAACGTATGAAACTTGATATATTGAATCATTATAAGCATTGGTGTAGGCGGCTTAGAATGCTTAGAATGATTCAATATATCAAGTTTCATACGTTTCTTTCGTTAATCACGGCTAGTCGAACGAATTTATTGAAGATCATCAAGAATAAAC